>CM038792.1:308969051-309536952 GCA_021764765.1 Vicia sativa
ACACTGCAGAATCATTTCGAATCTCGTTGATAACAGCTATGCTATTGCTAAATATGACTTTGATAATTCGATCTACCGAGCCGAAGACGAAGGTGAAGAAGATTGTGAAGTGTCAGGAGAACTTGTCAGACTGCTACAGCAAGAAGAGCGAGTTATACAGCCACATGAAGAGCTAGTTGAGGTTGTGAATTTGGGTACTGATGAAAACAGAAAAAAGATCAAGATAGGAGCAGGTTTTGAGAACAGTGTCAAAGAAAGATTGATTCAGATGCTACGAGACTACATTGAGGTTTTTGCTTGGTCATACGAAGACATGTCAGGTTTAGACATTGACATTGTGGTACATCGGTTGCCAACAAAAGAGGGTTTTCCCCCAGTAAAGCAAGAAGGTTCGCCGTATGCGTCCTGAGATGTCAGAGAAAATCAAATCCGAAGTTATGAAGCAGTTCAACACCGGTTTCCTAGCTGTTACTTCTTATCCGCAGTGGGTTGCTAACGTGGTACCCGTACCAAAGAAGGATAGCAAGGTACGAATGTGTGTGGATTACAGAGATCTGAACAGAGCAAGTCCGAAAGACGATTTTCCACTTCCTCATATTGATGTTCTGTTTGACAACACTGCTCAACACAAAGTTTTCTCCTTCATGGATGGTTTCTCCGGTTACAATCAGATTAAAATGGCCTCAAGACATGGAGAAGACTACTTTCTACATGGGGCACTTTCTGCTACAAGGTCATGTCGTTCGGACTGAAGAACGCAGGCGCCACTTATCAGCGTGCCATGGTGGCATTATTTCATGACATGATCCATCACGAGATAGAGGTTTACGTCGACGACATGATAGCTCAATCACAGACTGAGGAAGAACATCTCAATCATTTGCGGAAACTGTTTGATAAACTGAAGAAGTACAGACTAAGACTTAATCCCAACAAGTGCACCTTTGGAGTCAGATCCGGTAAACTCCTAGGGTTTGTTGTCAGTGGTAAAGGTATTGAAGTTGACCCCGCCAAGGTTAAAGCTATCCAAGAAATGCCAGCTCCCCGCACCGAGAAGGAAGTCTGAGGTTTCTTGGGTCGATTGAATTACATTGCCAGATTCATTGCACATCTAACTGCTACTTGTGAGCCAATCTTCAAGTTACTAAAGAAATATCAAGTGGTAGAATGGAACGACGATTGCTGATCGCTTTGATGTAATCAAGGAGTACTTACGTAATCCTCCTATCCCGATGCCGCCCAAGAAGAAAGACCTCTTATCATATACTTGACAGTGTTAGAGAACTCAATGGGGTGTGTGTTGGGGAAACATGACGAGTCTGGTCGAAAAGAGTATGCAATATACTACCTTAGCAAAAATTTTACCGGCTGTGAAATAAGATACTCACAATGAGAAAACTTGCGCGCTTTGCCTTGGGCTCACGACTAAGACAAGATATGTTGACTCACACTACCTTTTGATCTCCAAGATGGATCCGATAAAATACATATTCGAGAAACCAGCTCTCTCCTAAGAATAGCAAGATGGCAAATGATCTTGACCGAATACGACATCCAAAGATACTTCTCGAAAGCGATCAAAGGAAGTGTAGTAGCCGATCATTTGGCTCATCAAGTCAGATGACTATCGCCTATGCGCTCGAATTTCCGATTTAAGATGTTTTACTAGCTACAGATTAAAGAACCGGCCCGCATTTAAGGACCCGAACAAGGCTCCCGATGGACCATGGTTTTGATGGAGCCTCAAACGCACTTGGCAATGGCATTGGCACCATCATTACATCTCCTACAGGCGGACATACACCTTTCACCGCCAGATTATGTTTCAGTTGCACCAACAACATGGGCGAATACGAAGCGTGCATCATGGGTATTAAAGCTGCTATTGACTTAAGAATTAAGTTCTTGCAAGTGTATGGAGACTCAGCTTTAGTGATCAGTCAGATTAAAGGCGAGTGGGATACGAAGCATCCGAATCTCATTCCGTATCGAGAGCATGTTCTGAGTTTGATCCCCTACTTCGAAGAGATCACTTTTGACCATATTCCACGAGAAGAGAATCAGTTGGCAGACGCATTAGCTACTATGTCGTCTATGTTCAAGGTCAGATGGGACAACGAGGCTCCCCAAATCATCATCGAGAGGTTTGACAAACCATCATACTGTTGTGAACTTGATACAGAAGAGAAACCTTGGTACTACGACGTGAAGAGGTATCTTGAGACTCAGGAATATCCCGCAGGGGCATCTGTCAATGATAAGAAGTTCTTGAGAAGGTTTGCATCCAAATTCTTCCTCAGCAACGACATCTTATACAAGCGCAACCACGACTTGTGCTTACTCCGCTGTTTGGACCAGAAAACAGCGGAACGTATCATGGAAGAGTTACACGAAGGCGCATTTGGTACCCATTCCAGTGGACATATAATGGCTAAGAAGATTCTAAGAACGGATTACTATTGGTCCATCATGGAAGCTGATTGTCACCGCTATGTTCGATCTTGTCACAAGTGCCAGATATATGTCGACAAATTGCACGCACCTCCAGTACCTCTGAATGTTCTAACAGCTCCTTGGCCTTTTGCAATGTGGGGCATTGACATGATCGGAGAAATCAAGCCCACAACTTCCAATGGACATCGTTTCATCCTTGTGGCAATTGACTATTTCACCAAGTGGGTAGAAGCAGCCTCGTTCGCATCTGTTACCAAGAATGTTGTGGCTCGATTCATCAAACATAATCTTATCTGTCAGTATGGCACTCCTGAAAGGATTATCACAGATAATGGCTCTAATCTCAACAACAAAATGATCACCGAACTCTGCACGCAGTTCAAGATTAAGCATCACAACTCTTCTCCATATCGGCCTAAGATGAATGGCACAGTAAAAGCCGCCAATAAGAATATCAAGAAGATCATACAGAAGATGACAGTGACTTACAAGGATTGGCATGAGATATTGCCATTTTCTCTTCATGGTTATCGCACTACAGTACGAACATCAACAGGGGGCAACCTCTTTTCTCTTGTATACGGTATGGAAGCAGTCCTACCAATCGAGGTTCAGATACCCTCAACTAGAGTCCTCCAGGATGCAGAGTTAGGCGAAGACGATTGGATCCAGACTCGCCTTGACCAGATCAACTTGATTGACGAGAAACGACTCGCATCCATCTGCTATGGACAAATCTATCAGAAACGAATGATCAGAACATTTAACAATAAGGTCAAGCGTCGAGTCTACCAAGTCGGTGATCTAATAGTCAAGCGCATCATTCTTCCACAAGGTGATCCCAGGGGCAAATGGACTCCCACCTATGAGGGATCTTTTGTAGTCAAGACAGTATTTTCAGGCGGATTTATGATACTTAGCACCATGGATGGTGAAGACTTCCCACACCCTGTGAACGCAGACATAGTCAAAAATTACTACGCATAAAAGAGATCCGCTAGGTCGACTGACCTAGGCAAAAATAAGGGCATCCTAGCGAACCAAAAAGGTTCGGGCAAAAGTTAAGGATATATATAAGAATATGTACACCCGGCAAGTCGAAAACCTAAAAAGGCGGCTTGGGCAAAAAAGGGTATCCCGGTAGACTGAAAACCCGAAAGGGCGGTCTAGGCAAAAGTTAGGGATTTAAGCGTACGACTATGTCTCGATCACCGATCTACAGACTACTATCAGCATTCAAGATTCAAATGGCGAAGATCAATTCACTCACTTTCTACTGACAGCAAGGAAATGAGATAGTTGAAATATATGAGTACTAGCATAGTTGGAACTTAACGAGATTGTTGCCGCATAGCTTTTTACTTTTCTTGTGTACTTGGCCATACGCCACCTTTCAAATCAATACAAGTTCTTTCTCTTTACAAATTTTCACTATTGTTGTTTGCATAAAGTCCAACATTTGCTTTGAATGATTATATGCATCTAACAATAAAAATCTATCTACAAACATGCGAAAAATGAACAAACAAGGATAATTACTACAGGCTCTAGGAATTGAGATGACGGCGAAAGTCCCCAATACATTCCCCTGCAGAGTACAATCCCCACAGAGGTGTCACTCACTACAAACTCCCCCCAGCGGAGTACAAATTTCTCTCCACTTGTTCCAAGCTTCATCACGTCAGTCCCCGAGCAGTGATCCCAGTCAACTTAACCCGATTATACCAGTCTTCAAGCATAACGTTTCATCCCCATCAGAGGTATTTATCCCTAGCAGAATATCTCTCAACGATCATCATTCCCCCGACAAAAGCAATACCCAAACTCGAAACTTGGTCAGATAGTGCATCGGAGGAAAGCTACATCTTTTATTCCTCCAGCCAGAGGTTTTCAGCGGGCTCCAGATCCTTCTAGCCCTATCCCGCATCAGCAATCAAAAACTCTCCAGCGGGATCTACACGCAAGACCCCTGGTAGAGCGCCTCTTAAATTTTCCCTAGCAGGGTCTACGCACAAGATCCTCGGCAGTATACCTCCCGGTCTCTACCATCCTCAACAATATCTAGGCTCAAGACTTGGTCAGATAGTGCATCGGAGGAATTAAGGATATCTTTCTTCTCTTTCAAGGGCAAGGTTTTCATCCGTTTCGTCCCCAAGTAGAAGCCAGAATCCCCAAGCGGAGTGTCCACATCTTCTTCAAGATGGATATGTTTTGAAATACCACGACATCTATCATTCATACATTATTCATAAAAGTCATAATTTATGCATACACATTGTCATGCATCATAATCTGCATAAGACTAACGATATTCTATCAAAGTTTCTTTTGTTTTTCCCAAAACAGGTGAAAATCTCTTCTGAAACAACAGGTCCAGGATTAATACCCGAAGCCAGACGGGAAACCCTATCCGAACGACCACCCCAGTTGTCCTCCGACAACAGATCCAGGATTAATACCCGAAGCCAGACGGGGAACCCTATCCGAACGATCACACAAGTTATCCTCCGATAACAGGCATTAGATCAACACCCGAAGCACAACAGGGAAGCTATCCATATTTTTCCGACTATTATCCTCTTAGAGTAATCATGACGATGATTTATTCTGACTCTCTCTTATTATCAACAGCAACTACAGAGTCTGGCGTACGACTCAGTTGCCTCGGATGGCATCTTAAGCCCATCTCCGACGAATTTCCTATTCAGACGACATTCTTGAGTCTAGCATACGATTCATTCCCCAGCTTCTCCAAATGGCATCTGTAAGCCCATTCCCGCATCATCAATCAACGGAGAGTGCAAATTTTTAGGTGTACTCGAGTGTTCAATCATCTTCTACCTCCAGGTCACAAAAGGCAAGCATACCAATCTAACCCTTCCAGTACAAGAAGATTGAACAGGGGAAGTTGTCATACCCCAAAATTTACCCTCCTACTTATCAAGACATCCCATACATCCATACTCAAGGATTCCTCAAGGGTTGACCAGACAAACCCTCTCCTAGACAATCAACCCAAACTAGGGTTTGGCAATTCTCAGATCAAGATGGACTTCCAACATCTCCAGTGGTCATCATGCCTCCTCATATGCTTCAGAGAATCTCCATGTCAAGTTTCAAGCCTTACAAGTCAAGTTTCCTCAAACAATTGCTTAAATGGTTGAAAATCAGTTGTATTGGACAAAAAGTCAACTGTGGTCAACATACAGTCAAACTTCATGATTCTTGGTCAACATCCTCATTTTGAAGTCACATTCATCATTTGATCAAATGTTGATCATGATTCATCAAGAAAACTCAAGATTTGCTCAAAAGTCAAACTTTCCAAATTAGGGGATCCTAGAGAAAAGTCAACTGAACTTTGACTGAGCATAACTTCTTCATACTTTCTCAAAAAAATTTCCACCACCTCTCATTTTGAAGGAAATTCAATTCTCTACAACTTCATGTCTCACAAGCATGGTCAAAAAATGCTTCATTTTGAAGATATGGATCAAAATATTACAGGTCCTTTTCAAAGTCAACAAAAAGTCAACTTTTGTATTTAAGTTTTATTGAGCATGGAAACTCCAATTGAGATGAAACCAAAGATGTTGTTTAGAGGACATCTAGAGCTTTCTAAAAAGTCAAAGAACACTCAAAAATGTTGAAAATTGAGCAAGATACACCTTGCACATGTTGGGCATTTTTGAAGAGGTGCACAAAGAGAGATACTTGTCAAAATCCAAAATTTTGCAAATGGGCCCAACTTTTCTTGGTTCAAACTTGTTCCTCAGCTTATTTGCAACCACCAAGCCCAATGCCACGAATTTTATCTTTATTTTTCTATTTAATTTGGATTTTATTCATTTTAAAACAAATTAAATTAAAAATAAAGGTAGAAAATCAAAATTAAATGCAAATTTGATTTTTCTCTCATCCTTGAGGTCCAAGCAACTCACAAAAAGCTGGAAATTTCGAAATTGACTTTGATTTGGCAAGAAATTGATGAAAATTGGATCAAAAAGGAAAGATTTGGTATCACACAAAATCAAATATTTTTACATTGATTGATCATTATTTGCTCTTGATTTCTGATCAAAGTCCATCTATTATAAATACACAATGCCTACACATGAAGAAAAGATAGAAAAATTGCCTCAAGAACCCTAACCTAAGTAAAAAAAAATCGTGGTGTTCAAGCTACTTGCAGCCTTGGTTCTAGCTCGATTCAATTGATTCTAAGCCTTCCATTGCATTCCTTGGAGCCTTTAGAGTCGATCCAGACCTTTACAAACCACAAAACCATCAAGAATTGAGAAATCCCGATTTCGGTTTGTTAAACTTTTTTCAAAATCGATTTCTATCATTCATGCATAATTAACTTGTTTTGATCGTTTGTTCATGTTCAGAATCGTGTTTGCAAGCTATCTGGGTGGTTTAATTGCATTTTGAGTGCCTGGATCGAGTTATGCCATAGTTAGGGTTTTCTGCATCGATTTGGGGTTTCTCTAAATCCGTTAAATTGGACAAAACCAGTACCACCATTGTGTTTAGAATGTTGTTTGCAATCGATTCATGTATTCATAACTCATTTATATTGCTTGTATGAAGTTTTGGAAAATTGTAGGGGATATAGCGTCAAACGAAGCCGACGCTAACTGTTTGAAATTTCAAACGAAGAAGATGAAGATCTTCGCGCGTAATCTGGGCAATCAGGAAGCGAGTTTGTTTAAAAACGCGTTGTTTCATTATTCTAACACCAAAAGCAGTTTGGTCCAGTGGTGAAGGAGGCGCGTGTTTTCCTTGGGGACCCGAGTTCGAACCTGGGCAAGACCACTTCTTTTTATCACTTTGAAAACTAACATGTTTTTTTTTTATTTTCTTATTTGCTTTAATATTTTCATGTTATTTAATTAATCTTTAAATAATTTTAGCATGCATTTAAAAAACACCAAAAATATTTTCTTTTTGCATTATTATCAGAAAAATATTTATTTAATTTTTAACATTAAAATTAATATTTTTGTATGCATATTTTATTTAATTGCTAATTAATCATTAATTCGACTTTTAATTGCTTTTAAATATCAAAAACGATCCAAAAAATTACCAAAAAATTATCTTATCATATTATTGTCATTACTAATCTGAAACTCTTTTCCTCATTTAAAAATCATGTTTTTACTAACATTTTTCCTCTTATGCAATTTTCTCGTATTTTCCGATTATGTATCTGTTCATAGGTTGTAACGTTTCGGACTATTTTTCTTGCTTTTCTTTTTCATATTATGTAACTGCCTATGGGATGTAATAGTTTAATTAGGACTTTTACTTTCCGCACTCCTATTATGTAACTGCCCCAAAACCATGTAATAGCGTAGAACTTTATCTTTCCGCACTTTACATTTCCGCAATTTACTTTCTGCACCCTATAAACTGCTAGTAATTAGGCGTGTATGGCAAGATAAAATTGGACATAGATCACTCATAATTCCAAGATAACATATACTTGAATTTGACACGCTCTCTTGACACATGCACCCCTTAGGGTAATTCTCTCTCGTTTCCTTTACGAATACAAATGGTCAAGTCCCTCGAACGTAGAGGTATCCTAGCACCGTTGCCTTCAAAATAAATCATCATAGTCCCTTTGATACAAAGATCATAGACCCACGATGTCGCCTACGAATACATGATCTTGACCCTCGATTGTCGCCTACGAAAAATGATGATAGTCCCTTCGAATGTGCTAGGATATTTCCTACAAGTTGTCTTCTATGACCATACGATGTCCCTTCGAATGTCCCTTCTACATCCAACGAATAGGGTTACCTACCAACTAATGGTACGGATAGCACTATTCTAAAGGAACGCAAAACAACACGAAAACGACCATTCTGAGTAGGTAATAAGACTTTTAGTTGCTTGCTCTATCAAAATACTTTTCACACAATACACTTTTATCAAAGTTCAAACTCTTTTCAAAACGAAACATTTCCGAACACTTTGTATACATTGCTACATGAATCATTACAAAGTCAAAGCGAAATGCCTTTTCAAAACATTTTTTCCAACACACAGAAAGCACTTTTTTTTGAAAATGATCTAACAGCAACTAAGAGCCCGTAGATAACTACGGATGGAAAGGGGTGCTAATACCTTCCCTTTTCATAACCTTCTCCCTTACTCAGAATCTAACGGAGGTCTTTTCCTGTTCTTTTCACCTTCCCTTAATTGGATAAAAGAAAAGTCGGTGGCGACTCTTGCTATCCGCACATTTGCGATAAAAAGCAAAACGAAATCTCAAAGTCAGTTCACCGTATTACAGTGTCCTACTAAGAATATGGACAAAGCGACACTGGAAATGGTATGCTCTGGTTATAAGCCGAATTTAACGCATTTGAAAGTTTTCGGTTCGATTGCATTTCGGCATATTCTGGGTCAACTTCGAAAGAAGTTGGATGATAAAGGAGAGGTAATGTTACTTGTCGAATATCACCCTACTGGAGGCTACAAACTGTTTGATGTGAGTAGCAAGAAGATCGTGATTAGTCGAGACGTGGTGGTAGACGAGCTGAGGCTGTTTGACAGCAGAAAAAGTTAAATGACAGCAGCAGAAACTGGTTTCTCAACAGAAGGAAATCGGTTTTCATCGCGATATTTGCATTTTGAAGGCTCAGGAACTGAATTTCTGGAAGCAGAAACCGGTTCCCCTGATCTTGGAAACCAGTTTCCACCAAAAAATGAAAAATATGCAGAACTACAACAGGTTGCAGAGTCAGTCCCGATTCCGATCAATGTTGGGAATGGTGAATCTAGTAGACGATCGACAAGACGCAGAGGTCTACCTCAGAGGCTCTAAGATTGTGAGGTATTACATAATAATGAGATCAACAATGATGGTGATCTCATACACTTTGTGCTTATGGCTAAATTCGAGCTGGTAATTACGGAAGAGGCATTGAGCAATGCAAAGTGGGTGTGTGCGATGAAAGAAAAGCGGGAATCTATTGAGAAAAATAGTACATTGGAGCTGGTTGATTTACCGGAACAAAAAAAAGGCAATTGGATTAAAGTGGGACTATAAATTGAAGGAAAATCCTAAAGGCGAAATTGTCAAGCATAAGGCTCGACTAGTGGCAAAGGGATTTTTGCAGCGATAAGGTATAGACTATGATGTGGTGTTTGCTCCAGTATCTATATTAGAGACTATACGGCTGGTTGTTGGTATCGCCAATAGCAAAAATTGGCGAATGTACCAAATGGATGTAACATCCGCATTTTTTAACGATCCACTTAAGGAGGAAGTCTATGTAGAGCATCCCCCTGGTTTTGTGATAAATAATGAAGAGGGAAGAGTCTTCAAGTTGAGGAAATCACTCTATGGTTTGAAACAAGCATTGAGAGCTTGGAACAAACGCATAGATAATTTCTTATTGAAGTTGGCTTCAAGAAGTGTGTATCTGAATATGGTGTTTATGTGAAATCGGATGCGAGCAAAGGTGTGATTATACTTTGCTTATATGTGGACGATCTTTTAATTACGACCAGCAATGAAGAGTTTATTTCCAAGTTCAAAGGTGAACTCATGGAAGAATTTGAGATTAGCGACCTTGGTATCATGACATACTTCCTTGGCATAGAGTTCCACAAGTCAAAATTGGGACTTCTCCTGCATCAAAGAAAGTATGCCTTTGAGATATTGAAGAGGTGTGATATGGAGCATTGTAATGCTGCCAATTCACCAATGGAACCAAGGTTGCAGCTGTCCAAGAATGAGGATGAGGGTGACGTTGATCCAACTCAATATAGAAGGTTGATTGGATCGTTACGTTACTTGTGCAATACACGACCGTATTTGGTATTTAGTGCGTAATCTTGCGTCGATGTGTACATGTCAAGTTGAGTGGCTAATGAATCTACTTAAAGAGTTGGACAACATTGAGGTAAAAGCTGTCACACTCTTTGTTGACAACCTCTCAGATATCAACCTTGCAAGGAATCCTATAGCACATAGGAGGAGCAAGCACATAAAGATGAGGTTCCATTACTTGAGGGAGTTGGTGTGCGAAGGACATGTGAAGCTAGCTCATTATCGAAGCGAAGAACAACTTGCAAATTTGTTGACGAAGGCGGTAACAAGTGAAGTGTTCAAGAGGCTTGTGAAGAAATTGAGTTCGAGGAATGTGGAGCACTTGACTTAAGGTGGTATGTTGAATGTTGAGTATAAGTCAAGTGTAGTTTGAAGGCTTCAGAAGCTGTTTTGGAAACAGCTTATTCAGAAAAGTTGTTATGCCACTGAAGCAGAAAAACTGTGTTTTGAAGAGGAAACCGATTTCCCTATTTGGAGAAACCGGTTTCTGCCACGAGTTTTTGTTTTTCTGCACTGTTGTCAGTGGCAGTTTTGTTAGTTGTTGTTTTGTTGTGTTTTTGTGGACACTATAAATACTCCCTCTCATGTAATGTTTGATAATACCATTGTGAATAATACATAATATTTTCTCTTCAATTACTCTCTCTTTCTCTCAATTCTCTCTTTTCTCTCTAAACTTCATCTTTTCCAATTAACTATTTTCACCATTGATTCACCTCACTCTTTTTGTATATCTTCCAACAATTACTGGTAGACAAAGAAAATTTTCTATTCCAAATTATGCAAACCAAATATTAGTGGGGTTCTATGAATATGTCTCATGAGAAATAAAAATGTTGTTTCACATGCTTGGAAAGAGATACATAAAATGTGACCTTTTTATAAAAAAAACTATCATTTGTTGAAGTATTAAAGATGGTTAAGGTACAAAATTATAGAAAGATAACGGGATACCAAATGGTTAGCCGGTTAGAGTAATTTTGAGTGTATAATTATTATTGGAGAAGATAATTTTAATGTAGCTAGCTATTTCTTGGGAATAAATTTGAATTAGAAAATTTAAATATTTTATGACCTGCATTTATTACATATTGTCTGCACAAAAATCAACCTCCAACCAAATCCATAGATGCATGACTTTCCGGTATAATTCATGCCTCTTATAGTATATTTAATCTCAAATTTACTTATGATATTCTTGACTCCGATCCTGACAATATCTATGATAATTCCTTCTTCAAAGTTATTTGGAATTGAAAAGATTTGGCTTCCATACATACTACATAATGGAAAATGACACATATAAAACTCCTCACTAATGAGAAATGATATTGAAGATGTATGATTGCAAATAAATTATGTCATAGATGTATTCTTACGCTAGAATCCATCATATATGTTGTTCAAGATTGTGATGATGTAAAACCTTTCTGAGATATTCTTGCATGGTTGGAAAAGAACCTAACATCCAACAATTTGGGATAACTGCTTAACTATATGAAACCTCATTTATGGAGTTGCTGTTAATTTTTTTTGAAGGATCACAATTTTCTTGTATTTTCGGAAAAATCAAACATGGGTCATGCTCTTTGGTATATAATCTTAAATTAAGTTGAGAAAATTCATAACTCTTTAGTTGGATAAAAAAAAAATCGATATATAATATCACTTCTAGTGTTAACAAGACTAATCCTCCTAATGGGATCTTCAAAATAAACGTTGATGGTGTACTATTCATTATTTTGCTAATGGCTCATGGACATGCATAGGTATATGAATATTTATTTGACGTGTAATGTTGGTATCAAAGACATTATTTTTAAAACATATTCACTCTATCTCTATAATATGCACTACTACAAATAACACTTGTAACATCGAATGCGAAATACATTTTACCTAGATTATCTGGATGAGGTAAATAAGATCGTCATAAAAATTTTCTACTTAATTTCTCGGTGATTTAAAAATCGAGGGAAAAAATTGCATTAGTCATGGGTTAGATCCCTGACAACTGCATTTTTTAGATTTCCAAAATTGCTATTTTTCATCTCGATTTTTTACAATAATCAAGTGGTAAAGTTCTGTTTACAAAATTTAAATTTTAACCCATTTTTTACGTTTTAATATGCAAAGCTCTAACTTTTTTGAAAAAAATCTAAATTTTACTCATCATCAACAACACCACCTATAACAACAACAAAAGTAAAATTAATAGAATTCTTGAACATGAAATATCACAACAAAAACAATAAAAACAACGAGAATAACAACAAAAACAACAAGAACAAGAACAACAGCAGAATTTATTGAATCTTTAAATATTAAATTTCAACAACAACATCAAATAAACAAAATAAATGAAATACTTAAACATTAAATCTCAACAACAGAAGTAACGACAACAACAACAACAAAATGTATAAAATCTGTAAACATTAAATCTCAACAACAACGACAAATAAACAATAATAAATATTTTACTTGATACAACTACAACTAACATTAAAAAAATTTAACAAAAAATTACTCAACAAAAGATAATATTAAAAAACTAGCTTAAAATATTTTCTCGATCTTGCTTTTATTATCATTTTAACGTTACTTTTTTTTATGGTCATATAGTCTAAACACCGGTGTTCATCTTTTTAAAGAAGACGAAGTGGAATATCATGAGTTTGAACCGTGATGCTGCACTTGATGTTCTTGCACGTCTCCCAAAAATAGAATATTACTATTTGCTTCTCTCATAGAGAGATAAATAAATGTGTTTATTTACTTGCCCAATATGAGCAGGATTCTCCCTTAACTATTTTTGTTGTTGATTACGTGTCTTTTTATTTACATTCTTTTGATGACTAATGTTGGATATCCCAAATCCCAACTTTTAAATTAATATAATTTGTCATTCTTTATAAAAAATATAATAAGTTGAAAAACAAAAACATTTGTGTATGAAAATGGCTGGAGAAAAAAAATTATAAGTCTTGATGTAAAACAAGTTTTGGGTTTGAAAAGGGTAATGTTTAAAAATGAAGAAGAAGTTTATGGGTTTTGTTATAGAAAGAAAATGAACATATGAATATAATGATGAATATAAATTCAGAATTTGATTTTGATAAAAAAATTGTGAGAATTGATTGGAATGTTTAATGAATTTTTTTAGTAATTAATTAATTGCTGATGTGGTAAAAAATAGATATGAAAAATTAAAAAAATATATATGAATGTTAAATTTGTTGATAAATTTTATAATTTCTAATATAAAAATTAAAAATCATTGCGCCAAACAAAAGATTAGACATCTCTTTTTTGGCTGTAGACAGCGCTTAAAAGCGCTGTCTAATCCACCACTACTAAAGATATAGATAGTGCTTTTGTTATTGTAAAAGCGATGCTATAATACCCTTTAGGCAACGTTTTTCCGGAAAGCGAATATATACCCTTTTTAATAGCACTTTACTTTATACAGCGCTTTCTAATTTCTCTTATAGCAGCGCTTTCACTTTAGACACCGCTTTTTAATGAATTTTAGGCATTACTTTTAGACAACGCTTTTTAATGAATTTTAGGCTTTACTTTAGACAGCGTTTTTTAAAAGCGCTGCAATAGATACTTTTTAGGCAATGCTTTTACCTGAGAAGCACTGCTATATACCCACTTTAACAGCGCTTTACTTTTTACAGCGCTTTTGTTTGCCCCTATAGCAGCGCTTTTTTATTGCCCTTATAGCAGCGCTTTTTCCTCCACTTTGGACAGCGCTTCTCATTAAAAGCACTGCCTATTCCCCTCTTTAGGCAGCGCTTTCCCATGATATTTTTAAATATAAAACTTGTTTTCATTTAAAACAAAGCGCTGCCTATTATAAAGTTAGCATATATGCACCAGATTTAATTGCATCAGGTTTTTACCAAAATTTCATAAACTTGAAACAAATTTGTAGCTTCAATATAAATTTTGAAACAACAACATCAACATACATCTTCAATCCATATTTTCACAATTTTTCATAAACATGAAACAACAACAACATCAATATATACTTGAAACAATGAAACTACATCAATAATGAATTCCAAAATAACTTTATCTTCTACATCGATCTGCACCTATAACCTGAAACAAAATCAAAAAATCGAAGTTCATACCATCATAAGTAACCAAATCACAACAACAACATTGCAACACAACTATAATGACAAATATTATATTCTCAAAACACAAAGTTATACCTTATAATAAAATTCTCAACTCCGTAACAAATTGACACCAATCCTCCATAAGTTCATCCAATTGATCTCTTGAGTAATGAGCACACTTGAATTCATCAAAGTACTACATAATAATATAACTTAGTATGATTTACTTAAAACACTAAGTCATTTTATGAGAAATATTAAAATAACTCCTAAGTTAGAAATTCATACCGTGGATGAAATCTCTAATCGATCCAAAAGAAGAGTTTCTTTCATAAACCTCAACATAAAATAACTGCAATCTATACCATTGCGCTGACGAGGACACTACACATGGAAAGAAAATACGAATATACATCAAGATATACACCTTAACTTGTTTTATCAAGTATCATCACTATACAATCAAAATTGTGAAAATATACCTCCACTTTGATCCACGAAATGTTGTTGACTCTACTCTTTGGTATTTGAATATTTGTTTGTGCTCGAAAACTTTGTATAATGCTATAATAAAATATAAATGAATATTTAGAACTATCTCACATAAATAATTAAATATACACGTGAATATTATAGAACAATCTCACTTACGTATCAATCGTCTTCTTCAAATCTGGGTATGTTGTCCAATCATTGCCCAATGAATCCAGATAATATACAATTTCTCTCACAGGATTATCGCAACCAATAACCAGTGTCCACTGTAATATTAAACAAAGGTTAGACGGAAACTTTCTACACAACGTCAAAAAACAAAAAAATTATAATAGAGGAAAGTTAGAATGAAAATCTTACGTGTGGCCAGTATTATAGGGTAAAAAGAACAACTTTTCTGTATCTTTGCTGCCATAAATAAACGGAGTACAAACGCTATTACTTCATTTGGTTTTGAGTTGATTGACCCTGCGTGGAAAAAGTTGGGATTTATGAAAGCGAATGTGGATTCTAATCCACACGGGCGAATCAACTTGTCATACAGAAACCGTAAATAAAAACATCATTAACATTAATTATTCATTAAAATGACTAAATAAATTCTTAAATTAATTAAAAAATGTTGATCGGAGTATACCTGATGTATGTATTGATAACAGCGACGCCTAATGTCAAATGTCCAAAAACTTGTTTCAAATCCTCCTTACCAATTGATGTCATGCCTTTAGAACCATAAATGTCTGCATCCATGGGTATAAGACTAGTACCACCTTGCGAAATACTACCTCTGTTCCTATATATAAGAGACAATTCAATTTTTAGATTCATTGAATAATCAATGTACCTAGTCTATAAATTGACCAAATACATTGATTATTCAATGAATTTAAAAAATGAATTGTCTCTTATATATAGGAACAGAGGTAGTAGTTGTGAAGCTTACATATGTCTGAAGGCACGACCTATACTATGAAGTAGTTTTCTTTCTAGCCGCGGTCTTCTTAGCAACATTCTTTATTTTTGTGGGAATGTTGCTAATTAGAGGCTCCTTACCCCTACTGACTTGTTCAATCTCTTTAGCAGGAATAATCTAAATTTCATAAAATTAGTTTGGTCAAGTATAAGATGACGAATTAACATTATCAATGCATAAATATCATATAATTATGTTGTACCTATTTTTTTGATGCCACTGACTCGATTTTCCGTGTAATCCCCTTATCTTTTGGTTTGGGTTTTGTAGTAGTCTAACATTACCATGAAAATTTTTTTTAAGTAAAATGATCGTAAAAAATTTGAGTACTCAAAGGTTCATAATGGGTTTAAGTATACCTCAACATCTACAAGAATGAGTCTTGAAGGCCATGCAACATACGCTCTTATTGCCTCTCAAAAGTCTTATGATTCTTAGAAATCATAAGAATCACAGGCCATGTGGAATATGAGATACTTTGAAGATCATGCGGGTTCATTCCATCTGTAGATAACGCCAAGCGAAGGTTTCTTGTTTCTCCTCCAAAATCAGGACAATCATTATCAATTTTCTTCCACTGTGGTGCCTCTGCCGGATGTCAAAACTTTCCATCGATAATTATTTCATCTGCATGTCAAGTCAATTGTCTTGTGTAACACCCCAATTCTACCCCAAGTAATTATTCAATAAAATCAAAGTATAAATTTTTCCAACATAATCAGGATGTCACACTTTTCAACTTAAACACATAAACATGTCATTTTCATTCGAAACGGATACATAACACTTTAAAGAGGCGGAACTAACACAACACATAATTATTAGTCTTCAAACATAAACGACTTCATTAATCATTCAGCAGAATCATAATATATTTACACACAAGGCATAGCATCTTTTGAGTCATAAACAACATCAACATAATAAAAATCCTCAAATTAATGACATAAGATCTAACATTAAAAACAACAAAATAAGACAAGTGTTCATTTTCCCCGAGTGCTACATATCAGAGCAATGACACTTAACTTGGACTAAAAACGGTTTTGACTACTCCTCCTGGTTACCTGTACGTTACCAATATAAAGGAAACGACTAAATAATGAAAGGGTGAGATATCAAACTGTATAATTGAGATCGTGATAAATAATATATAGTTAGAATTACATAAAATAACTATTTTGTCATCTTACAACCAATAAACAACAAACACAATTTAACCACACAACAACATCATTATGCACTAAAGTATGTGACTTGGACAAATGCAAATACATGTGGTACCATCGAAGTAAAACTCCCAACTTAGAACATTGCCAGTAATTCTGAGGCATCAACAAAGCATAAACCTTCAAAATTTTGCCAATCCAGGCCAACATGGGTGAGCATAGCTCCAACTTTAATGTATGCAATGTATGCGAATTTCATGTATGGCATACAACAACAACATTCACAGAAGACAACTTAGAACAAAAAACAACTTAGAATAACTACAACTTTCAACAACAACAACTTTTCAACATCGACAACTTTCAACATCGACAACTTTCAACAACAGCTTTCAACATTGGCTTTTAAGCCTCCAATAAAGTTTATTCATATTTAGGTAAACAACCAACTTATATTTGTAATTCATTACAATCAACAAATATTCAACAAAAGAAACACTCTACGATAGTTTACTAGCGTACACGAGTCATTCCTTCTATTCTTCCAATTTCGGTTAATCGACTATACTGCGTACAATTACCAACATATTAATTCGGAACTATATCTAATCAATTCCTATATCATTCCTTACTAATTACTAGTGTCATACTACTCATAAAAGCCTATACAAGATATCCTAGTTAAAGTGTTTAAAATTGGGCAGAATTCAAAATCAGAAAAAATGTGATCAAAACAACTCAGTACGTGTCGCGAAACCTACTTCACGTCGCGTCATTAGCAGGGTTTAGTTCGCGCCGCGTCAACCCATTGGCACCATGAACTGAGCGTGACAGATTGGTTTCCTCCAGCGCTGCCAGCATCTCTTCAACACAATTTCTCCAAAGTTTTGGCACCCAACACCCACACAACCCAAAATGAACCAACCTAAGGTACTAGAAACATGGGTAATCAAACAAAAACAACATTTACCACAACATTAAACAAATTCCATGGATTTTAAAGTTGAAATTGAAATTAACAACAACAACAAACCTAACAAGATTACAAACCCCACTACCTATCATTCATCATGTTCCCCATTAGAGAGCAAGAACCTCACCCTTACCTTGTGAATCAGAGGTTGATTACTTAGACATGGAGGTTTTACCTAGCCAAACTTCACTTATTCTCCTCTCTTCCTTTTTCACCCAAAACCTTTTTTCCTTTTCTACTCATAAATAACCCTTTCCTCTCTTCTTATCCTACTTCTGTTAAATAATAACACTATTATTATTATTCTTATTAATATTATTATTCCTACAACTTATTTTAATTAATCACCCTATAATCCAATAATAACTTAAATTGGAATTTCTACACTATTACCAATTATTCGGAAAAATATACGAAAACATTAAATTAAATAAATAATTAAATAACTAAATAATTTGGGTGTTACAATTCTCCCCCACTTAGAATATTTTAGTCCTTGAAAATTTACCTGGTTCAAACAATTCGGGATAGGAGTCGCGCATTTTTCCCTCCAATTCCCACGTCATACTCTCTCCAGCAGCTCCCAACCATACAACCTTCACCAACGCAATCTCTTTCCCTCTAAGAGTCTTATTTTCGCGATCCACAATTCTCACCGGTGTTGTCTCTACCATGAGATTATCCCATACTTGCACATGGTCCATTTGAATCACATGAGACGAATCAGGATTATACTTCTGGAGTTGCGATACATGAAACACGTCCTGCAAATTAGCAAGATTTGGCGGTAACGCCACACGGTAAGCAACTTTCCCAACACGATCTGATATTTGATACATACCAATAAAATGAGGAGTGAGCTTCTTAGACTTCAGAGCTCACCCAACACCAGTCATAGGTGTGACCCTCAAAAACACATGATCTCCAGCTTGATATTCTAAATCTTTTCTTCTCTTGTCATGGTAACTTTTCTGCCTACTCTGGGAAGCCTTCATCTTTTCCTGAATAAACTTCACATTCTCAGTAGTCTCCGAACAATTTCTGGTCCAACTACCACACTTTCACTAGATTCATGCCAACATAACAGAGTCCTACACCTACGTCCATACAGTGCTTCAAAAGGTGTCATCCCAATACTAGAATGGTAACTGCTATTGTAAGTGAACTCAATCAACGGAAGATAAGTATCCCATGTGCCTCTTTGCTCAAGAACACATGCCCTCAATAAATCTTCCAACGACTGAATAGTTCTCTCGGTCTGACCATCCGTCTGTGGATGATACGCCGAACTCAACCTCAAATTAGATCCCAGCGCTTCTTGCAAACTCTTCCAAAAATCATAAGCAACACTCGGATCTCTATTCGACACAATACACAAAGGGACACCATGAAACTTCACAATCACCCTGACATATATCTCAGCCAACTTCACAATCGGATAAGTAATGTTAATAGGTATAAAGTGTGCTGACTTCGTAAGCCTATCAACAATCACCCAAATTGAATCATGTCCTCTCAAGGTATTAGGTAAACCCGTTACAAATTCCATCGAAATGCTATCCCATTTCCATTCCGAAACTTCCAACGGTTGCATCAACCCTGCAGGCTTCTGATGTTCGATCTATGACTTCTGGCAAGTCAAACAAGCATAGACAAATTGAGCCACATCACGTTTCATGCCAGGCCACCAAAACAAACCCCTCAAATCTTGATACATTTTCGTAGCTCCTGGATGAATACTCAAATTGCTTCTATGACTCTCTTCAAGAATCACTTTCTTAATCGCTTCATTATACAAATACGATCTCGGAACCTCAACACACCTTGCGCATCCAACTTAAAATCATCATTCTCAGGTCGATCGATTCCTACCATCAAATCTACCAACTTCACATCTAGCTTTTGAGCCTCTTTGATATTGTCGAGAAAGTCATTGCTAATCTTTAACATTCCCAACGTAACACTTTGCGGTGTCACTTCACAAACCAAACTCAAATCTCGGAATTGCTCAATCAACTCCAACTCCTTAACCATCATGGTCGACATATGCAAAGTCTTTCGGCTTATTGCATCGGCTACAATATTAGCTTTTCTGGCATGATAATTCAAACTGAAATCATAATCCTTCAACAACTCTAACCACCTTCATTGCCTCATATTCAACTCTTTTTGATCAAAAAGGTACTTCAAACTTTTATGGTCACTAAACACTTCAAATCTAGAACCATAAAGATAATGCCTCCAGATTTTCAACACAAAGACCACTGCATCCAATTCAAGATCATGCGTAGGATAATTATTTTCATGAGCCTCAATTTCCTAGACGCATAAGTAACCACTTTACCATTCTGCATAAGCACACCACCTAACCCCATCAGACAAGCATCATAGTACACAACAAAAGGCTCTCCTGGATTAGGTAAAGTCAAAACTGGAGCCGACGTCAACTTCTTCATCAATTCATTGAAACTTTCTTCACATCGATTATCCCACACAAAGGCTTTTCCCTTGCAAGTCAACTTAGTCAATGGAAGTTCAAACTTTGAAAAGCCTTCTATAAATCGTCTATAAAAATCGTCTATAATCCCAAGAAACTTCTAATCTCAGTAACCGACTTTGGAGTTTCCCATTGCAACACATCATCAACTTTAGAAGGATCCATGACAATGCCACTACCAAAAATGACATGACCAAGGAAACTAACTTCATGCAACCAGAATTCACACTTAGACAACTTCGCATACAACTTCTTCTCTTTCAGAACTTGCAACACAACTTTCAAATGGCCTTCATGCTCTTCTTCAGATTTAGAGTAAATTAGAATTTCATCAATGAATACCACCACAAACCGATCCAAGTAAGTATGAAAAATATGGTTCATGTACTCCATGAATACTCCCGGTGTATTGGTAACACCGAAAGGCATCACCAAATACTCGTAGTTTCCATACCGAGTCCTAAACGCGATCTTCTGAATATCATCTTCCTTCACTCGAATCTAGTGATATCCGGATCTCAAATCAATCTTAGAAAACACACTAGCACCCACCAATTTATCCATCAAGTCATCAATTCTTGGAAGCGGATACTTGTTCTTAATCGTCACTTTATTCAACTGTCGATAATCAACACAAAGTCTCATACTTCCATCCTTCTTCTTTACCAACAACACTGGAGCTCCCCACGATGATACACTTGTTCTTACGAACTTTTTCTCAAGCAACTCTTCTAATTGCTTCTTCAATTCAGACAACTCAGATGCAGACATCATGTACAATGTCATAGAAACAGGTCTGGTACCAGGTAAAAGATCAATTATAAATTCAAATTCTCTTTCAGGAGGTACATCAAGAATTTCATCAGGAAACACTTTAGAAAATTCTCGCACCACCTACAACTCGTCAAGTCTAACTTGATTCTCAACAAACAACAAAGCCATCAACGAGAACATATGTGCTTCGTCTTGCATCAATTTCTTCAACTGCTTACCAGTCAATAAATCAGCTCCTTCCTCTTCAGGAGTAAAAAATCTCAAAGACTTGTTATAACAATTGATATGAACATAGTTATACTCTAACCAGTTCATACCCAAGATCACATCTAGTCCGGTTAATGGTAAACAAATCAAATCAACAACAAAGTCTGTGTCGAAGATCGACAAAGGGAAATTCAAACATACAAGAGGAGTTGTCACCGATCCCTTAGTCGAAATTTCGACGACCATTTCTCCATTTATAGAAGACAACATAAGACCGAGTCTTTCGACACAGTCAGCAGTAATAAAACAATGAGTAGCACCAATAACAATAATAGTAACTAAAGGTGTACTATTAATGAAACATGTACCTCTAATGAGTCTGTCCTCATTAGCTGTCGGATTTCTAGCCAAAGCAAACACTTTCCCACTAGACTGCCCCTTCTTTGGTTTCAGACACTAACTACCAATGTGTTCCTCTTCACCATAACTGAAACAAATCATCTCTTGATGCTTGCAATCAAACATTGTATGTCCCATCTTCCCACATCTTATGGCCTGGTTGACCACACTTGAAGCATACAATCCTAGCAAGAGCATCTCCCCCACTAGACCTATGACCATGCGCAACTCTTTGCTTCCCTATTTTCGCATCACAAGGCTTGCCAAGGTTCTGTTGATTCTTGCCTCTCTTATCACTAAGAATCTTGTGATGAGCATTGCTATCCTCCTCAAAGATTCTGCAACTATCAATCAAATCAGAAAAGACACGAATCTTCTGATAGCCAACAACTTTCTTGATTTCCAAGCGCAACCCATTCTCAAACTTGATGCACTTAGAAAACTCAGCACCTTCCCCATCAAAATATGGATAGAACTTAGCTAACTCAATGAACTTCGTAGCATAATCAGTAACAGACTTGTTCCCATGCTTCAACTCAAGGAACTCAATCTCTTTCTTACCCTGAACATCTTCAGGATAGTACTTCCTGAAGAATTACCTACGGAACACAACCCAAGTGATTTCCTCACCTGCAGCTTCCAATCTTTGACGTGTCTCTAGCCACCAGTCATCAGCCTTGACTGCTAGCATATGAGTCCCAAAAGAACCTTCTGTGCTGAAGTGCAATCCATCACACAAAAGATCCTCTCAATCTCCTTCAACCAATCTAGTGCTCCATCAGGATCATGCTTACCCTTAAACACCGACAGATTCTCTCTTTGGAAAGTCGCCAAACTATGAGACCCAACATTCTCGTCAGTATTCAGTTGATTCTGCATAGCCTGAGCCATCGCTTGTAAAGCAGAAGCAATCACAGCATTGTACCTTCCATCCATCTCGACTTATCACAACAACACAAACAAAATTAGAACTAAATAACAATACTCGATTGTTAAAAGACTCAACAACTTGACCGGATAGACCGACCTGCTCTGATACCACTAATGTAACACCCTAATTCTACCCTAATTAATTATTCAATAAAATTAGAGTATAAAATTTTCCAACATAATCAGCATGTCACACTTTTCAACTTAAACACATAAACATGTCATTTTCATTCGACACAGCTACATAACACTTTAAAGAGACGGAACTAACACAACGCATAATTATTAGTCTTCAAACATAAACGACTTCATTAATCATGCAGCAGAATCATAATATTTTTACACATAAGTCATAACATCTTTTGAGTCATAAACAACATCAACATAATAAAAATCCTCAAATTAATGACATAAGATCCAACATTAAAAACAACAAAATAAGACAAGTGTTCATTTTCCCCGAGTGCTACGTATTAGAGCAATGACACTAAACTTGGACTAAAAACGCTAACGGCTACTCCTCCTGGTTACCTACACGTTACCAATATAAAGGAAATGGCAAAACAATGAAAGGCGAGATATCAAACTATATAATTGAGATCATGATAAATAATATATAGTTAGAATTACATAAAATTACTCTTTTGTCATCTCACAACCAATCAACAACAAACACAATTTAACCACACAACAACATCATTATGAACTAAAGTATGCGACTTGGACAAATGCAAATGCATGTGGTACCATCGGAGTAAAACTCTCAACTTAGAACATTGCCAGTAATTCTGAGGCATCAACAAGGCATAAGCCTTCAACATTTTGCCAATCCAGGCCAACATGGGTGAGCATAGCTCCAACTTTAATGTAGTGCAATGTATGCGACTTTCATGTATGGCATACAACAACAACATTCACACACGACAACTTAGAACAAAAAACAACTTAAATCAACTACAAATTTCAACAACAACATCGACAACTTTCAACAACAACAACTTTCATCATCGACAACTTTCAACAATAACTTTCAACATTGGCGTTTAAGCCTCCCATAAAGTTTATTCATATTTAGGGAAACAACCAACTTATATTTGTAATTCGTTACAATCAACCAATATTCAGCAAAACAAACACTCTACGATAGTTTACTAGCGTACACGAGCCATTCCTTCAATTCTTCCAATTTCAGTTAATCGGCTATACCGCGTACAATTACCAACATATTAATTCGGAACTATTTCTAATTAATTCCTATATCATTCCTTACTAATTACTAGTTTCATACTACTCATAAAGGCCTACACAAGATATCCTAGTTAAAGTGTTTAAAATTGGGCAGAATTCAAAATTAGAAAAAAATTGATCAGAACAACTAAGCCGCGAACCCTACTTCGCGGCGCGATATTAACAGGGTTCAGTTCGCCTGTGTCAACCCATTGGCGCCGCGAACAGAGCGTGACAAATTGGTTTCCTTCAGCGCTGCCATAATCTCTTCAACACCATTTCTCCAAAGTTTTGGCACCTAACACCCACACAACCCAAAATGAACCAATCTAAGGTACTAGCAACATGGGTAATCAAACAAAAACAACATCTACCACAACATTCAACAAATTACATGGATTTTCATGTTCAAATTGAAATTAACAACAACAACAACAACAACAACAAACCTAACAAGATTACAAATCCCACTACCTATCATTCATCATGTTCCCGATTAGAGAGCCAGAACCCCACCCTTACCTTGTAAATCGGAGGTTGATTGCTTAGAGATGGAGGTTTTCCCTATCCAAGCTTCACTTCTTCTCTTCTCTTCCTTTTTCCCCCAAAACCTCTTTTCCTCTTCTACTCATAAATAACCCTTTCCTCTCTTCTTATCCTACTTCTTTTAAATAATAACATTATTATTATTATTATTATTATTATTATTATTATTATTATTAATATTAATATTATTATTCCTACAACTTATTTTAATTAATCACCCTATAATCAAATAATAACTTATATTGGCATTTCTACACTATTATTACCAATTATTCGGAAAAATATACGAAAACATTAAATTAAATAAATAATTAAGGCTTAATTACACTTTTGGTCCCCCTATTTTCTCTGTTTTTAACTTTTAGTCCCCTCATTTTGAAATCCTGCATTTTAGTCCCTTTTTTAATTTAGTTTTTTACTTTTGGTCCCCTTACCAATTTGACTCTAATTTTTTATGACATGGCAGGTTAACTGATGACATGGTAGATCCAAGTTCACCAATTTAATTTCCACGTCATTTTTAATTACAATTGATTTTAAGATTAAATTAAATATTGAAGAATTAAAGAATATGAAGCCTAGTCATCTTCTTCTCTTTCACGATCAGTTTGCTCTTCTTCTCTTGCACGCTTGCACGCTTACTACGGTCGTTCTCTTTCTCTTTCCATTTCGTTTGTTCAATGAGAAATAGTCAAATTGGTAACTTCAGCCTCCTCCACGCTTCCCATTGTAACAAACACAAATCCTCTCCTTCTATCCGCGAAGCCATTATGCACAATCTGTACATCTCAAACCAAACAGAAGACACAACCCAAATAAAAAATCCACAGTATTCCAAAAACAAAAAGATCACAAATTTGATTAAAATTTCGCAATTTCGGGGATTATTTTAGAATACTGATAGTGAAAAGGACTAAAATAATAAAGTTTTATAAACCCTAATTTGGGTATTTCCTCAATTATCGAACAAACAATAAAACCGTGATAAAAAATGAGAAGGGTTAGGAAGGTTCAAAATCTCTACAAATACAACATTTTCGGCTTCTGCAAAGAGTTGAGCCAATCGGGAAGAAGACAATAAAAATGGCAAGTTACCAACAAAGAGTCTCTTTGATTGCCATGATGTTGGGATTGAATTTCGTAAGGTTATAGGTTCAGTTTCAGGATATTCTTCTTGTTGAGTGAGTTGGAATGGATGGAAATAAAATGAAGATGGGTGAAGAGGGTGGAGTTTGGAAGAAGAAGAAGGGTTGAATGAATGAGGATTTAGAATGAGGGGTTTTGAGGATATGGTTGTTGTTGTGTGTGGGAAGGTGAGGGTGTGGTAAGGTTATATTTAATTTAATCTTAAAATTAATTTTAATTAAAAAATGACGTGGAAATTAAATTGGTGAATTTGGACCTGCCATGTCATCAGTCAACCTGCCATGTCATAAAAAATTAGAGTCAAATTGGTAAGGGGACCAAAAATAAAAAACAAAACTAAAAAAGGGACTAAAACGCAGGATTTTAAAATGAGGGGACTAAAAGTTAAAAACAGGGAAAATAGGGGGACCAAAAGTGTAATTAAACCAATAATTAAATAACCAAATAATCCGGGTGTTACATCATGCATCGGTTTCACTATGAAATATGCGTCTAAATCTTAGAATAATAGGAAAATAGCATAAGACTTTTGCTGGAGATAATTTTTTCTTATATCTTGACAAACCGAACTTAGGGCACTCATTCAACGATGCATATTCGTTTCAAAACAAAATGCAATCATTTAAACAAGTATGTATCTTATCATAGCTCAAGCCAATAGAACACAACAGTTTTTTGGCCTCGTAGGTTCAATTAGGAAGAACATTATCCTCATGAAGCATATCTGTCAAAAGGGCTAATAACTCTGTGAAACTTTTATCCGACCATCCATTGCGCGCCTTTAAGTTTTAAAAATTTAATAGCGCAGACAGTCTTGTGAATTTGGTGCAATCTTTATTCAACGGTTTCTCTACATCGCTTACCAACCTCTCAAACATTTTGGGACAATCCTGAAGAACTTCTTCAAGTGCTTTTGCAATCTCTTCGACTCGATCACAATCGTATGTATTCGTGACATTGTTGTATAAAGCATAGGTCTCATTACTTTTCACCCCCAATTCAACATTCTTGCTGCTTTTCTCACCATGAAATATCCAACACGTATAACTTCGATCAATTCCACGCCTCAGTAAATGCGAATTCAATCCATCTGCGTCAATCTGACCCACATAAGAACAACCCAAGCAAGGACATTTCATTCTAATGGGGTCCTCAGCGTGTTCAACAACAAACTTAACGAACTCTAATACCCAATTCTCGTACTCTTTTGACAATCGATCGACATACATCCATTTTTTATCCATGGTTTTACTACTAAGTAAGCTAAACAAAAACACTAATTAGGGCACAAAATAGTATAATGCGTTTCTGTTAAAATGCAAAGTATACACGTAATGGATCCGGAGCAAACAATCACAAATATATTCACTCAATTTCATACAAATTCATCACAATAACATTAATTTGAGGAAGAAATTTACCTCGGATTTACCGAACAACAAAGTCGAGAAGTTTAAACGAGAAGGTCGAACTCATAAAAACACAGGGAATGAGCGATGTACATATAAAACAACATCTGGGATAAGTCATAACATATTAAACAACATCCGGGATAAGTCATATAAAACAATATCCGGGAAGCCACTTATCTTACATGAGAGATCTTAATAATTTCGACTAAAAAACTTAAAGCAAATGGAAACCAAAACAAAATGTCACGAATTCGAATGGCACGAATATTCTATCTCTTTCTATATCGAAATCATAAAAATGTATTTCTGAAATCTGAAGATCCACTACCAACTAAATTCTATATAATATTACAAATAAAGGCCCTATAATAGAAACATGTTGAACACGTTCAACATCAATGACAACCACAAAATGTCAAATGAGATGTGTATTTACCTAAAAACATATTTACATAAAATGTATCAACATGACAAAAAAACAATTAGTATTTTATTATTTTCAATATTTCCTATACAAATATCATCTCGAACAAGCGTTCATCACAAACGAAATTCAAAGGCATCACCAATGGATTCTTGGTCATATCATACGTGAATAAAGGCGATGAAATCAGACTATCATCGAAACGGATACAAATATCATTCACAACTAATAAAGATCAACAACACGATGCCATCATCGATTATCCTTTGAATTCAAATATGAATTGTATCGAAATCTCAATCGAACAAAGTGAACATTGCAACGATAGACAACAATGATAGAATGAGTGATCCATACAACATTGGGCATGGAAAATCAGAATGAACATCTGCTAATGATGTTTCTATGTATGTGTTGTGGTGGTTGTTGCAGGGAATATAAAAGGCTTAAAGAGAATGAAAATTTCACAAAATTACAAATTTTGTATGTTTATTTTGAGTGTTCATTTTAAGCAAGAGTTTGGTGAGGAAAAAGTTTGATGAAGAAACCTAACAAACGACTCTTTAAAACAAATTGAGAAGAAAACCAAAACATAGAGAAAAGCCAACAATATCATTAAAAAAAGGCCTCAATCAATTATTATGCATACAAACTACAAACTACAAACTACAACCCATAATAAACATGACAAAATCACAGCTTGAACGTACGTACTAATGTAGGTAGTGTACAAAATATGTTTTTGAATAAGGCAAAGAGATAGATAGTTGACCATTTTCACAAACTTTTTTATCAATCACGTATTTAATCATTCATAAGGCCAGTCTAATAAGTATCAAACAATTAGAAACATATTTACAACATAATTTTATTTATCTTTTAAAGATTCTGATCATGTGCACTCAAATATCCCTATGAGAAAACTATTAACACAGGAAACAAAGAAAATCAAATATTCCCATACCATATCATCCTCCAAATTCTAACTAATTCTATAAGATTTCATTCATTCTAAAGAATACTTAAACTCAAACTAAATGTATGCTTATAATATACCACTCAAACTAAATGTATGCTTATAATATACCAACAGAGACTCGCATCCACCAAAACAATAAAATTACACAGTAGAGCAATATGACCAAATAACACAAATAACACGAAACAATTGGTTCATAAACCTACAAACAAATGGTATCTCCGCTACAAAGAAACAACTAATCTAAACAAAACTGATTTCAACCCACAAATATAATAATCAAAATTATCAATGCAACATAAGTATACCAAAAAACCACATCAAAATTAAAACACCATATGTAATAAGCATAATTTAACTAAGATATAAAATCTCTCAAAATGATCTAAATTATCCAAAACAGTAAAATCTTTGAATTCAAACTTTGAATTTAACTTTAATTGTATCGAAATCTCAGTCGAACAAAGTGAACATTGCAACGATAGACAACAATCGGCTGTCCCCACAGTTTCTTGGTTAGTTTCTACACGAATAAACGCGGAAACGACATCACCTTCGTTGAAACTAAACAAAATACACTAACGCTATCATTCTATTCCGACATAATTACGCTGAATTTTTAACACGAATTCGACACAAACCATGAATTTGAAACATAAACAAGATTAGCATATTCAAGGACGACAACAAGTATTCTCAAATCAAACTCAATCAACATATCGTTTCAAATTAAAAGGACAACACATACTAGTTGTCTCCTTCATCAGAAATTGTTAACATATATTTCAATCTAATCAGTAAATCAAACTAACAAAACACTAAACCACTTTCACAGGATTTTGACAAATTTTGACAGTTATAATAGTTAAAGAAACAACAACTTACCAAAATGTCAAGATTTATCAGAACAAAAACGTAGATATATAGCAGCTCGCATCTATGGCTAATGGAGAGGGCGATGATACAGAGAGAGAGCGCGAAGAACATATGTTGTTGCGGTCTCTACAACGACGAAGAGAGTATTCTGTTTGGTTGTTCTGTTTGAGATTGAGCAAACGGATGGAGTTCGTTCACAAGAGGAAGAAAAGTGAAGAGACGGTGGTGATCGATGGAGGCTAGTTTGGAGGTTAGTTTGAAGCGTGAATGGAGGTGATGACGACTACGGTAGAGGGTCTCGGCGGTAAAAGATTGATTATGAAGCAAGCCAAGGATGAGGACAGTAGAAAGGAGAGATGTGACACCCCAAATAATTCAATTATTAAATAATTAGAAATTTAATTAAAGGTTTAATTATTGACATTTTTGAATTAATGGATTTAATTATTTAATTAAATAAATGGATGTATTAAGGGTGTGACGTAGATTTGGGAGGTGTGTAGAGTAAAAGGCTCTAATTAATCTAATTTATTTATTTCTATTATTTGGAAAATAAAAAGGAATAATTAAAGGGAAAAAGTGAGAAGAGGAATTAGAATTCATTCTACGTACTTTTGGAGAAGAGAAGAGGAAAGAGGAGAAAAGCCAAATCGTCAGAATTCGAAGAATCATCGCGAGGTAAGGGGTGATTTGATCTGATTATTATGCCTTATAGGTTTTGATGATCAATAGAATGAATTGATCCGTTAGGAATCTCGAATTAGGAATTTTAGGTTGTGCCCTAACGTTATAATCCCACGTAATAATTCAATTGGAATTGATAAGAACGAATAATTTATGTGGAATGATTCTAGGCTAATTAGAAAACATGATTCTGTGGTCAATTGGATGAGAAAATACATGGATTAATTCTGTTCTGGTGTAATATGGAGTTGGTGATGAATGGTATTGATTAGGATTTCAAACAGTGGGAATAGAACTGGTTTTCGGTGGAAAAATGCATCATGAGTCGACCCAAGAAGCTATGCATCGACACAAGCTGCGTTATTTTAAGAAAACAGGGCCAGGAAAACTGCTTCTGTCGACACATACAACTATGCATTGACTCATGTGGAGATTTTTGAACTCTTATATCGACACAAGAGAGTTATGTGTCAACTCAAGGAGCTTTTGCATCGACACAAGAAGGCTATAGGTCGATCCGTACTAAAGGAAATTTGAAAAATGGAAAATTTATTACGTATGAGTCGATACATACGTGTTTTGTGTCGACACAAACAAGTTATGTATTGAAACATGAGGTTTTGGATCGATACATACTGTGTGGAAGCAGAAGGTGATTTTCTGAAAACGGTTTCGGTCATATCTTTGCGACCGTAACTCCGATTTAGGCATAGTTGGTATCGTTTGAAAGCTTAGAACGAGTACTATCTATTAAAAACATTTTCAAAACTAGTAATTAAAATCTTGAAGGATTAATATGGCTTTCGTAGCAAGAATTCATTGTAATTCGTGAATTATCCGTTGCGTATACTTGCTGTATGTTAATTCCATGTGTTGTAATTAACGTTATATGTTCATGATCTGCTGTTATCATGTGTTGTTGTTGTTGTTGGCTATATGTGGAATAATGTTGTGTGATCATATTCCGTATTTGGATTGTTGCATGCTTCTGATGTGCATGCATAAGCATTCTGGTGATGCTTCATTCCCATTGTGTGGAATTGAATTGCAGAGCCAATAACCGTACCCAATGGATAGTGGTGGTGAGGCTAGATTCTTGACCTAGTGGTGTATGGGCGAATCGTTGATTGACGCTGTTGTCATATCCCAATTTTTGACCTAATATACCACCTTACATTTGCATCATTGAATCACTAACAGTTCAGAACAGAATTAATCGGGTGTAGCTTCTACAGGTCAAAATTAGGGTTTCATCAATTTTTCATCTGATTCAAGAGGAAACCAATTAGGGTTTGATTTTCATACACTTCATTTGATCTATCTTGGTCAAATCATCAACCTCTGATCTTCAGATATCCAACTTGTCTCATTGATCTATCAAGGATCGACCAATTAGGGTTTTGGTCGAGGATGAGTAATCTCTGTATTATCAGTAGAACCCGTTTCACAGATGAATAAGCCCTTAGAACTTACCCACGTTTGATTCTTATCGTTGGCCTCATGCTCGTGACTCCGAACGCTTGACCGTGTGTATAACTACTAACCATATTTGCCGCATTCATGCATTCATTCAAAAAACTTCATTTTCTCTTCCCATTTCCAAAGAATTTAGAGATTTTTCTTTGTAAATATTTTAGGTTAGAGTGATGGACGTCAGAGGAAGATTCACCAAGAGATACAGTTTTAGAATTCCCGACGTAGGGAAGTTGAAAGAGTTAGCATCCTTGGTAGAAGATCCCTCGGATTTCAGAAAACGCTATGGAACTCTTTTAACTATTCTGAACACTAACGTTGATGAGGGACTTCTCAAGACTTTCGTTCAGTTTTACGATCCAGTCTATCGTTGTTTCACATTCCCTAACTATCAGTTGATGCCTACTTTGGAAGAGTACGCACACATGCTAGGTATCTCAGTATCAGACAAAGTGCCTTTCAATGGTTTGGAAGCCATTCCTAAGTCACCAGTCATTGCAACAATGACTCACTTAAAGAAATCTGAGATAGACAAAAACCTAACTACCAGAGGAAAACTCTTAGGACTAACTTCAAAGTTCCTAATGGAGAAGGCTCTTAAATTCTCTGAGGTCGGTAGTATGGTAGCCTTTGAAGCTATTTTAGCTTACTCATCTATGGATTGGTGTTGTTCCCCAACGTCCCAAATTTCGTTGATATCAACGCCATAAGGATCTTTCTGATTGGAAATCCCATTCCCACTTTGCTTGGTAACACGTACTTCTCCATTCATCATAGAAATCGTCAAGGAGATGGAACTATCGTGTGTTGTGTACCTCTGTTCTTCAAATGGATTGTCTCACACTTGCCTAAATCTCCTATCTTCCGCGAAAACAAAGCCGATTGGCATTGGTCAAGAAGACTCATGTCTCTTACAAACGACGATATCCATTGGTATACCTTAGCAGACAATGAGATGGAAATCATTGAGAGCTGTGGAGAATTTGCCAACGTACCTCTCATTGGTACAAAAGGAGGAATCAACTACAACCCATTCCTGGCGAGACGTCAACTCGGGTACGCAAACTCTAGTAAACCTCTTGGTTTTACAGTGGAGAGTTACTTCTATCATGAAGGAGAGGATTCTCAAGGTTTGAAAGCCAGAATGATAAGAGCTTGGCATCACATCCGAAGGAAGGTAAAAGGTAATGCAAGGAATTGTGTAGCCATGGAAATCTACACTTCTTGGGTGAAGAAAAGAGCAAAGGAATTTTGAATGCCTTATGCTTATGAAGAACCTATGTTCTCAACAGCTTCCAAATCAACAATTTTTCCCGTCGAGACTATGGGAGAATACCAAGAAGCTTTGGCCAAGATGAGGCTTGAGAAAAAGGCTTTGGAAGACAAGTTCCTTAAGACTGATCTCGAGAACGAGAAGCTCAAGAGGCAGGTCAAAGATCACGAAAAGACGCTTTACTTCCAAGATGAATGGCTCATGGAGAAAGATGAGAAGATTCGTCAGAAGGATAACGTGATCAAAAGATACATCAAAGAAAGGAAAAGAAAGCTTGAGGAAATGACAACCAGCGATCCTGCTCCTGACGAGTGGAAGAAAGTCATTAGCAAGCTAAAAGCCGAGAAAGCTGAGCTAAAAGCTCACTATGGGAAAGAAATCCTAAAGCTGAAGCTACATCAAGCCTTTGGATCTTCATCCGACGAGGACGATTAATTAATTTAGATTGTAATTTTTATCATTTATTTTATCATTTGTATGAGCCATGCTCAAAAACAAAACAATTGTCGTAATCTTCTTTCAATAATAAATAAAATATGTGTTTTCCATCCAAATATTTGCCAGAAATTTCTCTTTTAGCGTATATTCTTTGGAAATCTTTCTTTACGTTCATAATCATGCATCATACTTTGCATATCGAGTTTGTTGTTTAGAGTCTGATCTTTTGGAATTTCTTCCAGAAAGGAAAAGATCGTCAAGTTGTCGCGTCTTAGAGTTTCTCGACCACGTCCACAGCCAACTCGAACATACAATACGCGTTCAAAAAGAAGGAAAGTAATGGAAGGATTTGAGCAAGAAAACGTTGAGCTTCGTAGCACAGTGACAACACTGCAAGAAGAGGTGGAGAGACTCACTTCTTTGGTAAATTCGTTGGCAACTGCGCAAAGTCAGCAAGCAACATCGAGCAGTCAAAATCAAGCGGCGGTTTCAAAGACCACTACTACTCCAGTTTCAACTGTTGCAGCCAGTAGTTCACTCTTCAGTATGCCCGAAGGTTATCCATGGGGCATGCCTTTCAATTTTGGCATCGGATTTCGTCAACCGACTTCTCAGATACAGACAACCACGCTTGAAGTGCCTACTTTGCAAAACTCGACACTTACTCCACAGCATGGAGTAACTTTTCCGCAAGTCACTATGACGGTTTCTCAACCGATCATGACGAACTCAGCATCCGTAGTTCACACTACGGCAGACGAAGAAGTTCACCATAGTCCAGGCGATAACACGAATTCTCGTTGCCAGATGGAGACTCTCCAGGAATAGCTCCTCAAGATGCAGCTTGAGATTAAAACAATCCGAGGAAAGGAATTGTTTGGGAAGAACACCCATGATTTGTGCTTAGTTCCTCGCGTAAGGATACCTGCGAAGTTCAAAGTCCCAGATTTTGAAAAGTATAAAGGAAATTTCTGTCCACAGATACGCCAGGAAAATGTCTACGTACAACGACAATCACCAACTACTAATCCACTATTTCCAAGACAGTCTCACCGGTGCTGCACTAAAGTGGTACATGGGACTAGACAACGCGAGTATCCAAACATTCAATGACCTAGGCGAAGCCTTTATCCAGCAATACAAATTTAACTTGGACATGGCTCTAGATCGGGATCAACTCCGCTCCATGTCTCAGAGGGAAAAAGAGACATTCAAAGAGTACGCCCAACGTTGGAGGGAAATCGCTGCCCAAGTCAACCCACCGTTAGAAGAGAAGGAAATGACCAAAGTTTTCTTAAACACTCTTGGTCCATTTTACTATGAACGAATGATCGCCAGCGCTCTCGGAGATTTCACCGAGATGGTAAGCATGGGAATGCGGATAGAGGAAGGAGTTTGAACAGGACGCCTAGTCAAAGAAATAGGATCTTCCAGTGGAACTAAAAGGGTTGGAACCAGGTTTCCAAAGAAAAAGGAACATGACATAGGAATGGTATCCCGAGGGAAACCACGAAAGAATGTCAGTCAACAACGACAGGTAGCTGCTATAGCACCCGCTGTTAATACAAGTCCAAATACAGGAATTGCTCCACAGTTCCAACAAACTCAACAGCCTCGACAACAGGCTCAGCAGTTCAACAATCAAAACCGTGCGCCTCGGGTCTTGCAATTTGACCCGATTCCAATGACGTACACAGAACTATATCCTGCATTAATAGAAAGGAATCTTGTGCAAACAAGGTCACCACCTCCAGTACCAGATAAATTACCATGGTGGTACAAAGCGGACGTATCTTGCCCTTTTCATCAAGGGGCACCGGGTCATGACCTTGAGCATTGCATCGCCCTAAAAGCTGAAGTACAAAGGTTAGTAAGGTCTAATCTTCTCTCCTTTAGAAATACAAATCCCAACGTGCAAGCAAATCCACTTCCCAGTCACAGTGGACATACAATGAATTTGATACTAAGAAATACAGATCGGTATCTTGTCACAGATGTGAATCTAATCAGAGAAAGCTTGGTACAACTCCATGATACATACAGTACAATGGGTGCTTTCACTAAACATGATTATGCAGCTTGCAACATCTGCTTCAAGGATTGTCGAGGATGTCCAACCATAAGAGCAGACATTCAACGATTATTAGACAATGGTGACATACAGATCTTCAGAAACAGAAATGACTATGACGTGAATATGGTAGGGCATTTTCCGCATGAGCTTTTAGTCTCAGATATCAACTCGGAAATTCCCGAAGTAAACGTCGTTATTCCCTGTTTCAACGTGCCTAAGCATGTGGAGATTGAATATAATGGTTCAAACGTTCCAGGGTCTCCTTTGGTGATTTGCTTACCCGGTCCCTGTTCCATACATTTCTAACAAAGCAATTCCCTATCAATACAATGCAACTGTGATAGAAGATGGGAAGGAGAAACCCATGCCAACTCTTCCAGCCAATGTCAACATAACTGAGATAGGACGAGTAACGCGGAGTGGACGTGTACATACTCCATTGCTCCCAAAACAGCCTGCTGTTCCTGTTGTTAGACAAGATCCAGTAAACATATCTCCCGAGAATCCCACGAGGATTCCCGTTGACAATCCAACCACAAATGTTGACCCATCTGATAGAACCAACGTCAACACAGATTTCGATGAAATTTTGAAGCTAATCAAGAAAAGCGAGTATCGAGTTGTGGATCAGCTGATGCAGACTCCCTCCAAGATTTCGATACTATCTCTACTTTTGAATTCCGAAGCTCACCGAGAAGCTTTGATGAAAGTACTAGATCAAGCTTATGTAGATCACGACGTGACTACAGACCAGTTTGGAGGAATTGTGGGCAACATAACAGCTTGCAACAATTTAAGCTTCAGTGATGAAGAACTCCCCGAGGAAGGGAAAGATCACAATTTGGCTCTACATATCTCGATGATTTGTCAATCAGATTCTCTGTCCAATGTACTAGTAGATACCGGTTCATCCTTAAATGTGATGCCAAAAATGACTCTTGCTCGTTTATCTTACAAAGGAACGCCGATGAAGTTCAATGACATAGTGGTAAGAGCCTTTGACGGGGTCAAGAAAGCCTGTTATTGGGGAAGTCGATCTCCCGATGACAATTGGTCCGCATACCTTCCAAATCACGAAGCAGGAGCAGTAACTTCCACTCTCCACCAGAAACTGAAATTCACAGTAAATGGGAAGCCAGTAACCATCATCGGTGAACAAGCTTTACTAATAAGCCATTTATCCAGCTTTTCTTTCATCACAGCCAACGACGTTGAAGGGACACATTTCCCAGGACATCCGTTAGAAGATGAATCTACAAGCAAAAGCAGATCATCTATCTCCTCTTACAAAGAAGCAGCGCAAATAGTGAAAGATGGCAATGCTGAAGGTTGGGGACAAGTAATAAAACCTGTCAACAACGAGACAAAGGCCGGGCTCGGGCTCGCCCCAGTATTTCCTAAAGACAAGCAAAAGAATGAAACACTTCGCCCAATCCGAGAAGTATTCCACAGTGGGGGTTTCTTAAACCCTGTTCTTCAAGAGGTTAATGTTCTTACCAATGAGGGTGATGAAGACGATCTCTCTAGATCTGAAGAGTGGAGCACTTATCTTACTAGCTCTGAATATGCGTCTCAGGAAGAATCGTACGCACCGTTCTATCCTCCGACTGACCAATTCAAAGGCATGTCCCTGCAAAAGAATCGAAATCCACCTGTCCCTTCTGAAGTTTGGGATACCTTGGGAGAACCAAGTGGAAAGTTTGACTACATGGTGAAATACACTGCGCCTGAAAGCTCAAAAATCAGAATTGAAGATATCCAGCCTACTGGATGGGGTGATTCTTTTGAGTATCCTAGTCAACCAGAAGAGGTGTACGCATCCTCTCGATCTCATCAACCAATTGAGGTTCCAAATGAAGATCTCTGCTTTAACGCGCCCGTGGAGTTTGTTAAACCAGATCTTAATTATCATTACATCAATGTGATTACTGAAGATCAGGAATACGATTCGGGATACGAATTGGAAAGTGTCGCCGATAATGAGTCTTTTCACTTAGAAGATTGGAGAGTACATCCCCAGAATTCAACGCAAATGCCAATAGAAAGTACATATGCTGTATCCCATGCTTCCCGATCTGTTCATCAAGCAGAAGAAGATCGTTTTAGCAGCACAAAAGGCAAGGTCCATCATCCAGAGTCTTCAAAGCCTGCTCAACCAACGACCAAAGTCTATTCAAGGATTAAGCCAAGTGGAAAATTACCAGAGTACCTCGATTTCCAGGGAGTTCGCCACTATTGGAAACCTGTTGAAGTTAGGACTAATGTTCATAGTTCTAAGTAGTTTATCTTTGCTTTTGTTTTGAACTCTCGCCTCACCCAAAGCGAAGAGATGTTTTATAGGGTTTAGCTTTTAAATAATTTCTCTTTGTCTTGCCCAAGACAAATAAGTTTGTATTTTATGGCCCTGTTTCATATTGTGAATCATAAATAAAACGCGTTGTTTTGATTCCACACTGTGTTTGTTTTTTATTTTTACCCTTTCTTGGAAATGATAATCCTAAAAAACACGATAAAAATCTTCAAAAAAAATTAATAACAATCTGCATACACTTTCACATTAACTTTTTTTAAAAAATGATGATGAAAAAATTAATTAATCAGACATAAATCAAATATGCAAATTAACAGATGGACAAATCCATTGAAAGCAATAACTCTATGCTCTCTCCAAACTTTGAAATCCCATGTGAAGTCGCCGAGGAAGAAGTTGAAGAAGAGATCCTAGATGAGATTTCCCGACTACTTAAGCACGAGGAAAGAATCACTCAACCTCACAAAGAGCCTCTGGAAGCAATCAACTTGGGTTCTGAGGAAGACAAAAAAGAAGTAAATATCGGAGCTTCACTCGACAGCAACGTCAAGAGCCAACTGATAGATCTTCTCAAAGAATATGTTGATGTGTTCGCATGGTCCTACCAGGACATGCCGGGTTTAGACACCAGCATCGTGGAGCATCATTTGCCATTAAAGCCGGAGTGTCCACCAGTTAAGCAAAGACTGAGAAGAGTACACCCTGAAATGGCCGACAAAATCAAAAAGGAAGTTCCAAAGCAGCTCAACGCAGGTTTTCTTGTCACCTCTGAATATCCTCAATGGCTAGCCAACATAGTTCCTGTCTCCGAGAAAGATGGAAAGGTCAGAATGTGTGTTGACTACCGAGACTTGAACAAAGCTAGTCCAAAAGACGATTTCCCACTACCGCATATTGACATGCTAGTGGATAGCACTGCAAAGTTTAATGTCTTTTCCTTCATGGACGGTTTCTCTGGCTACAATCAGATCAGAATGGCTCCCGAAGACATGGAGAAGACATCCTTCATCACGCCATGGGGCACCTTTTGCTACAAAGTAATGCCGTTTGGATTAAAGAATGCAGGCGCAACTTATCAAAGGGCAATGACTACTCTCTTTCATGACATGATGCACAAAGAGATCGAAGTCTACATGGACGACATGATAGCAGAGTTTGACACTGAAGAAGAGCATATAGAGTATATCTTGAAGTTGTTTCAACGACTAAGGAAATTCCAGCTTCGCCTGAATCCTAACAAATGTACCTTTGGGGTAAGATCTGGAAAGCTCCTAGGTTTCATCGTCAGTCAAAGAGGTATTGAAGTTGACCCTGATAAAGTCAAGGCTATTCAAGAAATGCCTACGCCACATATAGAAAAGCAAGTAAGAGGATTTCTTGGACGATTGAATTACATCTCCAGATTTATCTCTCAAATGACTGCTACTTGTGGACCGATATTCAAGCTTCTCCGCAAGAATCAAGAAGTTGTATAGACAGAAGATTGCCAAAAAGCGTTTGACAGTATTAAGGAATACCTGTCAGAACCACCAATACTGATTCCTCCAGTCGAAGGAAGACCACTAATCATGTACCTTACCGTGCTAGAAGATTCCATGGGCTGTGTGCTTGAACAGCAAGATGAAACCGGTAAGAAGGAGCATGCCATCTACTACTTGAGTAAAAAGTTCACAGACTGTGAAACTCGTTACTCCATGCTCGAGAAAACATGTTGTGCTTTGGTATGGGCTTCAAAACGTCTTTGCCAGTACATGATCAATCAGACGACTTGGTTAATCTCCAAAATGGATCCAATGAAGTACGTCTTTGAGAAGCCTGCCTTAACAGGAAGAATTGCTCGATGGCAGATGCTATTATCTGAATATGACATCCAGTACCGTGCTCAAAAAGCGGTCAAAGGAAGCATTCTCGCCGATCACTTGGCTTATCAGCCGCTCAACGAATACCAATCTCTCAAATTCGACTTCCCTGACGAGGACGTTATGTACTTAAAGATGAAAGATTGTGACGAACCGCTTCCCGAAGAAGGTCCTGATCCAGAATCTAGATGGGGTTTAATTTTTGATGGGGAATTTAACATTTATGGCAATGGAATTGGGGCAGTCATCATCACTCCCGAGGGTTCTCATATCCCGTTTTCCGCCAGATTGCTATTTGATTGCACCAACAACATAGCAGAATATGAAGCTTGTATCATGGGTATTGAAGAAGCCATCGACTTAAGGATCAAGATCCTTGACATATATGGAGATTCAGCCCTTGTGATCAACCAAATCAAAGACAAGTATGAAACTCATCATCTTGGTTTGATTCCCTACAGAGATTATGCAAGACGTTTGTTGACTTTCTTCAACAAAGTTGAATTGCATCATATCCCTCGAGATCAGAATCGGATGGCAGACGCCTTGGCCACTCTATCTTCCATGTTCAAAGTCAAAAATTGGAATGATATGCCTAAGATCCGTATCAGACGCCTTGAAAGACCTGTATATGTATTCGCAACTGAAGCGGTCTTCGACGATAAACCGTGGTTCCACGATATCAAGCGTTTCCTTCAAACACGAGAGTACCCACTCGGGGCATCGTACAAGGATAAGAAAACTCTAAGGAGGCTTTCTAGAAATTTCGTCTTGAATGAAGATGTGATATACAAAAGAAACTTCGACATGGTCCTACTCAGATGCGTCGACAGACAAGAAGCAAACACAATCATCCATGAAGTGCATGAAGGATCCTTTGGAACTCATTCAAATGGGCATGCAATGTCCAGAAAGATCTTGCGAGCAGGGTACTATTGGATAACAATGGAATCTGATTGCTGTAAACACGTCAAAAGATGCCATAAGTGCCAGATCTACGCAGATAAGATCCACGTGCCACCAACTCTACTCAACGTTCTCTCGTCTCCGTGGCCTTTCTCCATGTGGGGCATCGACATGATAGGGATGATTGAACCAAAAGCGTCCAACGGACATCGCTTCATTCTAGTAGCTATTGATTACTTCACCAAATGGGTCGAAGCAGCATCTTACGCCAACGTCACAAGACAAGTGGTTGTGAGGTTCATCAAGAACAACCTCATTTGCCGATACGGAATTCCAAGTAAGATCATTACAGACAATGGATCGAACTTGAACAACAAAATGATGAAAGAAGCTGTGAGGAATTCAAGATCGAGCATCATAACTCATCTCTTTACCGCCAAAGATGAACAGCGCCGTTGAAGCCCAACAAGAACATCAAAAGATCGTCAAAGATGGTCATCACTTACAAAGCGGCACGAATCGCCATTTGCTCTGCATGGGTATCGTACTTGATCGCACTTCAACAATGCAACTCCTTTTCTCTAGTATACGGCATGGGCAGTGCTCCCGTAAGTCGAGATTCCATCAATGAGAGTTCTCATGGAAACTAAGTTATTTGAGGCGAATGGTGTCAAAGCGGATCGACCAGTTGAACTTAATCAAGAGAAGCGCTGACCGCTCGTGTCATGGACAATTATATCAAAGAAGGATGAAGAAAGCTTTCGACAAAAGGTCCGACCTCGTGAATTCGAGAAGGCGACCTCGTGCTTAAAAGATTCATCTTTCAACACGATTCTAGGGGCAAATGGACTCCTAATTACGAAGGCCCATACATCGTCAAAGAAGCTTTTGCGGTGCTATGACTCTCACAACCATGGACGGTGATGAACTCCGCATCCTATGAATGCTGATGCGTCAAGAAATACTTTGTCTAAAACAAAAGAACATTTCGGTAAGTCGAAAACCGAAAAGGCGGCTTAGGCAAAATGAGCGTCTCGGTGGACTAAAACACGAAAGGCGGTCCGTGCAAAATTAGAGACAATAGACAGAAATTATCCTGATAGATTGAAAACCTGAAAAGGCAATCTAGGCAAAAATAAGGATACAAAAAAAATAATGACAAAGTAACTGCAATCAGTCCATATTTCGTCAATCTGAAGAATCTTCCCTCAACGGATCTTCAATCAAATCTTCTGAAACAACAAGCACAGTTGGAATTCAAAGTTGTTAGGGATAATAGAGGTTATTTGCTTTCAATGTAGCCTTTTCCCAATAAATTATCATTTCCAACTCTTGTAAATAGCTCATGGAATCAAGCCTTTTGCTGATTACCATTCTATCAATAAATTTGAGCCTTATGCCCTTTTTGTTTGCAATTCTTGCTTTATTCAGTTTTGCAAAATAACGCTTTTTATTGTGAAAATCACTTTTTGAAACTAAAAAGGTTTTAAATGAATTTTACATCAAATTTTTGAAATAAAAGCAAAATTTTCCTTTGAACCATGAACACAGAAGAAACTTCAACAGTTTTCTCCATAAGTGTTTCGATCTCCGAAAGATAGAACAGCTGCTACGGAAGTCTTCGTTTCCTCAACAGAGATTATCAAAGGACGATATTCTTATCCAAAGAGAATTTCCAACAAAGTTGCCAATGAAATGCCTTTTTCAGAAAGTTTAAAGCATGCAACTAATGTTCATCAACAGTAACATTTACGCCATTATTGCAAGATTTTGCTGAATATTTGTTCGAACTGTGACATAGTCCTTTTCCCAAATATCCCTTTGTTGTCTTGTCAAGTATTGTCAGCATGCATATGACATTCATCATTCATACATCATAGCATTATTAATGCATTCCTGCATTCCTCAATGTTTGTTTTCATATCACTGGTTTAGATTGAATTTACTCATGTGGGTATGTCATATCTCCAGTAGATTATTCCCAAGCAGAAAAATTCATATTTTCTCTCCTATTCCCCAGCTGAGAGCATTTCTCATTAGGAACAAAGTCTTGATTGACTATTTCTTTCCAGTTCATTCCTGGATAGAACCTCGTCTCTAACCAACAAAACAATAAGCAATAGCCTCGTCATCTGAGCTGCTTATCTCCTTTTCATCTTGAAACTTGTCATAAAAAGATTGTTCTTCTCAAAAATTCCAAATCATGACAGTTCAAGAAAATCTCCACAGTCGTCTTTCTATCTAAATGAAAACCTGTGTCTTTTCAATCAAAATGCCCTCATCTTATCAAAGATCCCCGACAAGATTGTAGCTGTGAAAATAGAAACTCATTTGAGATCTGTTTCCATCATTTGTCTGTTATTCACAAGGCTGAATACTCAGTAAATTTTTTCAAAGACTTACCTTGTTATAGTTATCACTTCGCTGATAATTGGTAATATCTTCAGAACTCGTTTGAGATCTATTTCCATCATTTGTCTGTTATTCACAAGGCTGAATACTCAGTAATTTTTTCAAAGATTTACCTTGTTATAGTTATCACTCCGCTGATAATTGGTAATATCTTCAGAATTCATTACCATGAACTATCACAAGGCTGATAATTGGTAATATCATTTTCATTTACCTTAAACATTGTCACAAGGCTGACAGAAGGTAATCTCTTCATTTCCCAAAGCGAAACAGATATTCACATGTTTTGTGAATCTCTTTTTCCCCAGCGAGACATATTGCTTGTTTCCCAACAAACAGGATCCTCTCTTCCTAGACAGATTGAGTCATCCTCACAATTTTTCCCCATCATATCCATCTTTGACATATCTGGGTGAAACATTTTACAATCATTTTGCATCACTCGCATCTTTTGGTATCTTAGGTCCAAAATTTGCGTATTCTGTTATTTAAGTCTCTTTACACCTATCAAAACGAAGATATTCATCTTCATATCTCAGGTTAAAGAAACTTAAATAGGGGCATCTGTCATACCCCAATTTTTTGACCTAATATACCACCTTACATTTGCATCATTGCATCATTAACAGTTCAGAACAGAATTAATCAGGTGTAGCTTCTACAGGTCAAAATTAGGGTTTCATCAATTTTTCATATGATTCAAGAGGAAACCAATTAGGGTTTGAGTTTCATACACTTCATTTGATCTATCTTGGTCAAATCATCAACCTCTGATCTTCAGATATCCAACTTGTCTCATTGATCTATCAAGGATCGACCAATTAGGGTTTTGGTCGAGGATGAGTAATCTCTGATTTTCTGATCAATGAATGACTTTTTTGGTTAAAGATTGATCTTAATATCTCAGATACAACATGTTGACCTAATTTCTGGATTCAAAACATCACAGAAGCTCACAGGATTCATCAGTCAATTTCTGAAACATCTTGATGAAATTTCATCTGCACAAAAAATCAAACTTTGACTTTTGGTCAACTTTTTCAAAACAAAACTTTTTCAATCATCAAAATACTTCAAATGATCCATCATGATCATAAAAAATCAAGAAATTTGAAAAAGTCAACAAAAAGTCAAAATTTTCAACACTTAGAAAATTTTTCAAGTGTTAAAATTTCTTACTTTTTCCAAACTTCATGGCATTTTTTCGCATAGTTCCACTTTGAATTGGAAACAACTCAAAACATGAAAGTTGTAGCCCTTGAAACAAGCTTTCGAAAATGTCCAAGAACTCTCAAATCCATGGAGTCTAGCTATACTTTTGAATTTGAAACTTAGAGCTCCAAAATCCATAATTTCCAAGTACAAACCTCAAATTTATAAGTCATTTTGCATTTTCTTCTTCTAGAACACATGCCACCTTGCAAAGATAAGCTAGAGCTGATAAAAATCATTTGAATGCAATTATAATGGATAAGATCAAGTTGGAAATTAACCATGGTTAAAAAAAAGGAAGCTTCCTTTTGCATTTAATGCAAAAAAGACTTCCTTGCCCTCTAAGGCAAGTTGAAATTACCAAGGCCAAACTTTCTCACTTATTTTTCAGAACTCATGGCCTATAAATAGAGGTCTTATTTGCCAATCCAAACTACACCAAAGCCATGCAAGTACATGCTTTCATTCTTCTTTCTTAGAATTCAAGAAACATAGAGAAATTAGAGAAAACTTGCATTTTTTGAAAAATTGTGAAAAACTTTGAGTAATTTGGTGTCTAACATGTTTTAATATCAATATGAAACTTGTTTGAAACATAAAATCAACATAAACCAAGCTAGAAATCAGAATTTGCATTCTATGTACACAAGCTTGCCAAAACTGCCTTAAACTTCGAATCCATGGTTTGGCTCGAGCAACTTGAGTTCTGATCATCCAAACATCATCAACATACATCATAGACATGATGCAGACCATTAACAACAAACTGTAACAGCTTTAACATCGATTTCCAGTTTTCCTTTTGAGCTTGTGCAGGTCGACTTGGGTAGAATGATCCAGACAAGTTCATGAAGTGCAGACCATCCTTACACCTTCCATAAGGTCCGTTGGTGCTCAAGCAATCACAAAAACTCAACTGGAAACACTCAAATACAGAATTCGATTCCAGCTTCAACAGTTTCACTTTGAGCTATATGCAGGTCGACTTGGTCAGAACATTCCAAGCTATTTCAGAGCAAGCAGACCATTCATACATGATCCTTGAAGGCCGATGGTGCTCTAAGAATCATAAAAACTCAACTGGAAACACTCTAAAGTGGAATTCGATCTCAGCTTGAACAGGTAAGAACACGAACTTCAAACTCTGTGATTTCTTGATTCAAATCAAAAAAACTCTTGGCCATTTTGTTTCTGCACCATCCACGATCATTAACCCTCAATCAATTGATAAAATCATCCACCATACACGATTTCAATTAGATTTTTCAGTTTTAGGGTTCTTCGTGTTCTTCAGAATTTCAAACATGATAGGTTTAAAATAAATGAAATTAAGTGATGTCATCATGTTCCTGGGCTTGAAACGATCAAGTTTCATGTTTACATCTTTTGATTTCATCAAGAAACGAAGGATTGAGAATGGATTGAAGGATTGGAGAAGAAGATGAGCTGCGCGCGTTTTTTTGAAAATTCAAATATCCGTTTATAATATTATAACATGGTTTGGTTTCAATACACAGATGTATTTCCGCCCTAGCGGTTGCCAGCTCACTCTTAAGACTCTCATGCCATGCCTTGCCTAACAGGTCCCGGGTTCGAGTAGCCTTGGGACCATTTTGCCAAACTTTTTAATTTTTTCACTTCAACTTTTTACAAACTTTGACTTTTTCAAAACCCAATCAAAACTCCTCATTTTGAGGTGATTTTTTGTACACTTGTCAATTAATGTATCTATTTTGAGATAGTGTCAAAAATTTTCACAAAAATTTTCATCCAATTATGTTTTTATCGAGCCGAAAACGGTACTTTTGAGTACTTTTCAAAGCACCTTCAAAGGTGATTTTTTCAAACTTTCGAAGCCCGATTCTTTCCAAAACTTTTCACAAGTAAATTTCATCTTTCAAAAACACTTTCAAAAAACATTCTTCAAAACTTTTCATCAAACTTACATCTTTTTCCATGATCGATCCGATTAAACGATAAAACCGAATTCGTTTTCTTTCGAATTTTTAACCGATCATGGGCCCCCCTTACGGTGTAAGTCCCAACATTCTTTATGTACATACATATTTTCCTTGTACATATCCAATTCTTTTTATGAATATACCAATTTTACCTGTACATAATACAGATACTTTTTATACTCAAGTACAGACAAACTTCGATCGTTTGTTTTCACTTCACTTGTGTATACACTGAATACCATTGGTATTAAAAGGAGCATTATTCCCTGTGAAACTGCTTTTAAACCAATGGGCCACCCTTATGGTGTAAGTCCCAACCCCACTATGTACATCCACATCTCCTCGTACATAAATACTCGTTCTTGTACATATTTACTTCTTTGTACACCTTCAAACTTGTAAATAATCAAGTTACGCTCGTTTTAAACGTTCGTTTTACAGACACTTGTTTATATTTTCTTCATAAACTCTTGTAAATAAACATCATGCATCTGTTTATATTTCCTTCATAAACTCCTGTGAATACATAACACACACACACACACTTGTTTATACAACTGTCTAGTTATAACATAACAACTAGTCTAACCAAAAGGTTCCCCACAGTATTAGCCTCCTCTTGGGCTTTGTACAAGATAACTCATTTCACCTGAGTTCAGCCTCCTCTTAGGCTTCATATAAGAAAACTCGTTCATCTGAGTTTAGCCTCCGCTTAGGCTTCATATAAGACAGCACTCCCCTGTTGAGTCAGCCTCCTCTTGGGCTTCGTTCAAAAGAACTCCTCATTGAGTTTAGCCTTCTCTTGGGCATCATACAAAGAAAGAGACCAGGAAATCTCTTAACAGCCTCCTATTGGGCTTCCAATACAAAGAATCACCCGCGCGCTAGGATAGAACCCAGAGAGTATAATTTCCCGGTGAAATTGCTCTTAATTCCAAAAGGATGGTTTCCCGGTGAAATCCCTTTTAAAGCCAAAGCCAGCCATACCCTATAGCTTCCTCTTGAGCTTCATACAAGGACCCTCTATGACCCTCGGAATGCCTCCTCTTGGGCTAACAATACAAGGACCCATGGGCTTCTTAAAAGCATCCCTCTAATCCAATCAATTTCTCCTCGAGATTTAGAGTTTATCATCTCTATGGAAGAAGTATCTCATCTATCACATCACATACAATCAAAAACTTTTCAAACTCTTTTCAAACAAAAACATCTCTTAATCGTAAGTGGTAACGCTTGTACACTCAAGCAAAACACCCAATGCTTACAATTAAAAGATTCAATCATCTTTTTCAAACATATTTCTTAAACATGTAAGTGGTAACGCTTGTACACTCGAGCAAAACACCTATAACTTACGATGAAAGATTCAATCAATCAAACTTTTCAAAATGTATGTGATGAAATAGATTAGATACATTTTTCATTAAGATGACATTTGTCTGTGTCTCTTATTAACATCCCGTTGCTTTCCACTAGCATAAGTAGGAACTACGATTGCTCTGACTTTCTCAACATCCCTTTGAGAATACATAGGCACAAGGTCTCATCCTTGCCGAGCAAATTTCTTTCTCCCTCAAACCGAACAAACCATAGATCCCTTTAGATCCGAGCTACAAATGCTCTGATTCCCATTAAGGGATATGTATGCAGAAGATCCAAAGATCTTTGCGAGCACAATAATAACAAACACTAGGATCCCACATAATCTATCCTTCTTAAAATCCCAAAGGAGAAACTTTCCCAATCATAGAAATAGCAATTAAAACACACAAACATATCAAATATATTCATATATAAACCTATAGATTACTATATATATTTAGGGTGCTCCATCTATTCCCTTTATATAACAAACCCCCTTACTCAGAATCTCCCCAATGCGTTACGTCTAGTTTGTGCTAGTCGTTACGCATATCATAATCAATTGAGGGTATTAACAGCTTTCCCCTTTTTCATAATCATTAAATCATCTTTTCTTGTGTTGAAAATAATAAAGCTTGATGCTCGCGGCATCTTTATAAACGAATCAAAAGAGTAAATCATTTCGAGCCAGAGAATCTGAATTCATATTCGATTCCCTAGCGCGTCACTTTTTAACGCGAACAGCTGTTTTCCGAGGTGTAAACAGAACAGGGTGTGAACTTGGTTCACGTTTGGTACCACATGCATTGATTCTGCATTGCATATGTAATTATAACATGTTAGGATGAATTCCAGTGTTATACTTGCATTGACTGTTATTATGTGCATAATGAACTGTATGGCATCGTATTTGTGGATTATTATCTGGTTATGCTAATGCGGGTGGAATAATGTGTTGATTGTTTTATTACTTTAAAGAAACGTATAATGCATTTTAATTTTGATAAAATCTCATCCTTACTTTAATGATTTCAAATTGAAGTGATTAGCTGCTCAGGAATTGGTGAGGATGGCTTATAGAGCTATGCTATTTAGATTGTCCGCGTGTTAGTGTCATGCTCTAGTAGTTGTAACACCGGGGAACGATCGTTTTGGAATTTTAAGGATTTAAATTTGTTTCTTTTGAGTTTAAGCTTGGAATAATTATGATTTGAGTTATTCCGGATTTTTATGTTCTTTCCGCTGTGTAAAACATAATCATTGGTTTGAATTATATTTAATAAGTTCTTCAGTAAAAGCATGATTACTGTTATGATGTTTTGTTATTTTGAATTTTTAAATTGTGACGCCTTTTCGCTATGTTAAAACTTTGATTAAATATAAAATTCGCAGGGAAATTATAAGGGGTGTTACAAGAGACGGTTAAGAGGAAGAAGAGTCTTGCACAGAAAAGAAAGAATGAAAAAAATCTCGGAATAGGGTTTATGTTTTATTATTTTTTTTAAAAAGACCTTAGACAACGCTTTTGGAAAGTGATGTCTAAGGGGGGTTAGCAGCGCTTTACATGGTCCTCTAGCAGCGCTTTTGGAAAGCGCTGTCTAAGGTGGGGTTTTAGAAGCGCTTTGGAAAAGCGTTGTCTTATGTGGGCCTTTAGCAGCGCTTAGTACATGAGCCTCTAGCAGCGCTTATGAAAAGCGTTGTCTAAGGTGGGGTCTTAGCAGCACTTTTTCAAAGTGTTAGGCATTTAGCAACGCTTTTTACAAATTCGTTTATACTTTCAGTGTTTTGTTTTTTTATTTAACCCTTATCAGCGCTTTTGGTATAAAGCGTGTCTAAAGTGAGCTGTCTAAAGTCAATTTTGGCGTAGTGAACATAACTTTAAATAAAACACTTAAACTTATATCCGAATATAATTATAAGAATGAAAACGGAAGCGTACTTGAATTCGTCATTGAAAATTATTGAAGGTTTGCGTGTATGTGAACTTCAAATTTATAGAGAGAATTTCAAATTATGACTCCTTGATTCTTCTCTAATAGGAGTGAAGAAAGAATTTCTAACTTTTTTTTTGTTGTCTACAAATGAGGACCGTAACCCTTATAAATAACCTTATGACTATTTCTTAGTTTTCAATTTTCTAATTTGACCTATCATTAAATTAGATATTGACTTATGGTATCTACCGAATAATATTATCTTTCATAATATTTATACTTATAGCCACATACGTATTATTAATTAGAACATTATAATTTTAGCTAATTAAATAATAATCCTAACACATGTAATATTATATTTATGATCCAAAAATTTGACAATAAAAGTTAAATTAAAAAAAGAATTACACAATATCTCAACATAAAACTAAATTGTCAAATAACATGACACAATGACGCGAAGAGTGAAAACAAAAGAATCTTTATGTTATAAAGTGGAAATTATATTTTTTTTTTACAAAAGAATTTTTTTAGGCTGAACAGGAAGCAAATTATGTATCAACCCTATATTTTTTAAATTATCATTGATTTTGAGATGCTTATTTTGGTTGTTGTTTCTCTATTTTTGGTCTCATACTGTTATGAATACGGGCAGGCCCATAAGAGAAAAGAAGAGGTCCATTAAATTAAAAGATTATGTTTAAGGTTTTGGAGGTGTTGTTAGTTTTATTTTTCGGACTATTTTATGTAGTTGTGTTAGTTCTTTTGTTGTTAGGCCCATGGCCCAAGTAGTAGTGTTCAACCCTACTATTTATATGTTAGATTGTTGTTGCTGAAAGATTAATGAAGAAAAATTGTTTTATCTTCTTATCTTCTTATGCAATTTTAGATCTAAAGAATTAACCATAACAAAGTCTATCATTGGTGCTTTCCAAATCTGAACTCATGGCCCCCTCCAAACCACTCAACCTTTCAGCCAAAGAAATTGTTGAGGAAGTTGTCCAAACAGCCCATGAACATTTGGACAATGCTTTACAAGAAACCCAAAACCAAATGGATGAGAGATTCAACAAATCTCATGATGATATGGAGCAGATTAATGTGAGATTGAACAATGAGAAGCAAGTAAATGATTCACAGTATAACAATATCATGGCCCTGCTTACTAAACTTGCTGCAAATTCAGAAAAAACACAACTGCCTATTGTTCTTTCTGGTATTGTTCATGCTTGCACTATGCACGCGGCCAGTGTTCATCCGACTACTGTTCACGCGACCACTATTCACCCGACTACTGTTCATGCGGCCGCTGTTCATTCAACAGGTTCTTTAGGTATAACTAAAACCCCTCAATCTGTTCAACGTCCTATCAATTATTCTACTACATTACCTATCTTCACCCACACAACCATTCCACCTTTCCTTTCCTTACATTCTCCCCAAAATTCCCATAATTTTTCTACAGCCAGCCACACCAATACCTTCTCACATCTTCCACCACCACCATCCTTCCTTTCGGGACCTATTTGCCAATCATCCACCCAATACCTTTCTCTAGCCTACGCCCTATACAACCATTCACCGAACTACCACACTATACTGCCCCATTTACATCCACTCAGCCTTTTTCAGTACCTTTTATACCCCAAAATTCGCCCTCTTCTTTTCTGTATTTCTGGCTTATAATTCGATTGCATAAACATACATGTAGGTGCATGCATATCATTGATCATGGGGTTACTAGGTTCAAAACATCTCAAGTACGAAAGAAACGGCGTGTTTCAGCTATCTCAGATCATTTTGAGCCAAGAATCAATGTTTCTCGGTTCGTACGGCTATTTGCAAGATTTTTTGGTCAGGAAGCTATTTTGGCTTGGTTCCACAATCTTTGGAATCATATCAATATTTCCTCCAGTTTATCTATTCAGGTTGGAGGTCATTTCGTCAAGAAAATGAATTCATTCGCTTATTTCTCAATAAAGTGAATTTTGGGTTTTCGGTGTGTTTCAGGCACTTCAGAGAGTGTATCTCACAGTTCGTCAAGTATTTTCTGATGAATTTTGACTGGCATGTCCCTCTCATTTTTATCTACAATTTTTGTTTGAAAGCTGGAAGCAAATTATGTGAGGAAGATCCCCGAAAAATTCAATTTCTCAAGAGGATTAAACTGAATTTTAGTGCTGAACCGTGTGTTCTGCCCACTAAAAAGTTCATATCTCTTAGCTGGAAACTCGAAACTGAGCGGGACCAATTTCTAAAATTCCGTATCAAATCCTTCTACAACTTTCATTTACAACTCGGGAGCTGATTCCTCACCGTTTAAGACCAGTTTTTTATTCTTCGGACACAATGTTGAGCTGAACCGAGCAATTTTCATCTGGTACGCGAACTTCAAAAAATCATACCTCGCTTGTTTTTTATTGAAACGAGATGGGACCAGTGCCAAAAGTTCACAAATTTTGTTAGCTTCGGTTATCTCAGAAACACTCACTTGCAAATTTTGATCAGAAGATCCTCGTTCGAGGCATTTTCTCCGAAGAGTGCATTGAGAATTCTGCATGCGTCGGACGCCCGAAAACAGTGCTGAAACTTCAAAAATTCGTATCACCTTGACCGTTCATCCGATCGTGTCGAAATTTTGATTCACGCAAGCAAAATCACGTTCTGGACCTTTTTCGTTTACATTCCGACTTCAAATTCCGCACGGATTAGGCTGTTTTGGGTTATGTACGAAAATCATTTTGATAATCGCGATTAGGACTTAATTGTGGATCCAAGACACTCCAAAGCCCATTTTTTCATATTATAAATATATTTTACCACTCACAAAATGGGTAGAGAGAATCATTTGTTAAATTTGACCCAAGAGCTCTCACTTTTCTCTCTTAATTCTCTCTCAACTCAAAGTTGCACAACCACCCCAAACCACCAACGACCACCTAAAACCACCAACAACCACCACCGGAATTCCAAAACCACCGCGCCGGAAAACTTTTTTTTTTTCTTCTTCTCTCCTTCTCCGGTACAGCCCCATACTCTTCAATTCTCTTTCAATTCTCAAGGATCAAATCAAGATTTTCATCAATCAAGAACATTGAAGAGCGTTTAAGGTGTCGAAATGAAGAGTTGAAGTTTTCCCCCCTTCATTAATTCTCCAAGGATTCAAGATTCTCCACTCTTATTATCATCAATTCAACTTTGATTTGGTATTTTCTTGGAGAATTACAAGATTTTCCTCATCAATTTCAACTCAAAGCTTCAAGTACAAGTAAGTGTTTATTTACTTAGGTGCTTATTTCATTCGATTTTTCAATTGTTGAATTTCTTGAAATTGAATATTGAGATTCCTTGCAAATTCCGTGTGGATTCCGATTATAGCATTTGTTTTGTCGAATTTATTGATCATGATCCGTTTTTGGAGCCTTAAAGGTGTCGTTGTCAAACTTTCTACACACTACACACACCTACTTTTGTGTTATGACTTTGCATTGTATTTAGGTACTTGATGTGAGCATTTTGCATCACTAATTATATGATCATGCATCAAGTAATATGTAAATTAGGTGACATGCATTGAATCATTAATTTGAGGCTTATTTTGTGCATTAAAATTATGTTGAAATGTAAGAATTAACACATAGTTTAGGTACACTTGCACTACATCTACACATTGCACACAACTCACACACACACTTGAATCCATACATTGTGACATAATTTGCATCTTTGCATATCCATACATTTGCATGTAGGATAGTTGAATTAATTTGATGTGGTGTTGTTCAACTTTGATGACATGAAAATATGTTGAAATTTCACTTTTCACAACACTTTGACACTTTGAACATCTAATTTCTCTCAACATTCTTACATGTTTGCATAGCATTTAGGTAGTATTTGCATTGAGTATGTATCACTTGCACATGAAATCATGTACACTTGCATTTTTATTCATTTAAATACCACTAAAACACATTGGAAACAAGTTTATTTGAGTTTGGTGGAAAATAACATGACACTTTGAAAATTGGTAAAGTTGGACATAATATTTGTTTTGGCTCTAACTTTTGATCCGTAATGAGTTTTTTCGACTTTTCTTAATGTAAATCATGTTTCTCGAGCCATCTGAAGCTCTCCACGCGAACGGTTTCTGGATTTGGACATGTTTCGGTCAATTCTGGGAGCTGCTGACTTTTGTGCGAAAATTGTATTTTTGAACGAGATTTGATCGAACCGTCCGCGTTTTTTGAGACCGTGCGCGTGTGCGTAGCTTCCGATATTTTTGTTAAATCATTTTGATTGTTTTCATTAGCTTGTGCCTTGTGTTTTGGTTCACTTTTCATATTTATCCTTAATGGTGATTTTTGGACTCGAAAGGTGTCGGAGCGAACCTTTTTATACACTACGCACACATACACTTATGGTGTTGATTTTCTTTGTATATAATGTCTAATAATTGTTCTAACCCTCAACTAACCTCTTGACCAATATGTTGGCATGTTTAGATAGTTGGCGCTTTGGTTTAGAACCACCCTTAATTGAGTCATATAATTAGCATCTCATGGTAGAACTAATATAATTGCATTTGAGAACTATTGTAATGGACTTAGCTCGATTTGATATTGTTCATGAGTTGTTTTGCATTATGTGTGTGTTGCTGCCCGGTTTTCCATTCTTATGTTGCTATACACATTTACATTCCATTTCTTCACCTTTGGATCATATTTTGACATGTGATGTGAATATGCAATTATATTGTTGCCTCCTTGTTATTTTTGACATGTTTGTTGACTTGTGCAAGGTACATTGAGGATATTTTGGTTAGGTACCTAATCTTGGTACACTAATCTACCACTTCTCCTGTGGTTACCACTTCTCTTGTGGTCCTGTTTGTGTTTTAAACGCATTTTGCTTTGTGTTTTCTCATATTTCTGAGAAACACATATTATGTTGTTTTGTCTGGATATGTACCTTTGTGCAGGTGTTCCGATTGTTATGAGGACTTGTTTGCTACACGCGCATGTTGCACGATATCACCTTGCGGATTATATTGATCGAGCTATTTCTTATTATTGCTTTGTTGATGGCAGTTTACTCGAAGTTTTCCGGAGTATTCCTCAGCTTGCGTGCTCTTCGGATTTAATATCCGTCGAGTATTTATTTTACTTTATTTACCGCATTTCTTTACCGCTTTTCTAGAGAGCATGAGAAGTAGGATTTTACTGCTTTCCTTGCCATGAGAAGTAGGAATAGAGATGTATGAAGGGGCTTCCGTAGTTGGAGCATGTTCAGGAACCCCTCTGGTTTATTTAAAGACCCGTTTTGGGCAATTCTGGTTTGCTAATTGTGTTTGGTTTGTTTTAAATCCTCCATCCATAGGGAGGTAATTCTCGATAGTGTTTACATTTGTGCTTGCATAGGTCAGAGTGGTTTGGACGCCCGACGTGGTACCACTAAGCGAAGTCCCGCTTTTTATATTTCATGTCATCGAGTCATCGATATATGGGCAAGCGGAAGGTAGGGTCGAACGAACCCCGCATGCTTCTAGTCCGTGTCGACTCCGCACACGCGAATCGTGTTGCTTTCTTTATCGAGTCAATAAAAGTGGCAAGAGTCCCTATTCGACTCTCCACGCTTGGGTTCGCATTTATTGCGAACTCGCATCATTTGCTCTTCAACAGGAATTGGATGTGTCGGCTCCTGGTTGACTCACGGTATGCTCGTTACTGTCGAGGCTATGGGACTTCCTCCTTTTTCCTGCGCTTGTGTGCCATTTGTCTTCGCATTGCATTGTTTGTGTGCTTCAAAGCACTTGTTTGTTCATCCTTTTGTCGTCTTCGACTCTACTTTAGTTAGTGATTCGAGATGGACATAGACTTAGGTTGTAAACATTTTCCTCCTGCTTGTCATCTTCGACTCCATTCTAGCTGGTGATTCGAGATAGACATAGATTTAGGTGGTAAACCTTTGCATGTTCCTTTAGGATTCTCTCGAATCTACCTTAGATAGTGATTCGAGTTAGACCTTAGGATGTAATCCATGCATGATGACATTAGGGATAGCATTAGATAGTTTCCCTCATTTGTTTTCTAGTTTCCTTTTGCATCCATGCATGTAATAAAACTAAAAATTGTTTTCTTTTTCTTTTGCAAATTAAAACACTTAATAATGGTTCAAACTCCTTTTTCAAGGTAAAAACAACCAACCAATGCAAACCTTTTTTTTGCCTACGGGTTTCCTTTTTGTTTTTAAATTATTTTTCATAATTAAAAAAACACATAACCCATCAAAACTTGTGAGCCGAACTACGGCGCTCTGACTTTCCCATTGCACGCGGGAATACGTAGGCATCTTGTCACGGGGCTCGACCGAGCAAACTTTGTAAATATTTCCTTCTTTTCCCCGTGTTTTCTTTATTTTTCCTTTCTTTCACATGCATTCTCTTTCAGCATACAGATATAGCAATTAAGCAGTAAATAGATATAAACACACCCATTAGACAGAAAGTAGAAGTGGATACCGTAGAGTACTACGGGCGCGTTGGGTGCTAATACCTTCCTTCGTAATAGATTCCCTTACCCTATCTCTCGGTCGCAAGACCGTGCCTTATCCTTTTAGGTTTCGCGATCGTTCACCTTTCTCCTTTTGCGAGATAAAAACGTTCGATGGCGACTTCATTGATATAGTTATCGGATGATGTTCTGCCGGTTGTTTCAGCTGGTGACTTCACTGGGGATCGTGCAGACCTGTGCTGGTCCGATCAGGAGTCGATCCTAGCTTTTATTTTCATGTCTATTGGGTGTTTATTTGTTTGTTTATTTATTTACCAGCTTTATTGTAACATCCTTTGTATGCTTGCATTGCATTCTATGTGGCATATTTATTGCTTTCATATCTTGTGTCTTCTTTGATGGTTTTCTCTTGATTGGGTGGGTGTTACCATGAGGTAAAAGGCCCAATACACAGGCTATGAGTGACATATAGGAACACATAGGACTAGAGTGGACGCATGATTGCTATGAGACGTGAGGTCCAAAATAGCGCATTCATGTGGTTCCACGCTCAGACGAGGTTCGAACGCGGTATTATCATCATCACGTAGGTGTTACGATGATATTACTTAGTGGGAGACTATCGACTCTGAGTCACCCCTTGACCTTACCCTGGCCTAGATTACACCTGTGAGTGGGGCGGGAATATCATGATTATAACAGGTACAAATGGTGACTATGTTCTGTTAGTGACTATGTTCTGATGGTGACTATGTTCTGATGGTGACTATATTCTGATGGTGATTATATTGGCCCTTCGGTGACGTTCTGTTACTGATAACCATGTGGCTTATGATACTTGATTCTTGACACCTGGCTTTCTGGTATTTTCTGTGATATTTTGAAATGATGTCGGACCTTTGATCTTATGATATTCAGACTTGGTTCTTATATGGTATTTTGAATTGGTGCCGAACCTTTGATCCTGTGATATTCAGATTGTTCAGATATTATGCAGCCATTATTCAACGGATTGTACATATGCTACCCGTTGTTATGCTGAAATTTTGAACCCATGGTTAATGCACTTGCATAGCATGTTTATTTTTCAAAAGAAATGTCAGAAAAATAATATGTACATATCTAACCTGCATATCCATTCATTTCATGCATTCATAACAGGTGTTCGAAACTTGGGGATTTCTCTTATTCATACCTGATATTGTCTTTGCAGAATTACAAATCTTGACTTCTTACCACTCTACGATCCAATCAGAATTAAGTGATGGAACAACTTCGTGGGGAATTGGAGGAAATAAAAGAACAAATGGCGTTCTTGATGCTAGACATACAAGATTTGGTTAGTGGACAAGAACTCTTGAAAGAGGAGAACCATTAATTGAAGATTCAGTTGAGTTTGGTTATGGAAATGTTGAATACTGTGTTGAGAAAGGAAGATAAACCTGCACCTGTTTCCACAACAAGAGTTTCTATTTCTCCCTATACTTTGGGGGCTTGTTCAACTATTGAATCAGGGCTTGCATCTCCTTTACCACCTTGTGTTCCGGGGTATTCTCATCCAGAACCAGTTTTTGTTGCTCAGAAAGATCCAAAGGGTAAAGCTCATCAACCAAGGTCGTCACAACCTGAGAGGAAATTTGATCCCATTCCGATGCTATATGCTCAGTTACTTCCTCAATTGCTTAAGTTTCAGTTGGTTGAGCTTCGAATTTTCACGATGCATGGAAAGCTTCCGTGTGATTATGATGAAAATGCTAGGTGTGATTTCCATTCTGGGGCACCTTGTCATGATACTGAGAATTGTATAGCATTGAAACATAGAGTTCAGGATTTACTTGATGAAGGGATAATTCTGTTTACTCCCACGGGTTTGAGTGTGCAAATAAATGTTACCCCAAGTGCCTATCGACTATTTTGGTCGTGCCTCAAAAGCAAACGTATTCTTCCAAGCAAGATAATCAACAACGGCCAAAGGTGCCAAGGAAATTCGATCCTCTTCCGATATCTTATGCTGAAATGTTTTCCCACTTGCAACGGTTGAAGATGATTGAATTGCGAACTTTAAGGATTAATCCTAATAAGTTTCCAAAGAATTTCAATGCCAACGCTCGGTGTGCTTTCCATTCAAATGGCCAAGGGCATACTATTGAGAATTGCATAGCTTTTAAGCATATGGTGCAAGACCTACTTGATTCTGAGGCTATTAACTTTGGACCAGCACCAACGTCTGATGCTACTCGACAAGCATTACCAACATATGTTGATGCTACTGTCAATGCTATTGTTGAAGATAGGAGTTTGAACCTGGTTAAAGATATAAATCTACTGACAACTCCTTTATCTTTTGTGAAAGAGCGTTTGTTGAGAAAGGGTGTATTCCCAGGTTGTGGTATTGACTGTGAAGATTGTATGATCAAGCCAGAAGGTTGTCAATCCTTGAGAGATAAAGTACAAGATCTGCTTGATGCAAAGGTTATCAGTTTCACACAAGATGGTCAGATTTGGATGCTCCTTTGACTCGGTGAATGTCGAAACTTCAAATGCATCATCGGCAACAAGCCCATTCGAGACTACTCTTCTCAAAATGGAAATTTTCAGGTTTATTTTGCATGCTCATATGTAATTTTTCTTGTATGTTCATTACTTACTTGTATGCAAAACTTGTTCATTCTTGAATATTAATCATAATGCATTGAATATGTTTGTCTTGAATTGATCCATTCGTATTCACTCTTAATTATTTTAAATGCTTTTGATGCTCAACTCTTGTAAATAAAGCAAAACCTCTGTAGGGAGGATGATGAATATTATACCAAGAATCTCAAACGGTATGGCTTTCGAATAAAAACCTTGCTGATGATGTACAGGCATTGTTTCAAATTCCTAAACACCGGAGATATAAGGGAGTGAAACCCTCGTTAACCCCTTTGAGCCTTGAAGTAGGAGTTTCTTTTCTATTTGAAAAAACCCTCATTTTTTAACCCGGGGCAGGGTAGTGTTCAATTAAACTGATCGAGCATTTCAATCTCATCAGGAGAGTACATTCAAGGATCAACCATAATTGTTATCCTTCATTTATCAAGAGGTCGAGAAGATGGAAAAACCCCAATGGGTATTCCTCGTCCATCAAAGAATAAGGTAGTCACACCTTAATAAAGAGTCGAACGACTTAGTTTCACACGACTTGTTCAAAAAAATGAAAAGCAAAAAAGAAAAGAAAAAGAAAGAAGAAAACAAATGAAATGAAAAGCAAAACAAAAGAAAGAATATGATATTGCAAGTTGAAGAACAAGGTCGTGTGATCAAATACTAAATGAAAGAGGTGAGTGACTACCATGTCCAAAAAAATACCTCGTTGGTTCCCAATTATTGTAAACTCCCTGTGAAAGATTGGTGCTCGTATTGAGTTAATTGAATTTAGGATTGGAGAACATTACGAAGAATGGGTGGGCACTAAATATTTTGAGCCTTAAATCCTTTTTTTTTCTAAAACCGTGAACCAGGCCATGTTACAACCCTTGAAAGTCCTAATTGAAGCATGGGTTAATTTGAAATCTAAACTGTGACGAGAGTACGGTATCCTGACTCCTAGGAGGCTTGCTAAATTTTTGAGTTGGTATCACTCCATCTTTTTACTTTCTTTGATGAAAATTCGATGTTTTGACATCTTTTCAATAAATGTTTTTATTTTCAAGACAAGCATATGATTTGCATTAGAATTATCATTTGTAGAATAAAACATTCTTTGCATATGAATAAGTGATTAAACATCAAGTAAGCTTGCATAATGAGCATTAGGTGAAAAACTTGATTATCCCGAGAGACAAATTGCTTCAGGGTTATGTTGAAGAATAAGTCATTTTTTGAAGAGTGTTCCTAATCCGGGGCATGTAATCTATTGACTCTGTTGAGTATAAGAAGATTAGTTTGAAGTTTGATTTGAAACAGATTGTATGCAAGTTTTGATTGCCCTGGAAGTTTCTGTTGAGCTATTCCATATCACTTGCAATTGTTCCCAAGGGGTAGATTGTTTGAACTGTCTTCTTGAGCGTGAAGCAGATGATGTTGAGAGGCGTAATTGTGTGTTAGCATGCATTCAAGATGTAAGACAATTACCTTGATGAGTTTTGGTCTTCAAAAATATGTGAGTCTCTCATCTCTCTGACAGCACGAGGTGAAGAATTGGACTATCAAAACCCCGCGAAGCAGGGGCACTATCCTAATAATGTTATTCTTTTGAGAAGAATTATCTCAGAGTTTGATTGCCCTGAAGGGTAGAGAAGCATGTATTGCTCTGTGGAGTAAGTGATGATCAATCCGGTGAAGTTATGTCGAGATTCAAAAATCTCTCAAGTGTTGATTAATCTGAGGCATTTAAGTCGGGATTATATCCCTCAAAGTTCAATCAAACTGGGGCATTTGTGCCAAGATTTAATCTCTCCGAGAATCTGTTGTTCAAAGGAAAATCTTTTTAGAATCCAAAGATGCAGGGGCAAGTTGTCTCTCTGTAATTCACTCCGTGCTTGGAGACGTTGTTGTGACTCACAACTTGTGGGTAATTGATGGGTTATCAGTATGTGTTCCCTTTTCCTCAATGAAGAGTACATTTCAATCCAGGTTTCATCCCCTATGAAGCCAATTCTCAGAATGCATTTCGAAGGTCTTGATGGACTAATTTTGTTATCGATTTGTGCTTTGACATGCGATATTGTCGTACTCCCAAGATGAGTCTTGATGTTGGTTGAGGCTTATCCCGGTGAGGCAATTCTCAAGCAGAGTTCATCGCCAAAAGAGCCTGATGGGTTGGTTAGTGCCCCAGTGATACACACTTCAACATATAACATTATCATAATCCCCAGTGCAAGTTATGGGTACCGATCTCAAGTAAATCCCTAGTGAGGTCATTGATACTATTCCAGGATAAATTCCCCAGTGAATGTCCATCAAATTCTCAAATCATCCCCAATAGAAGGTTCTCGCCTTTATTCTCAGCGAAGATGGTGTTTGAACCGTTGACTTAGGGTTGATACCCCCAATGAGTATGCTTGACAGATGAATTGTTATTGTATTCTCCAGTGAACAGTGCTTTGCCACATCAAAATCCCCAATGTGTAAATTGCGCCCCGTTCAATTGATTATATTCCCCGGTGTAAGTCGCATTCCTCCATATGAAGTTATTCTGAGTATCTTCAAAAGTTTTGTTCTCAGATCAGCCATGTTGGGACAAAATATTTGTATTCCTGGAGTCGGATATCGAATGTATTCCCAATGGAGCTTTCTATCGAATCGATTTCTCTTCCCTGAAGATTAATCATTGATTTGTTCCGTATCTTTACACCGATGTGCATTCCTCGATCGAAGTCTCCCAGTGTGGTCTTGCTATTAAGGTCCTTATTTCTTGGAGACAAAAGTTGTTATGTTCTCCCTGGACCCTTGGTTTGAAGGCTTCATATTTCCATAAGAGGATTGATTTCCCAAAGTCTAATTCTATTTGATTTATTCAAGATGTTAATGGTTACTCGTATATGTTTGCGAATTTCCCCATGAAGTTGTGTTCCCCAACGAAGTTTCTTTCGGAACTCTCCATGAAGTCTTCAAATTCCCCAGTGATAGTGGGAGAATTCTCTAGAGAAGTTTTTTTTGTATCCTCAGTGAAGAGTAACGACTCTCTCCCCAAGAAGTCAAGATTTGGTTGAAGTCTAATTCGATTCTCCCCAAGTGAGGAACGCTTCCCATATTGGAATTGCAATTTATTTTTGCAAGTGTTCTCTAAAACCCACTCCCCAGTGGTACCTCTCTCTTGGATGTTAATGGCTTCTCAGCAGTCGATCATAGATATTGTTACTTCTCATTTAATCATTTAAGCATGCATTCATTACATTGCATCTACCTTAAGCGCGTAGCATTCCGCTGATTGGGAGCATTACGCCATAAAAGCTCAAACATGCATGTTAAGTGTTTTCCAATTATGTATATCCAGAAGAAATAAACAATCTCTATGTGGTTTACCCTCAAGATGTTTTCTCAACGGATTTCTGCTTCCCTAATCGTCACTTCAAATTGAGTGTCTTATGGGAACTCATTCTTTCTCCAGTGGAGTCTTCTGTGACCCTTTTTTTACCTCAGTCAGGTCAAGTTATGTCATCTTTTCCCCAGTAAGTCGTAGACTTTCCTTGCTTATGCAAGTCTTTGGTTATGTTACCCATGTTTGTATTGTTAGAGTGTGAGTAAGAGTCGGTATTCAACCTTTCTTACTTTTCAAGTATTTGAGTATCCATACTTGGTGTTTGGTAATTGAGATAATTGCCACTCTTGAAGAACTATACCCCTTTTGGCCTAAGGGATATTATAGTTCTTGTGCGTTGCATGCACCTTTTTAAAGCCCGACATGGTGGCAATCATTGTTAGAGTCCTCTCAATCAGTCTCTTTCCCTTGTAAGTTCGTCTTTATACAGATGTTTCTTATTCCCTTGTAAGTTCATCTTTGAACAGATGTTCTTCTTCCCCTGTGGAGTTCACCGTGTTTAGGTGTCCTCATTTTCTTAGACCTGCGAAGTTAACTAGCTCTTCGTGCCGATGGTCTATATTTGGAGTGATGTTCTTCCTCCTTATTGAGTCCTCATTTTTTTAGACCTGCGAAGTTAACTGGCTCTTCGTGTCGAGGGTCTATGTCTGGAGTGATGTTCTTCCTCCTTATTGAGTCCTCATTTTCTTAGATCTGCGAAGTTAACAAGCTCTTCGTATCGAAGGTCTATGTTTGGAGTGATGTTCTTCCTCCTTTATTGAGTTCTCATTGTTTAGGTCCGCGAAGTTAACAAGCTCTTCGTGTCGAGGATCTATGTTTGGGTTTAAATCTATCAATCGTTTCTCCTTACTTGTTGAGTTCACCGTGGTCGGTGTTCTCATTTATGTAAACCTCGAAGTTAACTAGCTCTTCGTGCGAGGTTTATGTTTGAGTGGTGTTTACCCTCCATGTGGAGTTCTCACTTGTTTAGGTCCGCGAAGTTAACAAGCTCTTCGTGCCGAGGATCTATGTTTGGGATTCGTCTATTATGATCGTTTCTCCTTCCTTGTTGAGTTCTCTTGAGCCTAGATCCATGGTTAACTAGCTCTTCGTGCGAGGTCTATGCTCGGAAGCTTTGTTCTTCCTCTTTGTTGGGTTCTCATTTACTTAGATCTGCGGTTAACAAGCTCTTGGCGGGGTCTATGTTTGGAGTGATGTTCTTCCTCCTTTATTGAGTTCTCATTGTTTAGGTCTGCGGTTAACAAGCTCTTCGTGCGAGGATCTATGTTTGAAGTTCGTCGTTGCTGACGTCTTCTCCTTTTAGTCCACCGTGTCGGTGTCCTCTTCACCATTGGTCCATAAGTTAACAAGCTCTTCGTGCGAAGATCATTGGTTATTCTCATTTTCGATGTCGCTCTTTCATGGGTGTCTGCTGTATCATCCTAGATGGGTTACTTCAATGCAAGTGTTCTCGTGAGCGGAATGCCCGAGTTCGGCGTGTATAAGATTTCCCTCTGTATCTCTCTATCATTCTTGATGGTTTGTTCCAATATAAATGTTCTCGTGGCGGAATGCCCGAGTTCTTTTGTGGAACTTGTCCCTTTATTTCTCATCCTCAACGAGTCGCTCTTTCATGGGTGTCCTCTCTTCATCATCTCGGTGGGTCGCTTTAAATACAAGTGTTCTCGTGAGCGAAATGCAGAGTTCGTCGGTATAAGTGTGCCTCCTTATATCTCTCAGTGTATATGTTCAAGCAAAATCAAAATATAATAATTCTCCGCTCGCATTCGGGCCGAATTTTCTGTTCATTTAAGTATTCAATCATCTTACTGTTTGGTTGAAGGCTTGCGCCAATCTCACCTCCGGTTGAAGAAGATTGAATAGGGGCAGTTGTTGTACCCCAAAATTCGCCCTCTTCTTTTCTGTATTTCTGGCTTATAATTCGATTGCATAAACATACATGTAGGTGCATGCATATCATTGATCATGGGGTTACTAGGTTCAAAACATCTCAATCTGAAAAAGCGTGTTTGACTATCTCGGATCATTTTGAGCCAAGAATCAATGTTTCTCGGTTAAATACGACTATTTGCAAGATTTTTGGTCGAAAGCTATTTTGGCTTGGTTCCACAATCTTTGGAATCATATCAATATTTCCTCCAGTTTATCTATTCAGGTTGGAGGTCATTTCGTCAAGAAAATGAATTCATTCGCTTATTTCTCAATAAAGTGAATTTTGGGTTTCGGTGTGTTTGAGCACTTGAGAGTGTATCTCACAGTTCGTCAAGTATTTTCGATGAATTTTGACTGGCATGTCCCTCTCATTTTATCTACAATTTTTGTTTGAAAGGGAAGCAAATTATGTGAGGAAGATCCCGAAAATTCAATTTCTCAAGAGGATTAAACTGAATTTTAGTGCTGAACCGTGTGTTCTGCCCACTAAAAGTTCATATCTCTTAGCTGGAAACTTCGAAACTGAGCGGGACCAATTTCTAAAATTCCGTATCAAATCCTTCTACAACTTTCATTTACAACTCGGAGCTGATTCCTCACCGTTTAAGACCAGTTTTTATTCTTCGGACACAATGTTGAGTGAACCGAGCAATTTTCATCTGCGCGAACTTCAAAAATCATACCTCGCTTGTTTTTATTGAAGCGAGATGGGACCAGTGCCAAAAGTTCACAAATTTTGTTAGCTTCGGTTATCTCAGAAACACTCACTTGCAAATTTTGATCAGAAGATCCTCGTTCGAGGCATTTTCTCCGAAGAGTGCATTGAGAATTCTGCATCGTCGGACGAAGCGTCTGAAACTTCAAAAATTCGTATCACCTTGACCGTTCATCCGATCGTGTCGAAATTTTGATTCACGCAAGCAAAATCACGTTCTGGACCTTTTTCGTTTACATTCCGACTTCAAATTCCGCACGGATTAGGCTGTTTTGGGTTATGTACGAAAATCATTTTGATAATCGCGATTAGGACTTAATTGTGGATCCAAGACACTCCAAAGCCCATTTTTTCATATTATAAATATATTTTACCACTCACAAAATGGGTAGAGAGAATCATTTGTTAAATTTGACCCAAGAGCTCTCACTTTTCTCTCTTAATTCTCTCTCAACTCAAAGTTGCACAACCACCCCAAACCACCAACGACCACCTAAAACCACCAACAACCACCACCGGAATTCCAAAACCACCGCGCCGGAAAACTTTTTTTTTTTCTTCTTCTCTCCTTCTCCGGTACAGCCCCATACTCTTCAATTCTCTTTCAATTCTCAAGGATCAAATCAAGATTTTCATCAATCAAGAACATTGAAGAGCGTTTAAGGTGTCGAAATGAAGAGTTGAAGTTTTCCCCTTCATTAATTCTCCAAGGATTCAAGATTCTCCACTCTTATTATCATCAATTCAACTTTGATTTGGTATTTTCTTGGAGAATTACAAGATTTTCCTCATCAATTTCAACTCAAAGCTTCAAGTACAAGTAAGTGTTTATTTACTTAGGTGCTTATTTCATTCGATTTTTCAATTGTTGAATTTCTTGAAATTGAATATTGAGATTCCTTGCAAATTCCGTGTGGATTCCGATTATAGCATTTGTTTTGTCGAATTTATTGATCATGATCCGTTTTTGGAGCCTTAAAGGTGTCGTTGTCAAACTTTCTACACACTACACACACCTACTTTTGTGTTATGACTTTGCATTGTATTTAGGTACTTGATGTGAGCATTTTGCATCACTAATTATATGATCATGCATCAAGTAATATGTAAATTAGGTGACATGCATTGAATCATTAATTTGAGGCTTATTTTGTGCATTAAAATTATGTTGAAATGTAAGAATTAACACATAGTTTAGGTACACTTGCACTACATCTACACATTGCACACAACTCACACACACACTTGAATCCATACATTGTGACATAATTTGCATCTTTGCATATCCATACATTTGCATGTAGGATAGTTGAATTAATTTGATGTGGTGTTGTTCAACTTTGATGACATGAAAATATGTTGAAATTTCACTTTTCACAACACTTTGACACTTTGAACATCTAATTTCTCTCAACATTCTTACATGTTTGCATAGCATTTAGGTAGTATTTGCATTGAGTATGTATCACTTGCACATGAAATCATGTACACTTGCATTTTTATTCATTTAAATACCACTAAAACACATTGGAAACAAGTTTATTTGAGTTTGGTGGAAAATAACATGACACTTTGAAAATTGGTAAAGTTGGACATAATATTTGTTTTGGCTCTAACTTTTGATCCGTAATGAGTTTTTTCGACTTTTCTTAATGTAAATCATGTTTCTCGAGCCATCTGAAGCTCTCCACGCGAACGGTTTCTGGATTTGGACATGTTTCGGTCAATTCTGGGAGCTGCTGACTTTTGTGCGAAAATTGTATTTTTGAACGAGATTTGATCGAACCGTCCGCGTTTTTGAGACCGTGCGCGTGTGCGTAGCTTCCGATATTTTTGTTAAATCATTTTGATTGTTTTCATTAGCTTGTGCCTTGTGTTTTGGTTCACTTTTCATATTTATCCTTAATGGTGATTTTTGGACTCGAAAGGTGTCGGAGCGAACCTTTTTATACACTACGCACACATACACTTATGGTGTTGATTTTCTTTGTATATAATGTCTAATAATTGTTCTAACCCTCAACTAACCTCTTGACCAATATGTTGGCATGTTTAGATAGTTGGCGCTTTGGTTTAGAACCACCCTTAATTGAGTCATATAATTAGCATCTCATGGTAGAACTAATATAATTGCATTTGAGAACTATTGTAATGGACTTAGCTCGATTTGATATTGTTCATGAGTTGTTTTGCATTATGTGTGTTGCTGCCGGTTTTCCATTCTTATGTTGCTATACACATTTACATTCCATTTCTTCACCTTTGGATCATATTTTGACATGTGATGTGAATATGCAATTATATTGTTGCCTCCTTGTTATTTTGACATGTTTGTTGACTTGTGCAAGGTACATTGAGGATATTTTGGTTAGGTACCTAATCTTGGTACACTAATCTACCACTTCTCCGTGGTTACCACTTCTCTTGTGGTCTGTTTGTGTTTTAAGCATTTTGCTTTGTGTTTTCTCATATTTCAGAAACACATATTACATTGTTTTGCGGATATGTACCTTTGTGCGGTGTTCGATTGTTATGAGGACTTGTTTGCTACAGCGTGTTGCGCGATATCACCTTGCGGATTATATTGATCGAGCTATTTCTTATTATTGCTTTGTTGATGGCGGTTTACTCGAAGTTTTCGGAGTATTCCTCGACTTGTGCTCTTGGATTTAATATCCGTCGGTATTTATTTTACTTTATTTACCGCATTTCTTTACCGCTTTTCTAGAGCATGAGAAGTAGGATTTTCTTGCTTTCCTTGCCATGAGAAGTAGGAATAGAGATGTATGAAGGGGCTTCGTGGTTGGAGCATGTTCGGGAACCCTCGGTTTATTTAAAGACCCGTTTTGGGCAATTACGGTTTGCTAATTGTGTTTGGTTTGTTTTAAATCCTCCATCGCATAGGGAGGTAATTCTCGATAAGTGTTTACATTTGTGCTTGCATAGGTCGAGTGGTTAGGGCCGGCGTGGTACCACTAAGCGAAGTCCGCTTTTTATATTTCATGTCATCGAGTCATCGATATAGGCAGCGCGGTAGGGTCGCGAACCCCGCAGTTCTAGTCCGTGTCGACTCCGCGCGAATCGTGTTGCTTTCTTTATCGAGTCAATAAAAGTGGCAAGAGTCCCTATTCGACTCTCCACGCTTTCCGGGGTTCGCATTTATTGCGAACTCGCATCATTGCTCTTCAACGGGGATGGTCGGCTCTGGTTGACTCACGGTATGCTCGTTACTGTCGAGGCTATGGGACTTCCTCCTTTTTCCTGCGCTTGTGTGCCATTTGTCTTCGCATTGCATTGTTTGTGTGCTTCTGTCAAAGCACTTGTTTGCTTCATCCCTTTTGTCGTCTTCGACTCTACTTTAGTTAGTGATTCGAGATGGACATAGACTTAGGTTGTAAACATTTTCCCTCCTGTTTGTCATCTTCGACTCCATTCTAGCTGGTGATTCGAGATAGACATAGATTTAGGTGGTAAACCTTTGCATGTTCCTTTAGGATTCTCTCGAATCTACCTTAGATAGTGATTCGAGTTAGACCTTAGGATGTAATCCATGCATGATGACATTAGGGATAGCATTAGATAGTTTCCCTCATTTGTTTTCTAGTTTCCTTTTGCATCCATGCATGTAATAAAACTAAAAATTGTTTTCTTTTTCTTTTGCAAATTAAAACACTTAATAATGGTTCAAACTCCTTTTTCAAGGTAAAAACAACCAACCAATGCAAACCTTTTTTTTGCCTACGGGTTTCCTTTTTGTTTTTAAATTATTTTTCATAATTAAAAAAACACATAACCCATCAAAACTTGTGAGCCGAACTACGGCGCTCTGACTTTCCCATTGCACGCGGGAATACGTAGGCATCTTGTCACGGGGCTCGACCGAGCAAACTTTGTAAATATTTCCTTCTTTTCCCCGTGTTTTCTTTATTTTTCCTTTCTTTCACATGCATTCTCTTTCAGCATACAGATATAGCAATTAAGCAGTAAATAGATATAAACACACCCATTAGACAGAAAGTAGAAGTGGATACCGTAGAGTACTACGGGCGCGTGGGGTGCTAATACCTTCCCTTCGCGTAATAGATTCCCTTACCCTATCTCTCGGTCGCAAGACCGTGCCTTATCCCTTTTAGGTTTTCGCGATGCGTTCACCTTTCTCCTTTTGCGAGATAAAAAACGTTCGATGGCGACTTCATTGATATAGTTATCGGATGATGTTCAGCCGGTTGTTTCACTTGCTATATTTGACGGATCTAACCCCCTTGAATGGTTATTCCAAGCGGATCAATTCTTCGATTTTTATCATATACCACTGAAAAGTCGTTCACCTATGATGTCTTTCTATATGAAGGGTGATGCTTTATGTTGGTTTAAATGGATTAATCAAAATCATCAATTAATTGATTGGCATTCTTTTACAAAGGCTTTGGAATTACGTTTTGGACCGTTCACTTATGCTAACCATCAAGCTGAACTGTTCAAATTAAAGCAAGAGGGTTCTGTTGTAGATTATCAAGCTAAATTTGAAAAGTTAGGCAATCATGTTACCGATTTATCTCATGAAGCGATTTTAAATTGTTTCATTTGGGATTAGCTCCAAAAATTCAAGGGGAGTTAGCCATTCATAAACCAGTTTCAATTTCACAAGCAATAGGGCTGGCTAAGTTGATTGAATCCAAAATTAAAGAGACCAAACCAAAAACTCATAAACCATTCACTAACATGTTTCCATGTCCCACACCTAACTTAGACCAAACTTCAAACAACAGCCCAAACTCTACTACCAACAAAATCCCAACCACCAACACCACTTCTAAATTTCCTCTTGGTCGCCTATCAAGTACCCAACTCTAAGAGCGTCGTGCTCAAGGTCTTTGTTTTAATTGTGACGAAAAGTCCGTCCCCGAACAAAAACGTACTACAAACATATTTTTGATATTGTTGGCTGAAGAGGAGCCAAACACAAACCTATGAGATGTATATGATGATGAAGCAACACACACGAAACCTAATTTCAATGATACCTACTTTCAGCTTTCTACACAAGCCCTTACTGGTCAGTTTTCTCCACAAACACTCAAATTTCAAGGATTAATAGGTGGTAATACATTGATGGTTTTAGTAGATATTGGCAGTACACACAATATCATGCGACCGCACATTTCTCATCATCTTAATCTTGTAGCAACACCAATTAATCAATTTTCAATTATGGTAGGGAACAATTCCCATCTCCAATGCGAAGGATTATGCAATAATGTACAAATTATGCTCCAAAATAGACCATTTAACCTACCATTTTACTTACTACCTATTGTAGGGGGCAGATATAGTCCTTGGCATGGCTTGTTTAAGAACATTAGGTCTAATTCAAGCAGATTTTTCAATTCCATCTATTACCTTCACCCATCAAAACCAACCTATTACCTTGCAAGGTGATCCAAATTCCCACCCTACTCATGCTACTTTCCACCAGCTTCTCCATCTTATTCACCGATTTTGTGGCTTCTTTTCACCTAATGATCCTAGACTCCGTCAACCCTACCCATTCCCATATCCTTACAGCTAAACAGCTAAACCCTATACCTCCCAACTTGCACCCACAAATTTCTGAACTACCCATATCCTACCAATCAATCTTCAAAAAACTTACTGGACTGCCTCCACCTAGAAGCCATGACCATCATATTTCCATTTTTCCTAATACCCCACCTATCAACATGAAACCTTACCGTTATCCCCATTCAAAGAAAGACGCAATGACGACCTTAATTCAAGAGATGCTGCGGGATGGAACCATCATCCCTAGTCATAGCCCTTTTTCTTCACATGTTCTACTTGTAAAAAAAATATGGTACTTGGAGATTCTATGTTGACTATAGGGATCTTATTGTTGTTACTGTTAAAGACAAATTCCCTATCCCAACTATTGACGAGTTACTTGACGAACTCGGTTCAGCCACCATATTCACCAAGATATACCTACGTTCGGGTTATCACCAGATCCGAGTTGCATCGGAGGATACACATAAAACAACTTTTCGAACTTTTGATAGGCACTACGAATTCCTAGTAATTCCCTTTGGGTTAACAAATGCTCCCTCTAGTTTCCAATCTGCGATGAATGACCTTTTGAGGCCTTACTTAAGGCGTTTTGTTTTAGTGTTCTTTGACGACATTCTGATTTTTAGTTCATCATTTAGTGACCATCTCAAAAATTTAGAGATTATTTTTTATCTTTTAAAATCTAACTCTCTTTTTGTTAAGTTGTCCAAATGTGTTTTTGCAGTCAGGCAAATTGATTACTTGGGTCATGTTATTTTTGTTGGTGGTGTGGCACTAGACCCTGGCAAAGAGAAGGCCATCTTGGAGTGGCCAACACCTCGATCTCTCATGACTTTACATGGATTTCTCGGACTCACCGGATTCTATCAAAAATTCGTTAGAAATTACGCCACTCTCGCCTCTCCTCTCACAGATTTACTACGTTCTACTACATTTACATGGAGTACAGAGGCGAATTGAGCCTTTATAGAGCTGAAATCAATAATGACCGATATACCGGTACTGGCTTTGCCAGATTTTTCAAAACAATTTATTATCAAAACAGATGCGTCGGGCGTGGCCATTAGAGTTGTTTTGTCTTAGGAGGGTCATCCAATTTCCTACTTCAGCGAGAAAATGCGTCCAAGGCTGCAGGCTTCATTTGTTTACGTCCGAGAGATGTTCGCCATCATAGAGGCTATCAAGAAATGACGTCAGTATTTGATTGGACAAAAGTTCAAAATCTTCATAGATCAAAAAAGCCTAAGAAACCTATTCTTACAGCAAATTCAGACTCCAGAACAGCAAAAGTGGACAATGAAATTACAAGGTTTTGACTTTGAAATCATATACAAACCTGGGAAAACAAATATGGATGTTAATGATCTCAATCAAAAATTCGGATCAGACGATTCCTTGCTGCTCGCATTGTCATCTCCTATCCCAGATCTGTTGGCAACACTTCGTACTTTTTACTAATATGACACATTGGGGCAACTACAAAGTCAGATAACAGAACAAGGCAATGAGGATAAAGGGTATCAATTTGCTAATGGGTTACTATATTACAAGGACAGGATTTTTATACCTGATCCATCAAATCTTCGTCATAACATCATCCACGAATTTCATGATACCCCGACTGTAGGACATTCAGGAGTCAAAGTCATCCTTGCTCGTCTACGTTCTTCCTTTTGCTGGACCGGAGTGTACCTCAAAGTGAGAGAGGTGTTCAGACAATGTATCATATGACAACAAAACAAATACGACACACGGAAAAAAAGGGTTTACTACAACCATTACCGATTCCTAGTCAGGTTTGGGAAGAACTTACAATGGATTTTATCACCCATCTACCTAACTCTTTTGGACACACAGTGATTTGGGTAATCTGTGATTGTTTGACGAAGTTCTATCACTTTATTCCTTTGCCATCTAAATTTACTACTAAAGATCTAGCTATCCGTTTCATGGTGAAAGTTTTTAGACTTCATGGTTGTCCTAAATCCATCATCTCTTATCAGGATAAGCTTTTCCTAAGCCAGTTCTTGAAACACTTTTTCAAACTCCATGGTAAAAACCTAAAATACAGTACAACATATCATCCTAAGACTGACGGACAAACAGAGGTGGTAAATCGACCGATTGAAACTTACCTTCGCTACTTAACTGGTGACCATTCGCGTCAGTGGCAAAAGTTCTTGCATTTGGAAGAATACTAGTTCAACACTTCCTTTCATACGGCCATCCAGATGACTCGCTTCAAGGCCCTGTATGGACGAGATCAACCCTCGCTGCCAGACTATGTAGCCAACACTTATCCACAAGATGATCCTTTGGATTTTTCCTTGCAAAAACATTAACAAATTCTAGATGAGCTCAAACAGAATTTGCATAAAAGTAGAGCTACCATGGAAAAACAAGCCAAAACTAAGAGGAAAGAGTTTACCTTTCAAGCTGGCGAATTTGTATGGATGAAACTTCAACCCTATCGTCAAACCACAGTGGTCCGCCGTGTTTCTCAAAAGCTGGCCAAACGGTATTTTGGACCATTTAAGATCATCAAGCGCGTGGGTTAGGTCGTCTACTTGCTGGATCTACCATCGTCTATGCGGATCCATCCAGTTCTTCATGTTTCTCTTCTAAAACCCTTCCATGGACCGACCCCCGTTTCAGTGCTGCAACCCTTGCCAACAGGGGACTTATTTGTGTTGGAGGATATTGAAGCATTTGCGTCAGAAACAACAAAGGCGAAGTTAGAAGAGAAGCAAAGTGAACACATGCAACAAACAAATTTATCTCAAGTACCACTTACTTCATCACATGTTGTTGTTTCCGCGGGAAGCACGACATCATACAAGGAAGCTTTTTCCCTTGGAAGATCCACCGTGGAACATTAGAAATAAAACACTGTTTTGGTTCATGGAACACGGAGGAAGAATGATTTATTGTGGCAAAGTGGAGGAAACAAGGTTGATTTCGCTGAAGAAAGAGAACGAATGGAAGAGGAGAGGGTTCTAGAAAACAAAAAGAGTACAAGTCTTAATAACTTGGGTGTACTTAAACCTTTATTTGATGATTCACTTGGTTCTATTGGAAGTACCACTAAGTATAAAGACGCATGTGCCCCTAATGGCCATTCATTGTCAGTCACTAAGTCAAAGCGCGCTGCCCCACGTGATTCCCACCTTTTCACGGACAAATCAGCACGCACTAAGAAGATTCCGCCTTATCCATCTACTGCAACCTCACATATTCACTTATCCCTGCAACCTCACATGTTCACTTATCCCCACGCCCCAAGTGCTCACCAACTGTCCAACACTATCTTATCACAACCATATGGGCTGATGTTACAAATAATGGGCCGCACCAAACTGTTTTTAAGCCTAAGAACCTTGAGGACAAGGTTTCTTTTGGGGCCCAGAGTAGTTTTATGAATACGGGCAGGCCCATAAGAAAAAATAAAAGGTCCATTAAATTAAAAGACTATGTTTAAGTTTTTGGAGGTGTTGTTAGTTTTATTTTTCAGACTATTTTATGCAATTGTGTTAGTTCTTTTGTTGTTAGGCCCATGACAAGTAGTAGTGTTCAGCCCTACTATTTATATGTTAGATTGTTGCTGCTGAAAAATTAATGAAAAAATATCTTATTATCTTCTTATGCAATTTTAAATCTAGAGAATTAACCATAATAAAGTCTATCACATACCCGTTCCTGTAATATAATCAAAACACCATTTCATTTATTTAAATAGTAGAATCTCAAATACACCATTAATTTTGAATGTAGCCTATTAAGTCGTTCTTTTTCTTATTTCTGGTATGGATCAAATTCTATAATCTGAATCATTTAATAATATGTTTAGAATTTTAGAGTTTAAAAACTTTTTTATCCATTCCGAGAATTTTGGAGAAATGCCAAGAAATAAAACAAGTTTAATATGAAATATGATTCAATAGTTTAGGCTCTATTTGTTCTTACCCTTCCTAAAATCTTCAATAGTTTCTGAAGTATATTGCATGTTTTGTCTTTAAAAAAACATTTCTTTTATATTTTTAAAAATGATTTTATAAAAATGTTTTTCTATGTCATAAAAGATATCTTATTATTTAAAATTGTTTAAAAAATTATATTTTAAAAATAGTTTTTATAAAAATTTATTTGAAATAACTTTAAAATTAAGTAATATTTTTTAAATTTTAATATCCAAAAAAATTTAATAAAATAATATATTTAAAGTAATATTTAAAAAATAATTATTTAAACTAGTTCTTTATTTGAAACTTTTATTTAAAAAAGAAAAAAAAGTATTAACTCTAAAATATTTTTACGCTGTAATCAATCAGAAACATATATAATGCTGATATAAAAAAATATTATAATTCTATTAGACAATTTGTAAAACTAATTTACCCGATAGTACCTTTAATCTCTTAAAAAAATATAACATTATAAAAATTATTTGAAAAAACTCAAACAAACTAATACTTAAACTACTAATAGAAAGGTTGTTTTTGGATGCTAGGGTTGAGGTTGAGAAAAGTAGCTTCCCAACATTTTTTAAATGGCCATTATCAAAAACCAATTTTGGGAGAATTTTTCTTGCCACTCCTAAAATTATTCTTGGCATCCCTCAAAGATTTATATTCTCACCTTACTCTTCATCATTTTTAAAGAGATTTTCTGATAAAATTTTCGGAAAGGTATTTTGAAATTTCTTATATACCGGAAATTTTCAAATTTCTGGTATATTTCCGGTATATGCAAAATTTCTGGAGGTATATTTTAAAAAATCCGGTATACCGGAAATTTAGAAATTTCCGGTATATGTCAAATATTCGGAAGTGTTTTAAAAAATTCTGGTATACCCGATTTTTCAAAATATACGTTATACCGGAAATTTCGCATATGGATGAAATTTCCAGTATGTTTCTTTATCTTGTTATTTTTAACAGATGAGATTTTGCTAACACTTTTGAAGGGTCCAGATTGCACCGACACTTGTGTGTAGTCTATAATGCATAACAATTTGTATGAATAGGCCTTTTAGGGTTATTAGGTATCACATCTAAACAACATGCTTCTTTCTCAATATTTGATTAAGGAAGAAGTGTCTTACAACAGTCGCAAACCTACCGTTGAATTCAAGCTCCCAAATGGATCTGAGTCCTTTTCCACCTTGAAGGAAACGTTGAACGGTTTGCTACGTGATTCTGAGAACAGAAGGGTGACAAAGATCGAGTTTTCGGGAGGATTACATTGGTACAAATGGTTGGGTGAAATACAACCTAATCGAGCTGAAGAATGATGAAGATGTGAAGGTCATGTGAAAATCATTTCGTTGTAGGATAACCAAAGGTCCGATCGAGTTGGACGCGGAGATCTGAAGATCTGTTGATGACATAATGAAGTGTCTAAAGCGTCCAGATGAAATTGAACCCGATAGTTCCTAGGTTTTAATGTATCGGAGTACTATTTATTTTTTTTGTTTGTCATCTAATGTTTGTTTACTTATTCGAGTATCTTATTTGTGTTATTGTTTTCTTTATGTAATCGAAAGAAAAGATACTAGCCAAAAAATATTATGCAATAAAGTAAAGTTTGTTTGTCACAACATACACATAATAATACAAATAAAAATCTACATACGCCCTCCACGGGAAATGTCGGCCAACCTAGCTAACTCCTGATACACCGCACCATTGGGGTTCAGCATCTCCATGATTTTATCTAATGTAACTATGATGAGCTGTAGGCGGGTGTCCTGGTCAGCTGCTGGAGGAGGAGGTGGTGGTGGTGGTGGATCTGAAGAATCTATAGTACTTGAAGGCCCTGGGACATCAGATGTTGCACCCGAGGGTGTGACACACTAAGGAACCATTCCAGGTATCCATCCTCGCACTGCCCTGGCTCCTGAACCCTGACAGTTGCATCCATGATCTTACTGGGGGAGGTGAGGATGTGACTCTGAAACCAACGATCAATTCCATCATCTGGGGCGCGTGGTATCGGCTGTGGGATGCCTTGGACATAACCATACTTGTGTAGAGACCGCTCAGGCAAGTGTCTAGCCACATAGCCCTCCCACCTGACATGCCCTGAATATAAAATAGATACCTCAAAAGGATGTGGAGGGAGATGGGTCGTGTACGGTGTCCAGATGACATCGTCCAACGCCACTCGCTGGATCTTCTGGTCATAGATGTGCGGGAAGTGCTCATATATCCATCACTGGATAAATAAGGATAAATAAATTATTATATGAAAACCTAATAATTATAAAAAAAATCATCTTATAAATTATAATATACCTGTAACAAGCTCAAGTAACCAGCAAGTTGTCTGATATAAGGACGAGAAACAACATCAAGTGTCATGTACAACGTCGTCAAAGCCGCCACTACACAAGCCCAAGATGGATCGTCAAGGGCGCTGAATAGATACAGGTAATGGACATCAATGTACACTCCAGACTTGTCTGCAAAGAGAGTAATGCCACCAGATGTAGCATGTATGCCCTAGCGGTAGCCTGATACCTACATGCCTCCACCGACACCTTATACGTAATCCTAAAACAAGACATGCAGAGGTGAAATCCCCAAGTCTCGCCAAACTCCTGTAGGACCTCCACCTCATCCACCTCCAACGAATCGACAACCATGCGCACCGCCGTTGCCTGATCCCTATGAACTGATGTGAAAAACGTACCAGCTATCGGTAGGTGAAAGAGAGCATCCACATCATCTAAAGTGACAGTCATCTTCCCAAATGGAAGATGGAAAGAATTTTTCTATGGGTGCCACCTCTCAGCAAAAGCTAATAGAAGGGGGGCGTCCAACATCATCAACGAGCATCCAGTAAAGTCCTCCAGTCTGAACTCCTTCATTATCCTCCTCACTTGCTCAGGCATCGGAGTCTCGGGGAAGTTCTTCAACTTCGACCCATGAGAAGCGACCTTCAAAGTGGGACGCTCCTAAAACAAAACAACACAATTACAACAAATTAGTATATATCAAATAATGTAATACAAATAAAAATTAAGTGTTAAATCAAACCAATAATACTTACCTCGCTCTGCCATATCCTATAAGCGATATGGTCAGCATAACCCGTCAAAACGGACCTGTCAGAAGATCCTCCAAAGAAGCCACCTTCAATACACACTGATGGCTCAGTAGATACAACTGTTGTGGTGTCTATATTAGTACGAGACACCACATCGACTCCCTCCAAAACCGGCTTCTAAACGGACTCTTGAACCACCTCTGGCACCACCTCCTGAACCACCTCTGACACCACCTCCTATTCCACCTCCGGAACCACCTCCTGCACCACTTCCGGCACCTGCTCTTGCACAGGCTCCTGTACCACCTCCAGAACCCGCTCCTTAGCAACTGGCTCCTAAACCACCATAGGAACATAAAGGTCCACAATTGCCATAAAAGCTTTGGCAGTCCGTCGACGAGGTGCACGAAACCCGACGCGGCCTACTCAGCCATCTATTTCCGGTGAGAATCGGTCGGGTGACAGTGATCACCCTACACCTCTGAAACCTGTGCCCCATCTTCTGCTCGAGCCACAACATCTGCTCAATTAGTAGTCCTGCCGGAAATATAACTGTCCCTGCCTCTAGTCCTCACTGCAAGCATAGTTAAAAATCATTAAAAACTTAGTTTTTTTTGGAAAAATAGAAAATACCAGAAATTTCAAAATTTTCGACATTTTAGGCGTACTGGGATTTTCAAAATTTCCGGTATCAGCTCCAGACAAAAATACCGGGGATTTCGATATTTCCGGACTAAAATACCAGATATTTTGTAATTTACCGTAGGCGATACCAGAAATTACAAAATATCCGGTACGAAATACCAGAATTTTTACCAAATCTAACGTAAAACTTGTTTTCGTGAAAATTTCGGTAGCTCTCTCAAATTTCCGGTATCGTCCAAATTTTTTCAAAAATATAATATATCCTAAATTTCAACAATGAAGTAGGCTTTGGCAAAATTGCCTTTTCATACGAATTGGGAGGTTCCAAGTACAAGTGAGGTGGAATGAAAAATTTTCCAATTTTAGCAACACTTTAAATTTGGCCTAACTATAGATGGCAATATTGAATTAAAAGAAGCCCAAAAAAACTAAAACTTATAAATGACAATTTTTTTAAGAAAATGTTCAATAGCTTCTTAAGTAAGCATATATCATGTTTGTTTAACCTTTAAAGAAAATGATATTTTGTATTTCTAAATATGATTTTTATAAATATGTTTTTCTATATCATAAAGATATATTATTGAAGAACAAAACATATTCGAAATCGTTTAAAAAGTTATATCTTAAAAATAATCTTTATAAAAAGTTATTTGAGATATCTTTAAATTAAAATAATTTTCAATAAAACCAAATCAAACTTGCATTGTTCCTGATAAAATCTTCTTGACATGTGAAAATCAGTGAGATATATCTAATAGAATATCACAAAATTAAATACAATTTGGCAACTAACATAACAACAGTACTTGCTATACAATTGGCCAATATGTTAAGACATATGGTTCAACATCTGTCTGATATACATGACAACGGAACTTGTCATGATAATTAGTTAAGATGTTGTGACATCTTGCTCAAAATTAGTTAAGAACCATGTTTTAACAAAATTTATATCAATCATAAAACCATGGATCTAACCATCTTCCCCTTTGACAAATTTTGACTAAAACAACCTTAACACTCTCAAACTAGAGAGAGGAATAAAACACATTGTTAAAATACAAGCTACATGCAAACATGTAAAATTTGTACAAACTGAAATCATATAAAAATATCAAAGATTACATGCAATTACATATCACTATATTCAATACTCTAGAAGACAAATCTCCAGACATATGGCCTGACATCACACAACACAGCTTCATCACAGACAAGTCTAATACTCCCCCTTTCACACATAATCAATACTTTCAATTAAGTGAAAGCCTAAATCACCACTAAAATTCAATCTATAAAATATGAACTATTCAAGTTCACACATCAGAGACACATGCAACAGAAAATAAATAAGCTTCACATCTGAATTTTCACATTAGGCAAGACATCATGCATAAAAACACCACATCAGTAGAGCAGCAACAGTTAAACCAACAAGCATGACATACAATCATACTTCCCTTAAATAGTTGCATACAAGACACTATAATAAGTACGCTCCAACATCAGGCAAGACATCGTGCACAAAAACACCAAATAAGTAGATCAACAACATCAACATCAACAAGCATGACAGACAATCATAATCCTCCTAAATAGTTGTATACAACAAGCAACCACAATAACTATGCTCCCCTTAATAGTAGTTCAGTCCTATACAACATGCTAATTAACATGTCAAGACATGTGTCATAGCATCAGGACAAACATAAACACTAACACTTTACTCCCCCCTTTTAGCCAAATATTGACAAAAAAATAGAGTAAATGTAGATACATATGAAAATCACACAAAGCATACCAACATAAATATAGATGAAAACAAACAAACAAACTTTATTGATGGAAACACACAACTTGATAGGAATTACACCACAATAGTCCAAATTGCCTTACAAAATATCGGTTCATAAGCCCTTAAACATTGAATCAAAAGAAACAAATTTGAACAAAACACAGAGAATCATCATACTACACCAGATCCACCTTCCTCCTTCTTATTACCTTCTTCAGCATCAGAATCCTCGCGATCACCTTCTAAAGCCTCAACAACCTTTGCAAGAGTTATTATTCTTGTAGTAATGACTTTGATGGTCTCATCTAATTGTTTGCAGGCGGCCTTTAATTTTGCTATGACATTATCCTTAGAAATGGAAACAACACTCCATTTTCTTGAGGTTGTGGCAATGTCTACAACATGTGTCCCCTCAAAGAGTTTGTGGAGAAAAATAAGAGGATATGCCCTCTTACTAATATCTTCTAAATCACTCAAGATTCTAAGGTATTTTTTCAGAATTATTGGGAAGCTTTATTGTATACGATGTAGCTTGCATCATGGTCTGCTCAAATATATAAGTACCAAAATCATAGTCTATTTCGGTGCCAATTATGAAGATAAACCTAGCCAAACTTGTAACTATCTTAGAGGTATTATTTGCGGGCACCCAATTGAAAGATCCAATCTTCTGAAGGATTGCATACTTCATATTTAAATAGTTTGCAAAGAGCATCCCTTTCCTAGGCTATTGCTTCACTTGACTCCAAGTAATTTCTCTGCAAATGAGGTTATTAGATACCTCAACATCTGGTTGTTTTGATTCATATATTCCTTAGTACATGTTGATTATCACTGGAGAATCTTCCATGCATCTTCCTCTTACATAATTCTTCCTAAAATACATGCTTTTCCTATCATCACACCCTTGAGTGATGTTCACAACAAATTCCTTTACCATTTTTTCATAAAACTTACCTAGTTTGGACACAGTCTTCATCAGACCAGCTTGATCAATGATATTCATAATATCCTTTTATTCCAAAGCTTCCCTTTCCCAGTTATCTTTAAAGAGCAATACGTCTTTGGTAGATAAATTTCCATTTGTCAGCATTCTTGGCCAAGTGAATGGATATATTATCCAAAGGAACATCAAGAACCTCAACAAGACTTCTTTTTGTTGTAGTATTTTCTCTACCTTTATGCACAATATCCTCGACATCAGTTTCAACACCAACCTCTGAGTCACTAGAAGGAACATCATTTCTCTTTAGGTTCTTCTTCTTAGAAACAGAAGCCATAACCTTGCTTCATCCCTCCGATGTACCCACACTCACACCTTTCTTTGAGGGAGTGTTTTTAATCATACAACAACCTTTTCTTTCCTACTTTTTAATCACTTGGAATTTTTAAGAGCTAATATTTTACTAATGGGATCATCATCATAAGTAATATTGCCAATGGTTACTATCTAATCCCCATCAACATCCTTTTCAACATTTTCTACAGTAGTACCCTCAAACATAGTTTCACATGCATCTATATTTTCATTCATCTTAGTACCAAATTACTTTTCCAATGAGATCCCAACACCAGGTGCATCATTTAGAGTAGCCTTCCCACTCTGAATGTCATTCTGGTACTAATGCTAACTATGAATTCAATTTTGGTACCGTTGGACATAATATTGAGAAATGCTATGCTTTCAAGTGAAAAGTTCAGGCTCTAATTGATTCTAAAGCCATTCAGTTTGATGCCCGACATCAACAACAACCCAGGCTTAATGTAATTTAGAACCCAATGTCGCAACATGCAGGCGGGGTAGTCCAAGCTATCATGGAGGACAGTGAGGTACTAAACTTGATTATGGATATTAGTTTGGTGAAGACGCCGCTACCTTTTGTTAAGAAGTATCTAATCAAGAAAGGGGTCTTTGCGGGTTGTGAATCTGATTGTGTGGAATGCGAAAAATGTTCGAATGGCTGTGAAGGTTTGAAGAATGGTATTCAAAGTTTGATCACCAGAGGTGAATTACAGTTTGACAAGATTAAAGAGGGTAAGAAAGGCGTAACAAGAGATGTGTCTGTGATTTCTATTCCCTATACTCTTGCTATGATATCTGCACCTGCAAAGCCTATTCCTTTGTTGATCACTAAACCTAGTCCTATCCCGTATGTGAATGCTAAAGCTGTGCCATGGCACTATGGATCAGATGTCTATTACCACAGAGTCAAACAGGAAGATGGTTCCTCTTTTGCTAAGAAGGATGATGAGTCCGATATTGATAACACTGATAATTTTATCGGTAGTGGCGGACTAACTAGAAGTGGTCGGATTTTTGTTGCTCTAATTGCATCGCCTAATGCAGATGCTTTGGCGAAGGCCAAAGGTAAGCAAGCAACAAAAGAACCCGAGTTGCAGGTCACTAATCCTGATTTGGCGAACGATGTAGAAGAGATTATGAGGCATATTCGCAAAAGTGATTTTCATGTGATTGATCAAATTGCTCAAACCCCTGCCAAGATATCCCTCCTCTCATTGCTACGAGATTACGAGGCACACAAGAATGCCTTTATGAAATTGCTGAGCACCACTTATGTCCCGCAAGAGATATCGGTCGGTTAGTTTAAAAATGTTTGCGCTAGCATATCTTCCAATAATGGCCTTGGCTTCACAGACTTTGACCTCCCGCCAGAAGGCAGGAACCATAACAAGGCATTACACGTTTCTACGGAGTGCAGAGGCACTACACTTTCTTGTGTTTTGGTAGACACCGGTTCCTTTTTAAATATGATTCCTAAATCAGCATTGATGACAATTGAATATGGAGTTCTCGAATTGCGGCCTGGCGATCTGATTGTAAAAGCTTTTGACGGGTCGAGACGCTCTGTCTTTAGAGAATTGGACCTTCCAATCAAGATTGGTCCCCAGCTATTCACTACTACTTTCTTCGCCATGGACATACAACCTGCCTATTGTTGCATTCTTGGCCTTCCATGGATTCATAAAGTTGGGGCAGTTACATCCACTCTCCACCAGAAGCTCAAGTACCCTGTCAACAGGAAAACCATTACAGTTTGTGTCGAGGAGGAGTACGTCGTGAGTCATATCACTTGGTTCTGATATGTTGAAATTGACAGTGAGATGCATGAAACACCTTTCTAGGGATTTGAAACTACTCATATGCTGAAGACTCCTCAGCAGGAGAAGAAGAAAAGAGACAAGCCTGAATCCTCAATGGCCTCCCTAAAGGATGAAAAGGCTGTAGTTGAAGCAGGACGCCCTAAAGGTTGGGGTAGTGTATTGGAGGTGACGCCTAAATACAACAAGTTTGAGATGGGCTTCGAACCTGTTTTGCATCATCAAATCCTCAAGGCGCCTAATCTGGCCGTGCATATCAAGTTTTCAAGCGTCGACATCAGTTTTGGAAAAGCGAATGTTGTTGATGATCAACTTGCTCAAACCCCTGCCAAGATTTCCATTCTCTCATTGCTACGAGATTTCGAGGCACACAAGAATGCCTTGATGAAGTTGTTGAGCACCACATATGTCCAGCAAGAGATTCCGGTCGATCAGTTTGAAAATGTTTGCGGTAGCATATCTTCCAGTAATGGTCTTGGCTTCACAACCTTTGATCTCCTGCCAGAAGGCAGGAACCATAACAAGGCATTACACGTTTCTATGAAGTGCATGGGCACTACACTCTCTCGTGTTTTAGTAGAATCTGGTTCCTCTTTAAATGTGATTCCTAAATCAACATTGATGAGAATTGATTATGGCAGTCTCGAATTGTGGCCTAGCGATCTGATTGTGAAATCTTTTGACGGGTCGAGACGCTCTGTCTTTGGAGAATTGGACCTTCCAATCAAGATTGGTCCCCAGCTATTCACTACAACTTTCTTCGTCATGGACATACATCCTGTCTATTGTTGCCTTCTTGGCCGTCCATAGATTCATAAAGTTGGGGCAATTACATCTTGTAACACCCCGATTTAATTAATAGTATTTATATTATTATTTTCTAAAAATTACCGGTTGATATTTATTTTGGTAAATTGATATAACTATTTAGTCAGTTATTCGGTCCGGTAGTTGATTATCTTGGTTTATTTGATTTTTCAGAAAATGATTATTTTTATATGATAATATTATATTTTGGTGTGTATATATAATTTGTGTGTTAATTAATTAATATGTGATAATTGAATTATTAAAGTAATTATTCAATTTTATTAAATTAGTTTAATTAAATAATATAAGTTAGTTTTATTAAAATAAAATAAATTATATGTGTTACGTATGTTTCAGTAAGTTATATAATATATATATATATATATATATATTAGTAAGTAAGTTAACTTACGGTATGTATATAATATATAAGTTAGTTTTTATAATATATTATATATATAAGTATATATGTTATGTTAAAGTTAGAAAAGTTAGAAACCAGTACGTAAGAAACAGAAGAGGAAAAGAAAGGAAAACTTAGGGTTGAAGAGAAGAAGGGAAAATTTTTGGAATCAAACCGAAAAGCTCGTTCCGGAGATTAATCGATAAGGGTTAGACTTCCCCTAAACATCTAGTGTGTTTATAGCTTTTGATTTTGGTATTGATTTAGGATTTAGGTTGAAATAGGGAGAAGAAAATGATTCTGTGAAAATAACATGTTCTGTGTCTCGTTGTTGTTGTTGTTCTATGTCTCGTTGTTGTTGTTGTTGTTCTGATAAGGGAAAGGAAAAATTACTGAAACAAGGGACTCGTGGAGAGAAAATGGAAAAGAAAATAAAATAAATTTCCTGTATTGAAATAAATTATAATAGGTTAATTAATTAGTAACTTTTTAATTAATAGAGTGATTAATTAATATAACCGGTTACGGTTAATCGGTAAAACTCGATATTTTGGATACGACCGGAGATGAATTAAATTGTAGATGTGTTGAATATTCGAAATATTTTGTGAAATGTCGATTTCGGAAATAACGTGTTTGGTTTATAAATATTTTGGTGTTGTGTGATAATTGTTGAAATGAAATAATTGATGCTTGTTGTGCAATGTTGTGGGATTAATTCATAGGGTCGAATTATGGTGATGTATGCTTGTAATTGAGATTGAGTTAGTCTTGATTTGCATAATTGTTGTTGTTGAATTGCACACCGCATCATAAGTCGTGTCAAGAGGCGATGTTTGTTAGTCTCGTGGAGGCTAGTGGCTCATCCCAAACTCAGAGTGGGGGTTTGAAAGCTTAGGGAATGGGCTTTTGTGATTATCCGTCTAAGGGATAGACATCGGCAAGTCTGAAGGATAATGGACGATTGGTACCACATGCATGAGTCGTGTCTTTGTGTCGATTCGCACGTCCACGTTTTGTTGAGTTTATGTGTTGTTGAATATTATGTATTATGTGCTAATTGGTAAATAAAAATTGATTGTGTTTGATTTCTTTGAGTTGTTGAATATGTGAATTGGATTAAATGAATATATTGTGTTGTTGATGTAAGAGTTGGAAAAAGAGTAATATTCATTTATTTAATGCCTTTATTTTGCTTTAAATTACATACTTTATGTTTGTTGGAATTCTTACCCTTCTGTTGAAATGATGCTTGATACGGCATCGCTTAGGTACCGAAGACGGTAGTGAGAGGCACTAGCTTAGCGGATGCATTTGGACTATAGTCTGTTTTATTTTGGTTTATCGAGTCGATGCTCTGGTTGTAACACTTGGGGGTTAGGTGTTCGCATTCGAACTCGTATATTTTGTATATGGATTATACTTGTATATAATCCTTTGTTTTGATCACATGTTGGTGTATGTATTATGACTTGATAACATGATTAGTGTATGAACTATTAGGCCTTGTATGAACTATATATTTTCGTTGCGTTTGCACGAAAAAAGAAAGAATGTGTCATGATGTTATATTATGATTATATATGGAAAGTGTTTAACATGTTTATGTTTTGGTTTATTCAATTTGATTGTTGAAGTTGTGACACTCCTTCTGTGCATTTTTAATTCTCTGATTTATTTATACCATTTAATTCGGGGTTTATTTAGAAGGGGTGTTATACATCCACTCTCCACCAGAAGCTCAAGTACCTTGTCAACAGGAAAACCATTACAGTTTGTGCCGAAGAGCAGTACGTCGTGAGTCATCTCACTTGGTTCTGATATGTTGAAATTGACAGTGAGATACAAGAAACCCCTTTCTAGGGATTTCAAACTATTCATATGCTGAAGACTCCTCAGTAGGAGGAGAAGAAAAAAGACAAGCCTGAATCCTCAACGGCCACCCTGAAGGATAAAAGGTTGTAGTTGAAGCAGGATGCCCTATAGTCTGGGGTAGTGTAGTGGAGGTGACGCCTAAATACAACAAGTTCGGGATGGGCTTCGACCCTATTTTGCATCGTCAAATCCTCAAGGCGCCTAATCTGGCGATGCATATCAAGTTTTCAAGCGCTGGCATCAGTTCTGGAAAAGCGAATGCTGTTATTGATCAACTTGCTCAAACCCCTACCAAGATTTCCATCCTCTCATTGCTACGAGATTCCGAGGCACACAAGAATGCCTTGATGAAGTTGTTGAGCACCGTTTATGTCCTGTAAGAGATTTCGGTCGATCAATTTGAAAATGTTAGCGCTAGCATATCTTCCAGTAATGGCCTTGGCTTCACAGACTTTGATTTCCTTCCAGAAGGCATGAACCATAACAAGGAATTACATGTTTCAATGAAGTGCATGGGCACTACATGCTCTCGTGTTTTAGTAGACACTGGTTCCTCTTTAAATGTGACTCCTAAATCAGCATTGATGAAAATTTATTATGGCGGTCTCGAATTACGGTCTAGCGATCTGATTGTGAAAGCTTTTGACGGGTCGAGACGCTCTGTCTTGGTAGAATTAGGCCTTCCAATCAAGATTGGTCCCCAACTATTCACTACTACTTTCTTTGTCATGGACAAACAACCTTCCTATTGTTGCCTTCTTGGCCGTCCATGGATTCATAAAGCTGGGGCAATTACATGTACTCTCCACCAGAAGCTCAAGTACCCTGTCAATAGGAAAACCATTACGGTTTGTGCCGAAGAGGAGTACGTCGCGAGTCATCTCACTTCGTTCTGGTATGTTGAAATTGACAGTGATATACATGAAACCCATTTCCAGGGATTTGAAACCATTCATATGCTGAAGACTCCTTAGTAGGAGGATAAGAAAAAAGACAAGCCTGAATCCTCAATGGCCTCCCCGAAGGATCCAAAGGTTGTAGTTGAAGTAGGACGCCTTGAAGGCTAGGGCAGTGTAGTGGAGGTGATGCCTAAATATAACAAGTTCGAGTTGGGCTTCGACCCTGTTTTGCGTCATCAAATCCTCAAGTCGCCTAATCTGGCCACGCCTATTAAGTTTTCAAGCGCCGACATCAGTTTTGGAAAAGCGAATGCTGTTGATGATTCTAATAATGAGTTTGACATTGACAGGTGGATACGCCCCAGTGTCCCTGGCGTGGAGTTGAATAATTGGACTGTTGAAGACTGTGTCCCAATCATAATAGTCAAAGAGTAATGTTCTTTTGTTTTCTCTTATCATGCAATAATTCATGCGCTCTGCCCAAGGCGCAATGAATTATATGTAGGGATACCTTGTTTTCATATGCAAGGTTTTTATCATGAAATAAAGAACGCCTTTTCATTCAAATATTTTTCTCTCTGTCTTTCTATTTTACATCACAATTTTAAAACGCAAAATGACAATGCTTTATTTTTCTTTTTTCATCCAAAAAACTAAAATAAACATAAAATCAATCATGCAGATATAATCCCGCAATCTTAATGGATCCCTTTGATAACGACTCTGCTATAACTTCTTATGACTTTGATAATCCGATCAACCAAGCCGAAGAAGAAGGTGAGGAAGATTTTGAACTCCTCGAAGAGTTAGCAAGATTGTTAAGGCAAGAAGAAAGGGTTACCCAACCGTATCAGGAAGAGATTGAGAAAGTGAATCTTGACACCGAAGATGTGGTTAGAGATGTTAAAGTTAAGGCTGTTCTAGAAGACAATGTAAAGCAAAGACTGATTGAATTACTCCGAGAGTATTCAGATATCTTTTCTTGGTCTTATGAAGAGATGCTCGGGTCGGATAGCGACAATGTTGTGCACAAGCTGCCACTGAAAGAAGATTGTCCTCCTGTTAAGCAAAATCTTTGAAGAACTCACCCTGAGATTTCTAAGAAGATCAAAGAGGAAATCCATAAACAGCTCGACGCGAGATTCTTGAATGTCATTTCTTATCCCCCATGGGTTGCCAGCATTGTGCCTATACCCAAAAAGGATGGAAAAATGTGAATGTGTGTGGACTATCGGGACCTGAACAGAGCCAGTCCGAAGGACGATTTTCCGCTTCCCCATATTGATATATTGGTGGACAATACAACTCATGCAAAAGTGTTTTCGTTTATGGTTGGTTTCTCTAGGTACAATCAGATTAAGATGGTACTAGAGGACATGGCTAAAACAACTTTTATCACCCCGTGGGAAACGTTCTGCTATAAGGTAATGCCTTTTGGATTGAAGAACATCGGGGAAACATATCAGCGAGCAATGATGACTCGTTTTCACGGCATGATTCAAAAAGAGATTGAAGTGTATGTCGACGACATGATTGCAAAATCTCAATACGAAGAAGAGCACCTGGTGCATTTACATAAGTTGTTTGATAGGCTGTGGAAATTCAGGTTAAGGCTGAATCTGAACAAGTGTACTTTTGGAGTACGATATGGAAAGCTGCTAGGCTTTATTGTAAGCGAAAGCGGCATCGAGGTTGATCTTGCTAAAGTGAATGCAATTCAAGAAATGCTTGAACCGCGAACTGAAAAAGAGGTGTGTGGCTTTCTAAGGAGGTTAAACCACATCTCTAGATTCATCTCTCACATAACTGCCGCGTGTGAACCGATAATCAAGATATTGCGAAAAGATCAAGTGGTCAGGTGGAATGAAGATTATCAAGTCGCATACGATAAGATAAAAGAGTATCTGCAGAAACCTCTGATCCTTATGCCTCCAGTGGAGGGTAGGCCGTTGATTATGCACTTGACAATGCTCGAAAGCTCAATGGGGTGTGAACTGGGACAGCATGATGTGTCTGGTCAAAAAGACCATCCAATATACTACCTTAACAAAAATTTCACCGACTGTGAGAAAAACTACTGACTGCTCGAGAACACTTGTTGTGCTTTGGCTTGGGCTACTCGCCGACTAAGGCAATATATGTTGACTCATACTACCTTGTTGATATCCAAAATGGATCCGATTAATTACATATTTGAAAATATAGCTTTGACAGGTCGAATTGCTAGATGGAATATGATTTTGATAGAGTATGACATCCAGTATACTGCTCAGAAAGCTATCAAGAGTAGTATATTGGAGGATTATGTTTCCCCCATCCAGTGGATGATTATCAGCCTATGAGATTTGAATTTTCGGATGAAGACATCATGTATATCTGGGATTGTGATATTCCTGACTCGGATGAAGGACCTGAACCGAGATCAAAATGGTTATTGGTATTTTACAGTGCCTATAATGCCTTGGACAATGGGGTTGGTGCGGTAATCACTACCCCAGATGGTCATCACATCCCGTTTACAGCCAGAATTTTCTTTGATTACACCAATAACATGGCTGAATACGAGGCTTGCATATTTGGTATCGAAGCGGTGATTGAACTGATAATTAAGAATTTGAAAGTGTATAGAGATTTTGTAGTTTTGATAAGCCAGATCAATGGCGATTGGGAGACTCGTCACCCAAATTTGATTCCTTACCGAGAACATGTGATGAAACTGATTCCTTACTTTGAGGAGATTACTTCCAATCATATCTCACGGGAAGAGAACAATCTAGCAGATGCTTTAGCTACCCTGGCATTAATGTTTAAAGTCAAGTGGGCTAATGAAGCGCCCTCGATTACTATCCAGATACTGGATGAGCCAGCTTTTTGCTTCGAGGTTGAAGTGGAAAAGGATTGTAACCCGTGGTTCCATGACATTAAGCGATACCTTGAAACTCAAGAGTATCATGGGGAAGCTTCTATGACGGATAAGAAGTTCTTGAGAAGGTTCTCAGTAAAATTCTTCCTCAATAATGGTGTGCTATACCATAGACATCATGACGGGCTGATGCTCAGATGTGTTGACAAAGACGAAGCCGCAAAGATCATAGAGGAAATGCACAAGGGCTCATTTGGAATCATTCTAGTGGGTATACCATGGCTAAACACATTTTGCAAGCTGGGAATTACTGGTCTACCATGGAGGTTGATTGCTTTAATCATGCCCGAATCTATTACAAGTGCCAAGTGTATGCTGACAAGGTGCATGTGCCACCATCACCTTTGAATGTTTTGACTTCTCCTTGGTCGTTTTCTATGAGGGGCATTGACATGATCAGAAAGATTGAGCCAACCGCATCCAATGGATACCGATTTTTTCAAGTTGCTATAGACTACTTTACCAAGTGGGTCAAAGTTGCGTCTTATGCAAATGTCACCAAACATGTGGTTGCCCGATTTATCAAGTACAATATCATCTGCCGTTATGGGATTCTTGACAAGATCATCAATGATAGTGGGTCGAATCATAATAACAAGATGATGAAGGAGCTTCGTCAGTCCTTCAAGATTAAACATCATAACTCGTCTCCTATCGCTCGAAGATGAATGCTGCTGCCGAAGCGGCAAATAAAAATATAAAGAAGATCGTGCAGAAAATGGTAGTGACCTATCGAGATTGGCATGAGATGTTTCATTTTTCTTTACATGGTTATCAGACTACCACGTGCACTTCGATTGGGGCAACCCCATTTTCTCTAGTTTATGGCATGGAGACAGTGCTTCCCATTGAAGTTGAGATCCCTTCATTAAGAATCATGAAAGATGCGAAGCTTGATGAGGACGAATGGGTGCAAAATTGACTAGACCAGTTGTGCCTTACTGATGAGAAAAGATTAGAAAGGATGAGAAAAGCGTTTGACAAAAGGGTGCGATCTCAAAGCTACAAGCCTGGTGACCTCGTGCCGAAGAGGATAATTCTTCCTCAGGGTGATCCTCGGGGCATGTGGACGTTGAATTAGGAAGGAAAGTTTGTTGTAAAGAAAGTTTTCTCTGATGGTGCCATGATACTTGCAACAATGGACGGAGAAGATTTCCCACTACCCGTAAACGCGGATGTAGTCAAGAAATACTATGCATATACTTGTTCAAGTCGAGAAAGAAATAAGAGAAAGCGGCTACATCCCACTTCGAATCAACGGTCACACCTCGTGTCTACATCTTATGGCTATTCTGAAGGGCAGTGATCAGTCTAGTCATCTTTTTCGAGAAAAGTGAAGTGATGAGATAGTCGGAGTTATAAAAGTGATAGCCGGGTTGAAACGCAATGAGGATCTATTGTCGCATTGCCATGCATTTTAGTTTTCCTCTTATTTTACTTTTGCAATTGCCTCATTTCAGGAATTGCTTCCCATTTGTACTCGCCTATTTACAAGCCCATTTCCAATAAATAAAATAAGTTTTGCTTGTCAATTTATTTCTTACATTTACTAATTTCATTGCAAAAAGCGTTCAGAATTTTGTGATACAATTTTGCATATAGAAACATTGCTAGTTTTACCATGATGAGAAACTTCTGAATTTGCTTGGAAACTTGCGTGACCCGGGTGGCAGACAAAGTTGTCCTACCACACCTGGGACATTCCACTAACAATGTGTTGCAGGAATCTCCATTTGTTTGCAGGTATTCAATGTACCAATGCAAAAGTCAACAACATTTCTCCTCAGTGAACATAAATGAATATTACCCAAGGGAATATGCTTTTCGCAGAAGATTAGACACGATGATTATCATCAGCATGGTATCCTTGATGAACTTCTCCAGCAGATTTTATCACTGTCAAAGATTTAGTGCAGAGCATTGCAAAAATTCCCAGTGCAGGTTGTTAGTGCCTATTTCAGTTAGAATTTCCCAGTGAATGCTTATTGGAGTTTCAAAATGCTCTGATAGAAGATTGCAACTCTTATCCCCTGTGAAGGCGGCATTCGAACCATGGGTCAAGGATGTTTATCCCCAACAAGTTTGTACCTCATGATCTCCCTAGTGTGCGAATACCAGTTTATTCTAGTTTTTCCTCAATTGATGTCGAAGTGGATCGCTCCTAATATCCCCTGTGAGGTTATATTTCATCTTATCTCAGTCGAAACATGTAATTGAGAATTCCTAGTGGAGTTGTCATACAACAAAGCCGCATTTTATGCTTTCCCGCATATTAAGGTGTGAGTAGTTGTTTTCATCCCCAGAAGAAGCCATGTTGCGTAACGGTGGAAGCTCTTCTTCAAGCGTCTCTGATCATTCCCCAGTAGATCGTTGTTCAGCACATGATTCCCTATGAAGTCATTTCCCTAGCGAGGTCATTTGACAATAGTTGTTTTCCTCAGGAAATTGTATCCCTGGGAAGTCTGTTACTAAAATTCCCGAATGATCGCCGAATCAATAGTGGTATTCTTGCCTCAACAACATTCTCACGTATTCCTCCCCAGAAGATTTTCCTAATTTGAGCCTGATCATTCTGTGATTTATGGTCACCGGTTACTCATTTTTATCTTTCGTAACATGAATTATCACATCACATTAATCCATTGAAAATTCATACATTGCATTGAATTATAAGCTAGGAACATAATCCTTGTCCCCAGTGATGCTCCTGCAATCCCTTGACAGGTCTGATATGTTGAAAATCCCAGAAAGGATGAATTCCTTGATATGTTTATATCCCCTTGGAATCATTTGCGTTTCCAGTTATTCACTGGTGCAATATGTCCAATTTCTTCCTTATTTGTTGCACTACCAATCTATCCCTGATACAACACTTTTCGGTCAGGCTATCCCTGTACCTCTCTATGAAAGCAAGCCCGAAACTTGTTTTCTCCCTCAAGATATCGAATTTATTCTGAGAGAGTCCCTTTTGCACAAGAGTTGAGTTGCTACCAATTCTTGAACAGGTTCGAGTGTCACGCTCCTTCCTATATACCACAGTGTAGGTTATCCATGCACTATGTGTGGAGTCTAGTCATCTTTTCCAGTTTTCATTTTTTCTGCACTACCAGTCCTTCCCCTGGTACAACATCCTTAGGATAGGTCCTTCCCCCTACGCCTTTCGAGAACAAGTTTCAACCTTATTTCTCTCCTCAGAGTACAACATTCTGAGTTTGTAAAGTCTAATCGGCGTTTTCTAGTCTTTACTCCACTAATTTGATCAGTTGTTCCTTGGCGTAATGTGGTTAATCTAGTCAGTGTATCTAGTCTTTACTCCGTGTGACATGTTCAATTGTTCCCTGGAATAACACGGTCGAATTGGATCGAGGCCAATCATTTTGGGTCGGGTTTACACCCATGCCTATCTTCATAGGATTCAACATTTATTTTGTGCTTTCTTTTTTTGTGATCCAGTCGTTCCCCGGCACAACAAGTTCCATTCTCTAGTGGGGCTCATTGGAATTAAAAATTCTCTCGCGTCTTTTGGTTTAACACCCGAAGTTCGCATTTATCTGTTGATACAACTTTTTGGGATTCAGAGCGTAAATTTTTGAGTTTATTTTGGTATTCAATCACCTATTACCTTGTCGCTTGGAAGGAAGACGCCAACCTCACTCCCAAGTTAGAGGATGATTGAATATGGGCAGCTATTGTACCCCAAAATTTACCCTCTTCATTTTGAGGTTTCTAGCTTATAATCGCATTATCATAAATAAACATGTATACAAATGCATAGCATTCATCACATGGTTCCCAGGTTCTTGATACCTCAATTTGTGAAAGAAACTGTGCGTTTCGGTTATCTTAGATCATTTTAAGACAAAAATCGATATTTCTCGAATGGTATGGCTATTGTAAGATTTTCTGGTCAGTGTCATACCCCAAAATTTGCCCTCCTATTCCTCAAGACATTTCAGATATCCATACTCAAGGATTCCTCAAGGGTTGATCAGACAAACCCTCTCCTAGACAATCAACCCAAAATAGGGTTTGGCTATCCTCAGATCAAGATGGACTTCCAACATCTCCAGTGGTCATCATGCCTCCTCATATGCTTCAAAGAATCTCCATGACAAGTTTCAAACCTTACAAGTCAAGTTTCCTCAGACAATTGCTCAGATGGTTGAAAATCAGTTGTATTGGACAAAAAGTCAACTGTGGTCAACATACAGTCAAACTTCATGATTTTTGGTCAACATCCTCATTTTGAAGTAACATTCATCATTTGATCAAGGGTTGATCATGATTCATCAAGAAAACTCAAGATTTGCTCAAAAGTCAAACTTTCCAAATTAGGGTTTTCTAGAGAAAAGTCAACTGAACTTTGACTGATCATAACTTTCTCATACTTTGTTAGAAATTTTTCCACCACCTCTCATTTTGAAGGAAATTCAATTCTCTACAACTTCATGTCTCTCAAGCATGGTCAGAAAATGCTTCATTTTGAAGATATGGATCAAAACATTACAGGTCCTTTTCAAAGTCAACAAAAAGTCAACTTTTTGTATTGAAGTTTTATTGAGCATGGAAACTCCAATTGAGATGAAACCAAAGAGGTTGTTTAGAGGACATCTAGTGATTTCTAAAAAGTCCAAGAACACCCAAAAATGATGAAAATTGAGCAAGATATACCTTGCACAAGTTGGACATTTTTGAAGAGGTGCACAAAGAGAAATACTTGTCAAAACCCAAAATTTTGCAAATGGGCCCAACTTTTCTTGGTTCAAACTTGTTCCTCAGCTTATTTGGAACCTCCAAGCCCAATGCCACGAATTTTATCTTTATTTTTCTATTTAATTTGGATTTTATTCATTTAAAAACAAATTAAATTAAAAATAAAGGTAGAAAATCAAAATTAAATGCAAAATTGATTTTTCTCTCATTCTTGAGATCCAAGCAACTCATAAAAGCTGGAAATTTCGAAATTAACATTGATTGGCAAGAAAATTGATCAAAATTGGATCAAAAAAGAAAGATTTGATTTCATACCAAATCAAATTTTTTTACATTGATTGATTCATATTTTCCTCTTGAATTCAGACCTAAATCCATCCATTATAAATATACAATGCATACAACATGAGAAAGAACAGAAAAATTGCTTGAAAGAACCCTAACCAAAAGTCAAAAAACCGTGTTCTTGAAGCAACTTGCAGCCCTAGTTCCAGCCTGTTTCAATTGATTTTGAGCATTCCATTGCATTCCTTGGAGTCTCTGGAATCGATCCAGACCTTTACAAGTCACAAAATCATCAAGAGTTGAGAAATCACAATTTTGGTTTGTCAAACTTTTTTCCAAATTCGATTTTTATCATTCATGCATATTTAACATGCTTTGATGTTTGTTTTGTCTTTAGAACGAAGTTTGGAAACTTTCTGCATAGCTTGATTGCGTTTTAATGGCCTGAATCGAAATCCACCATAGCTAGGGTTTTCTGGTTCGAATTGGGGCTTCCTAAAACACGTTAAATTGGACAAAACCAGTACCACCATCATGTTTAGAATATTATTTGCAATTGATTCATGTATCCATAACTCATTTATATTGCTTGTGTGAGATTTTGGAAAATTGCAGGGGCCTTAGCGTCGAACTAAGTCGACGCTATGTGTTTGAAAATTCAAACGAAGAAGATGAAGATCTTCGCGCGTAGTCTGGGCATCAAGAATCAATTTTGCTCATAATGCTTTTGTTTCATTGTTTAAACAGCCGGACACTCCAGCTCAGTTGGTCAAGGCGCGTGTGTGTGAGGGAATGGTCCCTGGTTCGATCCCTGGCCATGGCACATATTTTTTGTCACTTAGAAAACTAACATGTTTTTCTATTTTCTTATTTTCTTTAATATTTTCATGCTAATTTAATTAATCTTCAAACAATTTTATCATGCATCTAAAAAACACCAAAAATATTTTCCTTTTGCATTTTAATCAGAAAAATATTTATTTAATTTTTGACATTAAAATTAATATTTTTGCATGCATATTTTATTTAATTGCTAATTAATCATTAAATTGACTTTTAATTGCATTTAATTATCAAAAACGATCCAGAAAATTACCCAAAAATTATCTTATCATCTTAATGTCACTACTAATCAAAAACCTTTTTCTTCATTCAAAAATATCTCTTTTTACTAACATTTTCCTCTTATGCGAATTTCTCTTATTTTCCGATTATGTATCTGTTCACAGGTTGTGACGTTTCGGACGATTTTTCTTGCTTTTCTTTTCAATTATGTAACTGCCTATGGGATGTAATAGTTTAATTAGGACTTTTATTTTCCGCACTCCTATTATGTAACTGCCCCAAAGCCATGTAATAGCGTAGGACTTTATCTTTCGACACTTTACTTTCCGCAATTTATTTTCTGCAATTTATAAACTGCCAGTAATTAGGCATGTATGGCAAGATAAAATTGGACATAGATCACTCATAATTTCAGGATAACATATATCTGAATTAATACACTTTTTTCACATATGCACCCCTTAGGGTAATTCTCTCTCGTTGCCTTACGAATACAAATGGTCAAGTCCCTCGAACGTAGAGGTATTCTAGCACTGTTGCCTTCAAAACAAATCATCATAGTCCCTTCGATACAAAGATCATATACCCACGATGTCGCCTACGAATACATGATCTTTACCCTTTGTGTATATTCAAGTTACACTTGCTTTAATTTCTTGTTTTATACACTTTTTATATATTTCCTTCATAAACTCCTGTGAATACACATCACACACTTGTTCATATAATTGTTCAGTTATAACATAACAACTAGCCTCCTCCTGGGCTTCATATAAGATAACTCATTTATTGAGTTAGCCTCCTCTTAGGCTTCGTATAAGATAACTCATTTATTGAGTTAGCCTCCTCTTAGGCTTCATATAAGACAACTCACCTGTTGAGTTTAGCCTCCGCTTAGGCTTCATATAAGACAACTCCCCTGCTGAGTCAGCCTCCTCTTGGGCTTCGTTCAAAAGAACTCCCTCGTTGAGTTTAGCCTTCTCTTGGGCATCAAACAAGAAAGAGACCTGGAAATCTCTTAACATCCTCCTATTGGGCTTTCAATACAAAGAATCACCCACGCTAGGATAGAAACCTGAGAGTATGATTTCCCGGTGAAATCACTCTTGAATCCTAAGAGGATAGTTTCCCGGTGAAACCACTATTAAAGCCAAAGCCAGCCATACCCTATAGCTTCCTCTTGAGCTTCATACAAGGACCCTCGGTGACCCTCGAAATGCCTTCTCTTGGACTCACAATGCAAGGACCCTCGATGACCCTTAGAATGCCTCCTCTTGGGCTTACAATACTAGGACCCACAGGCTTCTTAAAAGCATCCCCAGAATCCATAATCAATTTCTCCTCGAGATTTAGACATTTATCATCTCTATGGAAGAAGTATCTCATCTATCACTTCACATACAAATCAACACTAATCAAACACTCTTTTCAAACAAAAACATCTTTTAACTGTAAATGGTAACACTTGTACACTCAAGCAAAACACCAAAACTTACAATTAAAGATTCAATCATCTTTCAAACATCTTTCTTAACTCGTAAGTGGTAACGCTTGTACACTCAAGCAAAACACCTAATACTTACGATGAAAGATTCAATCAATCCACCCTTCAAAATGTATGTGATGAAATAGATTAGATACATTTTTCATTAAGATGACATTTGTCTTTGTCTCTTAATAACATCCTTTGCTTCCACTACCATAAGTGGGATCTACGATTGCTCTGACTTTCTCAACCTCCCTTTGAGAATACGTAGGCACAAGGTCTCATCTTGGCAAGCATACTTCTTTCTCCCTCAAACCAAACAAACCATGGCTCCCTTAGATCCGAGCTACAGATGCTCTGATTCCCATTAAGGGATATGTATTCAGAAGATCCCAATGATCTTTGCGAGCACAATAATAACAAAACCTAGGATCCCACATAACCTACCTTTCTTAAAATCTAAAGGAGAAACTTCCAAAGAATAGAATAGCAAATTAAAACACACAAACATATCAAAAATATTCATATATATATATATATATATATATATATATATATATATATATCTAGGGTGCCACATCTTTCCCTTTATATAACAAACCCCCTTACTCAGATCTCTCCCCAATGCGTTGCGTCTAGTTCACACTAGTCGCACCGCGTATCATTATTTATTGAGGGTATTGCAGCTTTCCCCTTTTTCATCTCATTTTTCTTGTTTTGGAAATAATAAATCTTGATGCTCGCGACATCTTTAAAAAAAAATCAAAAGAGTAAATCGTGTCGAGCCAGAGATTCGAATTCCGATTCGATTCCCTCATTCGTCACATTTTAACGCGAACAGCAGCTCACTTGTAGGGACATGATGTATACCCCCATGCACTTGGCATTCTTGGAAGCCTTTAGCAAACTCAATGCAATCTTTCAACATTGAAGGCCAATACACACCTGAGCGCATCAAAAGCCATTTCATTTTGTGTCCATCCTGATGTATGCCACATACTCCAATATGCACACTCGACACTGCTATATATGCCTCACTCTCTCCAAGGCATTTGAGTAATATTCCTTCAGCAATTTTCCTAAATAATTCGTTCTCTATTAAAACATAAATGAGGGAACAATATATAATTTTTCGCTCTGTCAAACCCGTAGGAGAACGTAAATAATCGACCAATGGCTTACGCCAATCATTATCTTGCCCATTGTCAATTGTTAGAATTTGAAAATTTTCAGCATCTACAGCCCCTAATTTTATAATTGACAAATCTGAAGGAGATAATAAAGTTGCTCGAACCTTCTCTCTTACTTGAATAGGTTCTTCATTTTGATCTTTCTTGTATCCCGAAGCTTCTTGTGCTAAATCATTCACATCTTGATTTTCTCGTCGAGGTATGTATCGAAGACTCACTTGTTCGAATTGCTTAAGAAGTCTAATGGTAATCACAAAGTACATGATTAGATTCTCTTTAACACATCTATATTCCTTTGAGACTTGTTTAATCACCAATTCCGAATCTCCCATAATTTCGACATTCCTTGCCCCCAACTCTAGCAGTAGTTCAAGTCCAGTTATTAAAGACTCGTATTCTGCTTCATTATTAGTGCAAATGTCGTCGATTGTATACTTGAACTCTACTGGAATTCCATTGGGAGAAATTATGATTCCTCCTAATCCAGTGTCATCTTTATGGCTAGAACCATCGAAATACAACTTCTATGACACTAAATCGACATAATTTTGGGGCATAGCAACCATTGAATGGTCGACAAGAAAGTTTGCCACTATTTGCCCTTTTATTGCTTTTAAAGGAAAATACGTTAGGGAATACTTTGTCAGCGTGAGTGCTCATTTACCAATTCGACAGTGCAAAATTGGTTTAGACAACATATGTTTAATAATATCAAAATGAGAAGATACATACACATCAACTGGCTTTATATATTGCTTCAATTTAATAAAAGAGAAATACAAACACAAGCATAGTTTTTCTATGTCATTATACCTAGTTTCAGGATCATTTAGCATTCGACTAAGGTAATATACAAGTCTTTCGACACCATTTTCATCTTCTTGGACTAACATACTTCCTATAGTTGTATCTGAGGCTGCAATATACAACCTTATAGGCGTATTTCTAACAGGAGGCGCTAAGATTGGAGGCTTCACTAAATATTCTTTGATCTTGTCAAAAGCCTCTTGATGTTCCTTTTGCCAAATGAAGTCTTCATTCTTCAATCGAAGTAGTGGTGAAAAGGCTCTTGTTTTCCCACTTAAGTTGGATATGAACCTCCTCAAGAAATTTATTTTACCCAACGAAGACTGAATCTCTTTCTTGGTCGACGGAGGTTTGACGTCCATGATGGCTTTGGTTTTGCTTTGATTTACTTATATGCCTTTTTTGTGCTCCACAAATCCAAGAAAATCACCTGCCTGCACACACAAGAGCACTTTAATGGATTCATTTTCAATCCACATTTCCTCATCCTTTAAAAGGAAGTTAGAAGATGTTGCAGATGCGTCGATTTATTATTCGACTTTATTACAATATCATCAATATAAACCTGCATAAAATCTTCAATAAAATCACGGAACATAGAATTAATTACCCTTTAATATGTTGCTCTTGCATTTTTCAGGCCGAATGGCATGACCACCCATTCATATGTTCCTAATTCTCCTGGGAAACAAAATGTCGTCATTGGCACATCTTTATCTACAATAAAAATTTGGTTATAGCCAACATAACCATCAAGCATACTTAAATATTCGAAACCAGTGGCAGAATCCACCAACATTTCTGCCACAAGCATAGCATATTCATATTTAGCAGTGGCCACATTTAAATCTCTAAAGTCAATGCACACTCTTAATTTTCCATTTTTCTTCATGACTGGTACAATATTTTCCAACCATTTGACATACCTTGCAGTTCTTATAAACCTGCTCTTGAGGAGCCTTTCGACTTCCTCCATGATCTTCGACATTATTGTTGGAGTAAAACGTCGAGGTGTTTGCTTTACTGGATTCTTTTCAGCTTTTATTGGCAGTTTCAATTCGACCAAATTCCTACATAAACCAGGCATTTCATTATAGTCCCAAGAAAAACAATCTTTAAATTCTTTTAATAAAGATATTACCTTAGACTTTAGTGTTTGGTCGATGTTGGCACTGATATAAGTTGGTCGTTTCTCCCCATCTTTGCCAAGATTTATTTATTCTAAGGGATCTCGTGGCTACATCTTTTCAGGTGCCATAGGATCCTTTTCGAATCCTAAAGGCTCATCGTCATATATGTAGTCGAAACGCTGCTCATTGACGTATTCTTCGATTTCTTTATTCTTATCTGGTGGTTTAGGCTCAATAACCAAAATGACTTCTTCCTCCAGAATTTGTGTTTTATTGGCTTCCATAGCCATATTTTCTTTAGCTTCCAATTCCGAATTTATTTTATTTTCAAGAATATACACAAAAATCTTTCTTAGAGCTTCAAGCTCAGACATCATTATCAGTGATGTCACCCCAGCCTGTTGGCCGGTTTTCAGCATATAGATCCTCTAAGGGTTCCACAACCCATATGAAACCATGGGTTTCATGCAATTTCAAGGAAACAAATGCTTCGTCTAAATTTGCGTATAGTTCCTCTGCAGGTTGGCAAGGAGAAATGTTAGCCAACTTTTTGTCGAATTCCTTTCTGACATTATTTACATCGGCCATGAAGTACCCTTGATCGGCCTCAATATTGTCCACTATACCATCTTCCCTCCAGATTATTAGACGATGATGCATGGAAGACGACACAACTCTTATTCCATGAAGCCATTCTCTGCCAACCAGCAGATTATTACTTGGCTTTCCTTGGATTACCATAAATATGGTCGGCCTTATTACTAAGCCGACAATTATGTTACTCGGAATCACTCCCATAGTGTTCCTTGTTTTGCATTCGTAGGCTGATAAGACAACATTATGGGACCTGATATCAGTGTCGAACTTACCGAGTTTCTTCAAGATATGGCGTGGCATGATATTGACTGTCGCGCCACAATCTAACAACACCTTGTTGATAGCAGTCCCATCGAATTTTTCCCTGATCATTAAGGGCTTTAAATGACTTCTCATATCCATGCCAGGCCTTTCGAATAAGGCATCTTGGTTCTCAATCGAACCATTGTTCATGACAAAGTAGCAAGTTGGCTTATGTAAAGTTATTTCCTCAGCATCGACATCAGTGGAGTCTTCCACTTCTATCGGACAATCATACTCCACAGGGAGAACCGACACCACGTTAACTAAGATGTCGAGACTATCTTCTGAGTTGAAAGAAAAATCATCATTTGCCTCTCCAGAACATTTTTCAACAGGTCGGTTCACAAGTTCTTTGATTTGTTCTTTGACAACAGGGTCAACATTCACCCTGCATTGTTTCTGGTTGCTGTAACACCCCAATATTACCCAAGGTTTTATATGCAAAAATCAGAGTAATTTAAAATTTCATAAATTCAATACTGAGGCATCACACCTTTAAAACCAAATCACTTTAAACAATTTGCTTTAAAGTATAAATCTCGGATACATAGCATCGTCGGAAATCATAAATTGATTCATAAAATTAAAACATCTTCTTAATTAAACTTCCTCATCAAATCATGTTTTCATAAGGTATGATTCTTAAACACAAAAGGAATAACAACAAGAGAACAACATAAATATTTCCCCCCGAGTGCTACGTATCAGAGCGACACCGACTCGACTAACAGCAGCTATAAACTCCGTCTTCATAACCTGCACGTTACCAATATAAAGGTAACGACGAAACAAGTAAAGGGTGAGATAATCCAAAACATATAATTAAAGGCATGATAATATATATATATGTATATATATATATATAGTTTTGGAATTATAAAGGGTATAGATTAATAAGTGTAATTCCAACACATATTCAAAACTCACTTACTTTAATCGTCCTACTAATATGTATAATCAACACTTTATCGCCATAACATCATCGGCATAAATCCTCACAACAACACATAAACTTTCATCACCACGAAATCGTCACAACAACTCATAATTATAAACAACAACATCAAAGAACAAACCAAACAATGCTAATAACATAAGCAACATATATCATCGTAATTCAACATCATCAATCAATTAAAACCCAACGCCAAACAACTCAAACATAAACATAACTGACTCCATGAGACACGACTATGTTATGCATGTGGTACCCGTCGCTTTGTCCATAATTAGGAACACTTGGCATAAAGCCCATCGTCGCTTGGCATAAAAGCCCTCGTCGCCAATGCAATGTATGTGACTCGATAACAAAACAACACAACACAAAAACATCATCATCGCTCATCAAGATTGGCATAAAGCCCACATCGCCATAATTTATCCACATCAAGATAAATATATCATTGTATCATATTTGTATTATGCAAAACATCACTAATAATTCATCATCATCAAAATCATGCATTCACAAATCGGAAGCATTTATTAAAAATATCAATATAATCATCACATCATCATATACAAAGACATATATCATTGCATCGCATATCATCAAGTATTCATTAATTAATACGTCGTCGCAAACATTATGTTTAATCACCCCACATCATTATCGATTCATTCACTAAATTCCAAATACGGAAAAATAGTCAAACACCTATAATCATCGCGAAAGCCATTCCTAATAACCCGCATTAATTATAATCGTCAACATTGCAATCAGATTGTCCATACGTGCCTTAAATCTACAAAAACGCAATCCGATTCAATTTAACCGTAAATTGGCCTATTTCGGGTCATCTCGTAAAAACTCGTAATTTCTAAAAACTAACCTCACCACTATGTTCTACACGTCGAGCTTAGCTAGCACGTCAATTTTCGTTGAATTCAGAGAAACTTGCTCCGTCGTCGAATTTACCGAAATCAGAAAATCGGAACATAATCGGGTTCCAAATTTTATTGGCTAACTTATGTCCTAGTTATATTTTATTAATACTAACTAGTGGTATATGGATTTAGAGGATTAAACAGAAACAAAAGCTAGCAATGGAAAATTATGCAGGAACAATTCTGCAGAAAACACAGAAAAACCAAAACACAGTAAACAGAAAATGAGAATTTCTGTTACAGCCCCTTACCTACAAGAGGCGGACGCCCTAGGGGCCATAAGGAAGGGAGGCGGGTGCCTCAAGAAGGGGACGGTCGCCCCACACTTGGAGGTGGGCACCTCCCCCATGCCACCTCCTTCCAACAATTTCCTCTCTTCTTCCCTGCGTTTTTACAGACAGAGCATTTCATTTTTTGGTTTTTCACAGTTACAGTTTCTTATAATTTCTTCATTCCATAAGTTCTAATTTCTACTACTAGCAATGAAACACCCAATAATCCACACTCCTAACCCAATCTTTTCTAATCTATTTCAACAACAATCAACCAAAACCCTATAAATCAACTTATCAACTTTTCCCCCAAATCCAAAATATAACTATCAAAACCTAGCAATATGAGATGGAGAATCAAACCCCTTACCTCTAGCTTGGTTGATTGCAAGATGCTCCACCAAAACCCCAACCTCATGCTTGTTCTTGCTCCTCTTCTTGTTCTTCCCAAAATCCTCTCTTTCTCTCAAGCTTCTAAGTTGGCTTTGGTGTTATGTTGGAAGAAAATGAGGAAAGTGTTTATAATGTGTTTCTTACTGGCAACAAGGGTGTATACCCAAACTCATCAATTGCTCCCCAAACCCCTAACTTATTTATTAATTAACACACTAATAATATTATTAATTCAATTAATTAAAATAACTCCGGGGAATTAAATATCGGATCCGAATAATATTTTACCGAACCGAACGGAATAAAAACCGGACCGAACGAAACGTCGCCAAATATATTATCATATATATTTATTCTCTTCGCAAAATATATATCGATCGGTAACTCGAAAAATATTAATATAATGTAATATTAATTAAACCAGGGCGTTACAGTTGCTCTCTTTGTTTGTGGCAACTTGTCTAGCAACAGTTGCGGCATGTCTTTCAGCCTTCTTCTTGCATTGGAAATGCGTCCACTGAGTTCTGCTCATGGGATTATTTCCCAGATAATTCTCAGATATGTGGCTCTTCTACTCTGATATGAATTCATGTCAGTAATTCATAGCCGACTTTCCCTTTGGATCTCTTACAGCAGCATCATCATTTGATGCCCCCATTTTCCCTTGAGGCTTAATCCACGTGCCTCGAGGAATGTAACGCCCGTTTTTATTAATATTATATTATATTAATATTTTCGAATTTCCGATATATATTTATTTTGCAACGAGAATATTGTGTTAACTAATATATCTATTAATTTATCTGGCGACGTCCCGTTTGGTTCGGTAAAATATTATTCGGATCCGATATTTAATTCCCCGGAATTATTTTAATTGATTGAATTAATTATATTAATAAATTAGGAGTGTGAGGATTATTGGTAAGGATTGGGTTTACACCTTAGTTTACTAGTAAGGTTATCATAAAACCACTTTCGTCAGTTTCTTTCCATCCAAACACTTTCCTTGTTTTTCTTCCAACATAACACACCAAGCCAAACAAGAGTAAGAGAGGAAGCTAGTAAGGAAACAACATTATAAAAACCTTTTCCTTTTTTTTTCTTCCCATTTCTCCAACACAACCAAAATAGAAACTTGAGAGGAAAAAATGAGGGTTTTGAGAAGAAGAAGAAGAAGAAGAGGAGAGCTAGAGCTTGAAGTTGGGTTTGTAGAATCATCAAGATCAATCAAAGCTTCCATGGTAAGGGGTTTGATTTCTATCTCATATAGTTAGGGTTTGTTAGTGATAGTTTGGTATTATTTTACGTTCCTTTAGAATAGAGTTATCCATACCATTAGTTGGTAGCTAACCCTATTCGTTGGATGTAAGCGGGATCGAAGGGACTATCATCATTTTTCGTAGGAGGCAATCGAGGGTCAAGATCATGTATTTGGAGGCGACATCGTGGGTCTTATGATCTTTGTATCGAAGGGAATATGATGATTTATTTTGAAGGCAACGGTGCTAGAATACCTCTACGCTCAAGGGACATGACCATTTGAATTCGTAAGGCAACAGAGAGAATTACCTTAAGGGGTGCATGTGTGAAAAGAGTGTGTTGATTTCAGGTATTTTTATCTTGAAGTTAAGAGTAAGCTATGTCCAATTTTATCTTGCCATACACGCCTAATTACTAACAGTTTATAGGGTGCAGAAATTAAATTGCGGAAAGTAAAAGTGCGGAAAGATAAATCCTACGCTATTACATGGCTTTGGGGCAGATACATAATTGAAAAGATGCGGAAAATAAAAGTCCTAATTAAACTATTACATCCCATAGGCAATTACAAAATATGAAAAGAAAGCGATAAAAATTGTCCGAAACGGGATAACCTGTGAAAAGATGAGAAATCGGGATAATACGAGAAATCGGATAAGAGGAAAACATTAGTAAAAATAATGCTCTTTGAATGAAGAAAATGTTTTCATGTTGGAAATAACATTAATATGCTAAAATAATTTTTTGGGATTTTTTGGAGTTAATTTAACAATTAAAAAATCAATTAAAAGTGATTTAAATGCAAAAATTGAGATTAAATTAAATATGCATGTAAAAAATAATATTTTTAATTTTATAAATTAAATAAACATTTTCTGGAAATAATGCAAAAAAGAAAAATGTTTTTGGTGTTTTTTAATGCATGATAAAAAATATTTAAAGTTAAATTAAAATGAATGAAAATATTAAAAGAAATATAAAATATAAAATAAGAAAAATATGAAGTTTGTGAAAAGAAAAAGGAAAACCGGTCCTGGTGTGGCTCGAACTCATGACCTCTTGGAGTATCTTCTCAAAACAAAGCCTTAACCGCTGCGCCACTTGACACTTGGTGTTTGTAAAGTGAAAATCAATTGAATAAGAACATACACGCGTCATGGATATGTTTGAAACACAGTCAGCCACGCGTGGACCCCAGTTGGAAAGAGAGAGCGAATCAGAGAGCGTGATTGTGCCACGCATACCTCGCCGGCTTCAACGTTGGTCAACGACGCCGGAGCCCTAGCTCTGGTCGTCTTCTCCGCCGGCCTCGAACATCAATCCTGCGAAATAGCAAAAATAAATAGCAAAAAAGTACCCTATCCCCCTAAATTGACCACTCCGAGTTCAATGGCGATGTTGGTTTTGACTGAATCGGCCCGTACAAGCCGGTTCGAAGATGACATCTTGAAAAACCCTAACTATGGCAAACCATGATTCTTACGTGCAAGCTTCAAAGCGATGGCCCAGATCAATCACATGAGACCTCATGAACACATTAAAATGGTTAGAATCAATGAAAACACACAGATATTAAAAATGCAAAATCAAGAAATATTTGAATATGTATCGATGTATATGGCACGATTCAGGCTGCTTTGATCATTGATAATGATGTGTACTTACTCAATCTTACCCCCTGAACACAATGGAATGGTTTTGAGAGCTTGGAAGTGGCTGGAAATCAAAATTCGAATTTTGACAACTTTTGAGAAATTTTGGCAAAATAAGGGTTGTGTTTTTACCTAGGGTTTCGTGTGCTTTGCTTGGCATCTTGTTGGCTATTTATAGAGTGTATTAGGAGAGGAAAAAGAAGGAAAAAAGATTGGATCATGAATGTGCCATAAATATTTTTCAAATAAAATCAAATTTTGGAGAAAATTTGATTTTCTCTTTAATGTGAGAGCTAGCACGAATTTGGCATGTTCCATGGGCTATCTTGGACCTCAAGTTTGATATAAATTCACTCCTTATGAAAAAATATCTTATTTTCATATTTTATATAATTTAATTTTGAATTAAATGGTTTTAAATTCAAAAATAAATCAATAAAAATTGAAAATTGCCATGGCCAAACAACAATGGGTCACAAATAATATTATGAACAAGTTTGGATCATAAAATTATAGGCCCATTTGGAAAAAATTGCATTTTGACAAATATCTCCTTTTGTGCAATTGTTCAAAAATGCCAAACTTGTGAATGGTGTATTTTGCTCAATTTTCCACATTTTTGAGTGTTCTTGGACTTTTTGGAAAGCTCTAAGAGTCCTCTAACCAACCTCTTTCGTTTCATCTCAATTGGAGTTTCCATGCTCAATATATCTTCAAAACAAAAAGTTGACTTTTTGTTGACTATGAAAAGGACCTGTAATGTTTTGATCCATACCTTTCAAATGAAGCATTTTGTGAACATTCTTGTGAGACATGAAGTTGTAGAGAATTGAATTTCCTTCAAAACAAGAGGTGGTGGAACATTTTCTAAGAAAGTATGAAGAAGTTATGCTCAGCCAAAGTTTGGTTGACTTTTCCTCAAGAAACCCTAATTTAGAAAGTTTGACTTTTGAGCAAATCTTGAGTTTTCTTGATGAATCATGATCAATCCTTGATCAAATGATGAATGTAACCTCAAAATGAGGATGTGGACCAAAAATCATGAAGTTTGACTGTATGTTGACCACAGTTGACTTTTTGTCCAATACAACTAATTTTCAACCATCTGAGCAATTGTCTGAGGAAACTTGACTTGTGAAGCTTGAAACTTGACATGGAGAACATTTGAAGCATATGAGGAAGCATGATGAACATTGGAGAGGTTGGAAGTCCACCTGGATCTGAGAATCACCAAACCCTAGTTTGGGTTGATTGTCTAGAAGAGGGTTTGTCTGATCAACCCTTGAGGAATCCTTGAGTATGGATGTATGAAATACCTTGAGAAGTATGAGGGAAAATTTTGGGGTATGACAGTATGATGTTATTAGTATTGTTGTATATCATTTATAAAATGGAAATAGAAGTGGAAATGGAAAAGAAAAGTTTATCAGTAAAATAGCAAGAACAGAAAAATGAGAAACTAGAAAATACAGAAAATATGCAGGGAAAGAAGGGCGAATGGATGGAGAGCTAAGGGGGGGAGCCCCACCTCCATGTATGGGGCGACCGCCCCCTATGTTGAGGCCCCCGCCTCCTTCTTGTACTCATGGTGGGACGTCCGTCCCTGTAGGGAATGGAAGTGGCAATGAAAAATGGTTTTCTGTGTTTTGCGTTTCTGTTGTTTTTTGCTATTTCTGCATAATTCATTTTACTGCATAATTTCCCTGCAGAAGATTATGGTTCTGTTTCTTTGTTTTCTTAATTTTCCACACAACAATAGTTTATACCAATAAAATATAATTAGGGTATAAGTTAGCCGATTTAATTTAGAACCCGATTATGTTCTGATTTTCCGATTCTGGTAAATTCAGCGACGGAGCAAGTTGCTCCGAATTCAACGAAAATTGAATTTCTAGCTAAGTTTGATGTGTAGAACGTAGTGGTGAGTTTAGTTTTTAGAAATTACGAGTTTTTACGAGACGACCCGAAATAGGCCAATTTACGGTAAAATTGAATCGGACTGTGTTTTAGTAGATTTAAGGCACGTATGGACAATCCGATTTCGACGTTGACGATTATGATTAATACCGGTTATTAGGAATGGCTTTCGCGATGATTATAGGTGTTTGACTATTTTCCCGTTTTCGAAATTTAGTGAATTAATTGATAATGATGCGGTGTGAATAAACGTAAGTTTTGCGACGGTGTATTTATAAATGAATACTTGTTGATATGAAAAGCGATGATACATGTTTTTGTACATGATGATGTGATGATTAAATTGATGTTGTTAATAATGCTTCCGATTTGTGAATGCATGACTTTTGATGAATTTAGTAGTGATGTTTGCATAATGCAATTATGATGCGATGATATATTTATCTTGTTTTGGATAAATTATGGCGATGTGGGCTTTATGCCAATTTGGATGAGCGATGATGATGTTTTTGTGTTGTGTTGTTTTATTGTCGAGTCACATACATTTCATAAGCGAAGAGGGCTTTTATGACAAGCGATGACGGCTTTTATGCCAAGTGATGATGGCTTTTATGCCGAGCGAAGATGGGCTTTATGCCAAGTGTCCCTAATTACGGACAAAGCGATGGGTACCACATAAATAACATAGTCGTGTCTCATGTTCCATTATGTTTATTTTGGAGTCTTATGGTTTTGAGTTTTATTTGATGGCTAATGATGAGTTTGCGATGATTTAACTAGATGAAGTGCTTAATGCAAATAGAATGTGATGATGTTTGTGATGATGGGCTTTATGCCACAAGCGATGATGGGCTTTTATGCCAAAAGCGATGATGGGCTTTATGCCAAAAGTGAAGATGGGCTTTAGCCAATTTGTGATGATTTGTTTATGTTGCTTATATTATTAGCATTATTTAATGTTGTTGGTTGATGTTGTTGTTTAAGACTGCCGTGTTAATTAGTGATGTATTAGCTCGTGACAATTTCGTGGTGACAGAGGGTTATGTGTTGTTGCAATGAAGTATGCCTATGCCGATGAGGTTATGACGATATAGTGTAGATTATACACATTAGAATGACGATCGAAGTAAGTGAGGTTTGGATATGTGTTGGAATGCTCTTATTAACTTATATCCTTTACAATTCCAAAACTATATATATATATATATATATATTTTATCATGCCTTTAATTATATGTTTTGGAGTATCTCACCCTTGACTTGTTTCGCCGTTACCTTTATATTGGTAACGTGCAGGTTATGAAGACGGAGTTTATAGCTGTTGTTAGTTGAGTCGGTGTCGCTCTGATACGTAGCACTCGGGGGGAAACATTCATGTTGTCTTGTTGTTGATTCTTTTGTTGTTCTTCCTTTTGTATATAGAATTATACTTTATGAAAATATGATTTATTAAGGAAGTTTATTAAAGAAGATGTTTTGATGTTTTTGAATCAATTTGAAATTCCTGGCAGCAGATACGTGATGTCACAGAGAATGTTATGACACACTATCTGACACTCTGTTAATAATTTACACAGTAAATATAAATAGCAGTAAAGAACACAATAAGTTGTTTACCCGTTCGGTGTCTAACTACACCTACATCAGGGGCTACCAAGCCGGGAGGAAATTCACTATTAGTAGAATTAATGAATAAACCAACTAGTTTATCTCCTTCACTTAAAACCTACCCAATGCAACTTCAACCTAAGTCCTACTTAGATGCGAGTTCCTACTCACTCCCCTCAATCACGCGGTGATATCAACCTATTGAATAATTGAATTGTGAAGACACACTTCAATAAACTATCTTGATATCGCTCAAAGCTTTCAATCAAGAGACAAACATTCGTGCTTTAAAGCTTTGGTGATAAACTACCCTTACAACAAATCCTAGTCCAAGGCACTTATCAATTGATAGTTGCTTGGCTCACAAGAGATACTAGAATTACAAATACCAACTGTTAACTTTCCTAACGACACAAATAACAATCTGCTATCTCTTCAATAAATTACGGCGTGGCGGCATTGTAGGGTTGAATTCCTTTTATAGAAGCGATCCACGAAACTTGGTTTTGGGCTTCCATAAAGATAGCTAGGGTTCACTTAATTTTATCCTAAAAACATGGTCTTTTCAACAACCAATTTAGGTCTAATTAAGATTAACCTAGCAGCCGTGAGCATGCTTTCTAATAACGGAAAAACAATATTTAGCACTCAACAAACTTCACGAAAAGTCTCAGGAAAAAGCAGTTCGAGCAGAATGTCACAGAATGTCATAACATCATTATGACATCGAGACTTTCTCGCAATTTCCAACACGACTTTAGCTTCGATTATGTCTTTTAACATCCTTAGCGGTGGATTTATCTTCATCTCGAATGTCATGACATTTATCATGACATTGCTAAAGCCTAGTTTTACCAAAATTAATGCCAACTTAAAACACTAACAAACTCCCCTTTGGCACATTTTGGCTAAAACTACTTAACACATCAGTACCTATGTGAGAAGACAAACTAGTTCTAAGCTTAAAGAAACTAGAACCTAGAGATAAGATAAATTCTACCCATACAGAAATCCCTCAATTCCCACAATTGCCCACATACAAAATTTAAATTTTCATACAGTTTCCCCAAAAGCCCATACTACTTGACAGTAGTTCTTCTCCCCCTTTTTAGCCATAAAGGGCCAAAGGAAACATCACATTTACCCCAAACATTCAATCATAAGGTACCAGCATAAAATTTATATCTCAGTCAAGGATTACAAGTCTGTCAACAAAATGATTACAATCATCCAAGATTAAACAAAATACAGAACAAGAACAGATTGACAGAACAGACAATGGGCACAGGAGCAACTCAAGTGCTTTCTTCTCCAGAAGAAGCACTATGGAATGAAACATCTTCAGAATCATCTTCATCAGCAGCTGCCATCTGGACATCCTTATCACCAACAGCCTCATCAGCAGCTATCCCTTCATCCTCAACCTTTGTGTCCTGCTCCAGTTGAGTGATCAGCTCTTCAAGACTTTGTTTCCTTGCTTCAAGTTCCCTACAGGTCTCTTTCAGCACAGCAATGACATCTCCTTTCTGAGAATTTGTCTTGATTTTTGATGTCTCAGCAGATGTCATGACAAAGTCAGGAACATGCTTCCCTTGAAATAGCTTGTAGTGGAAGCCAAGGCGGGGAGCTCTTTACTCATCTCCATCAACCAGGGATGTCGGGTATTGATTAGTTATTATACCACCATAGGGAGGAAAGGCTATTGGTCCTTTGATAGCATAGTCGGCATGCTTGAGTGTCGATCAAAAATGTAGGATCCATAGTCAAATGTAGCACGAGTGCCTCTGCATATATGAATCTTCGATCCATTAGAGATGGTGGATTTGTGATTGGTTGGGACCCGGTTTGCGGCACCAATCTTATGCGGGATGGCAAATTTGACACTCAACTTGCTTGCTGAATGTTTTCCCTTTAGAGGCCATTGTCTTACTTGTTTGGCAGTGATGGTTTGCCAAATCTTGTTGTCAGTTTCCTCCAGCTCTGGCTGAGTATTAGCAGATCTACCCAGGAATCTGTTGATCACATTTGGAGAGAACTTGACTTTCCTCCCCCTCACATATCTGATTTGGTAGTCGAGAGAGTTCCTATCCCCACATTTGATGATTGACTATAAACTCTTTCACCAAAACTTCATAACAGTTTGAGAGACTCTCCACTGTTTTCACCAATCCTGCCTCCTTAATCAGGTCAACAATTTCCTTGCATTCAAGAGCACTCTTGTTTAACTCTCTTTCCAGAGCCACCCTTTTTAAGCAAACATACTTCCATCTTCCAGCATTTTTAGGATGATGGAAAGAAATATTATCAATGGCCACTTGTGCACCTTGAGCGATTTCCCAAAGCTTGCTTCTTTACGAGATGAATGTACGTGACATTCTCTTCAACATCAAATTCGAGTCTTGATCGACTCGATGATTCGAACTCTTTCCTCTTTTTCATAATTGGTGTTCTCTTTGGTCTAGAGCCACCACCACCAGTTTTTACTCTACTTCTCCTTGTAGAGGATCCACCCTTGTGATACTTCTCAATCTTGCACACATCTTCAGTATCCTTCTCTTTAGCAGGGCTCTGTGAGACTGACTGTTTTCCCTTTCGTTTCATTATTCTTTTTGCAATGCTCGGATTGACATTGGCAATAAGATCATTGTCTGAGAACACTTCATCTAAGTCAATGACTGGAGGTTCAGGTAAATGATCAGTTTCTTGAACTGGAGACCCTTCCAAAATACTGTCAGAGATGTAGTCATCAGGGACTTTACCAGAGGCACACCTTGCTGGTGATTCTTCAAGAATGCTATCAGAAATATATTCCATAGGAACCTTTTCAGAGGCAAATTTTACTGGGGACTCTTCAAGGATACTATCAGAAATCACATCTTCTTTATCAGTAGGGGTTTCATTACAAACATCATCAATACATACTTCAGAGTCTTTAACTGAAGAGTCTTCATTATTCTTGGCAGGGGAAGAATCATGATCACCAGATGTCACGACATTCTTAATGACATCTGGAACAACTGCTAAGCTAGGGCTAGCAGACTTGCAGTTTAGGGGAATTGAAACCCCGGGAACAGATTGGTCTTCGTTGAGGATCCTGGTTACTAATCTAGCAATGGCTATATGCACGACCCTAGACTCCTCTGTTCACTATTTCGGGGAAGAGGATGGTGAGTCTTACCCGAGGGAGATGCTTGAGTCCTTCTTGCATTCCTTGTGCAATTTCTTGACCTTTTAAGGTCAATAGCTATTGCGCAATGGTGTAACCCTCGATGCTTGACTTGCATGGCTTTATTATTTGCCCGACTTGACCATGGATGGAGGAGATGAAGATCCTTTCTTGAGATGATGAGGAAGATGAAGACATTTTTCGTGATGGTTTTGAGAGGATGAAAGTGAGAATAGCAGAGAGTTTCAGAGTTTCTTTCGGGAGAGGAAAGGGTGGTACTACTTTCAAAAGAAGAGACTATTATATGAGGATGTCTCTTCCTATTCTTGGACCTTTTAAAATAAGGAAGAAAATACCTAAATAACCCTCTTAAAAAAATTGAAATAAAAACTCCCTTTCATCCCTTGTTGAAGCGATTAATTGCTACAACTCCACATATTGACCAGTACAATTTGTCCCTCAAAGTCTGAAATTGACTAGCCTTAAAAGCTTTAGTACAGATGTCACTGGCCGATGTCATAACATCCTGTATGACATTGTACCTAGTCAGCATCTGCTTCATCCAGATCATCTTAAAGCAGTTTCTCCCAGCTGCTATGTATTCAACTTTAACATTGTATAAAGTTAAACAGTTTTGCTTCTTGCTGATCCAAAACATGAGATTGTTTCTCAAGAAGGAACATCCATCAACAGGGCTTTTACCCAAGTTTTGATCAACACTTTCTCCACTGGTTTTCTTGGACAACTTCAAATCGGAGGGTAAGAGTCCTAGTATGCCATTATTCATGACTTCTTGACACAATTCCTTGCATACTTGCTCTGTGAAAGAAGTGTTGAGCCTTTCATCAATGTGTCTGACATTCCTCCAGATACTATGTTATTAACATAGATGGAAGCCACCATGATCTTTTCTCCTCTGACAAAGAGGGTTTCATCAAGACTCTCTCTCGTATCCTTTGACAAGAAGATACTTGGTTATCCTTTCATGCGGATCCTAGTACTTTGCTTTAGTAATTTAGGGTGGTCAGATGTCTAGACATTGAGTGTGACATTCTGATTTCCTGTCCAGCCTTATACTTACCACAAATTCTCCTTTTGTCTATGAAAAATCTTGGTATCCTTCTGACTCCCCCTATGGAACCGATCCTTTTCATTCCTCTGAGGTGTGGATGACCAGATACTTGCTGCCACAACTTTACTTCCTCTTCATCTCTGTCTATAGAACTCATAGAGGACAGAGTGGTGTTCTCAGATTCCCACATGTAGCAGTTGTCCTTTGATCTGACTCCTCTCATAATCACTACTTGTTCATCATTGATTACAAGACATTCATAGTGAAGTTGTTGTGAATCCCATATCACATAGCTGACTTATGCTAATGAGATTTGCATTCAGACCTTTTACCAACAACACTCCATTTAGGTTTGGAACTCCAGGCCAGTTTGAGTTTCCAACACCTTTGATTTCTCCTTTAGCTCCATCTCCAAAAGTAACAAAGCTGGTAGAGTGATGCTTAACATCATTGAGAAGATTCCTGTCTCCAGTCATGTGCTTGGAACACCCACTGTCAAAGTACCAATCTTTCTTGGTAGACACACTAAGAGAAGTGTTAGCTACCAGAGTGTCATACCCCAAAATTTTCCCTCCATCTTCTCAAGATATTTCATACATCCATACTCAAGGATTCCTCAAGAGTTGATCAGACAAACTCTCTCCTAGACAATCAACCCAAACTAGGGTTTGGCAATTCTCAGCTTCAGATGGACTTCCAACATCTCCAATGGTCTTCATGCCTCCTCATATGCTTCAAAGATTCTCCATGTCAAGTTTCAAGCCTTACAAGCCAAGTTTCCTTAGACAATTGCTCAGATGGTTGAAAATCAGTTGTATTAGACAAAAAGTCAACTGTGGTCAACATACAGTCAAACTTCATAATTTTTGGTCAACATCCACATTTTGAAGTTAAATTCATCATTTGATCAAGGGTTGATCATGATTCATCAAGAAAACTCAAGATTTGCTCAAAAGTCAAACTTTCTAAATTAGGGTTTCTAGATGAAAAGTCAACTGAACTTTGATCATAACTTTCTCATACTTTCATGAAATTTTTCACCACCTCTTGTTTTGAAGGAAATTCAATTCTCTACAACTTCATGTCTCACAAGAATGTCCAAAAAATGCTTCATTTGAGAGGTATGGCTCAAAACATTACAGGTCATTTTCAAAGTCAACAAAAAGTCAACTTTTTGTTTTGAAGATATATTGAGCATGGAAACTCCAATTGAGATGAGACCAAAAGGGTTGGTTAGAGGACTCTTAGAGCTTTCCAAAAAGTCCAATAACGCTCAAAAATGTGGAAAATTGAGCAAGATACACCATTCACAAGTTGGGCAATTTTGAAAGAGTGCACAAAGAGAGATGCTTCTAAAAATCAAAATTTTTGCAAATGGGCTTACTTTTTCTTCATCCAAACTTATTCCTTATACAATTAGGAATATCCAAGCCCAATGCCACAAATTTTTATTTTATTTTTCTATTTAATTTTGAACTTATTCATTTAAATACAAATTAAATTCAAAAATAAAGTATAAAATCAAAATTAATTGCAAACTTGATTTTTATTTCTTCCTTGAGATCCAAGCAACTCATTAAAAGCCAGCAATTTTCGAAATTTGATGGATATGGCAAGATTGGATTCAAATTTGATCAAAATTGGAAGATTTGATTTTGTACAAAAATCAAATTTGATTGGCATTGATCATTGATTAAATCTTTCCCAAAACAACTCTGAATCCTTCTACTATATATGCATGATACATACCACACGAATTAGGGTAGAAAAATTGGCTCAAGAACCCCTGTTGCAACTCAAAAAAAACCGTGGCAAACAAGCAAAGTGAAATCCTATTTCCAGCCGTTTTCAATCGATTTTGAGGTGTCCAACACATTCCTTGATACCTCTTGAGTCGATCCAGACCCTCACTTTGCTCAAATCCATCAAGAATCAGAAAATCCGAGTTTGGTTTGTTCTTGAAAAATCCAAAATCGTATTCTATTATTCATGCATTATTAACATGTTTTGTGTTTGTTTTTGTGATTAGTGATGAGTTTGCAAGCATTCTGGGCACTTTGATTACATTTCCATGGCACGAATCGTGATATACCATAGCTAGGGTTTCGAGCTCGCTTTGCTTAAATGGAAAAATTGGACCATGAGACCTATACCAATGCGTTCGGAATGATCTCAGGAATCGAACCATGTCTTTAGAACTCATTTATATTATGTATTTGGGTTTTATTTTTCGGGGCTGTGGCGTCGAAGAAAGGCCGGCAAGCTTTGAAAATTCAAAGCGAAAGAGGCAACGGCAAGGAGGCGACGGAGGCGACACTTGTTTCTCTTTCACTCGCTCCGGTTTCCAAACAGTGAAGCATGCTAGCACAGTTGGTCAAGGCAAGTGGACTTAAGATTTTGCCCCAGGGTCACGAGTTCGATCCTCATCAGGACCAGTTTTGCATTCCTTTTTTCCAAACTCAATATTTTTTCATATTTCTATTTTATTTAATATTTTGCATCATTTTAATTTCTTTTCATATTTTTTATCATGCATTAAAAATTACCAAAAATTATTTTTCTTTTTACATTATTTTCAGAAAATCTTTATTTAATTTATAAAATTAAAAAATACAATTTTGCATGCATATTTATTTTTATTCATAATTTAGCATTTAAATCAATTTTAATTAGTTTTAAATTATTAAATTGCAATCAAAAAATCCCAAAAAATTATTTTAGCATATTTATGTTATTTCCAGCATGTCATATTTTTCTCATTCAAAAAATTGCATTTTTCTAACATTTTTCTCTTATTCGATTCATCTCGTATTTTCCGATTTCTCATTCTTTTCAGTTATTCCGTTTGACGGTTTCTTTTCTTGTTTTCATTTTCCAATAATGTAGCTCATGGGATGTAATAGTTTAAATTAGGTTTTTATTTTCCATAAGTTTAAATTATGTATTTGCCCCAAAGCCATGTAATAGCGTGGGACATTTATCTTTCGCATTTTTTCCGCTATAAATTGCTAGTAACTAGGCGTGTATGGCAAGATAATAATGAACATAGCCCACTAACTTTCAAGATAAAATATCGAATCAACACACCCTTTCACACATGCACCTTAGGGTAATTCTCTCGTTGCCTTCTGAATTCAAGCGGTCATGTCCCTCGAGCGTAGAGGTATTCTAGCACGTTGCCTTCAAAACAAATCATCATGGTCCCTTCGATACAAAGATCATAAGACCCACGATGTCGCCTCCGAATACATGATCTTGACCCTCGATTGTCGCCTCGAAAATGATGATAGTCCTTCAAATGTGCTAGGATACTTCCTACAAGTTGCTTTCTATGACCATCCGATGTCCCTTGAATGTCCCTCTTACATCCAGCGAATGGAGTTACCTACCAACTAATGGTATGGATGACGCTATTCTAAAGGCGTAACAATACAAAAACGACCAATTCGAGTAGGTAATAAGACTTTTAGTTGGTTGCTCTATCAAAATGCTTTTCACACCTCACACTTTTTGAGTTCAAATTCTTTTCAAAGCGAAACATTTCGAACACTTTGTATACATTCCTACATGAATCATTACAAAGTCAAAGCGAAATGCCTTTTCAAAACATTTTGTCAAACACACGAAAGCACAATTTTAAAGTGATCTAAGAGCAACTAAGAGCCGTAGATAACTACGGATGGAAAAGGGTGCTAATACCTTCCCTTTTCATAACCTTCTCCTTACTCTAACGAAGGTCTTTTTCTGTACTTTTACCTTCCCTTAATTGGATAAAAATAAAATTCGGTGGCGACTCTTGCTATCCGCACATTTGCGATACAAAAACCTAAAAAGTCAGTTCACCGTATCACACAGAGCAACAATCTTCTTCTTCCACTGTTGAGAGTATGATACCCTGTTGGTTTTAGGCTTCACATAAGACCCTTGATTAGGATATCCATGTAGCCTGTAGCAAAAATATTTTATGTGACCAAACCTTCCACAATAATGACATCTCCATCTTTGAAACTTTTTGGTCATGTTTCTATGATTTTGATGTTGCACCCAATGTTGTGACATCTGTTTTGACATTGGTTTATTAGGTCTATTCTTCCTTTTGTCATTGACAAACTTCTTAGTCTCCACATATCAGGCGGACCTATTTCTGTTTTGTGGTATGACATCTTCTTTGCCATAGACTTGCTTTGTTCCTTTCACGGTTATTAAGATCTCTTTGCGACCACATACCACAGGCGGACACATTTCTGTTTATGTTGTGACAAATGTTTTGACATTGGTTTCCCATGTCTCTTCTTCTTAATGTCACCAACAGGATTCTTTTCAGCCACATATCCTAGACCATGCTTATTTCTTGCATTTTGTCCAAGTGAAGAATTTCTTCCAACTTATCGATGCGGATGTCAACATTTTGTGATTTAGACATCGATCAAGTTTGGAGTTCAGCATTACAATATCACTATTGAGGTGATTTATAGTGGCTGTGTTTTCCTTTTTCTCAGCCTCCAGCTTCACATTCTCAGCTTCCAACTTCTCAATTAGCTTTTTCTGTTCCTCATGTTGCTGACAAACTTCACCATTTTTATACACAGCTTCCTGTAGGTTTCAGCAAGCTCTTCAAATGTCACTTCCTCATCACTAGAGTCCATATCATAATTGTACACTCCAGAGAGAGAGGTGACAAGTTTGGCACCTTCTTCCTCAGATTCATTTCCTGAATCACCATCAGACCAAGTGACAGCCATTCCTTTCTTTTGTTTCTTTAGAAAGGTGGGACATTCAGCTCTAATATGTCCAAATCCTTCACATTCATGACATTGGATTTTTGCCTTGACTTCCTTTTCTTGACTTGGATCTTCTTTGGTCATAAGATCTCGATGTCGATGGAATGTCCTTGACATTTGACCTTGACTTTGGATCAATCTTCTTGATGAGCTTGTTGAACTGTCTTCCAAGCATGGCTATAGCTTCAGATATCTTCTCTTCATCTTCCATCTTGCATCCTTCTTCAGCATTAGATGCAAGTGCTATGCTCTTGTTCTTTTGTCAGCGGTTTCACGATTGCCATCTCAAAAGTCATAAGAGATCCTATAAGTTCTTCAACCTTCAAGGTCTGATGTCCCGAGCCTCCTCTATTGCGGTCACTTTCATTGCAAACTTGTTAGGCAAGGATCGAGAATCTTTCTCACTTTTCTTGACATCTTTTCACCAAGTGCTCACGAGGCATTGGCAATCTCCAAAATATTCATGTGAAATTCATGAATAGTCTCATCTTCCTTCATCTTCAAATTCTCAAATTTGGTAGTGAGCATCTGAAGTCTTGACATCTTCACCTGGATGTCCCTCATGAGTAGTTACGAGTGTGTCCCAAACATCCTTGGCCAACTCACATTGATGGACCAGTCTGAAGATATTTCTGTCAATACCATTGAATAGGGCATTCAAAGCTTTAGAGTTCCCCAGAGCTAGCTCCTCTTCCTCTTTGCTCCATTCCTCCTCAGGTTTCAAGACAGTAGTCCCATCTTTCTCAAGCTTGGTGGGATGTTTCCATCCTTTGTCGACTCTCCAAGCCTTAATGTCCACTGATCTTAAGAAGGCAACCATACGAGGCTTCCAGTAATCATAATTAGACCCATCCAGAATAGGTGGTCTACCTCCAAATCCTCCTTCCTTATCCATTATGCTAGAAACTATTATCCCTAGATCTCACCCAGAAATAACAGGCAGGGTGCCTGCTCTGATGCTAATTGAAATTCACGCGGATCGTGATGTCACGAGAGAATGTTATGACACACTATCGACACTCTGTTAACAATTTACGATAAATATAAATAGCAGTAAAGAACACAATAAGTTGTTTACCTAGTTCAGTGTCTAACTACACCTACATCTGGGGGCTACCAAGCCAGGGAGGAAATTCACTATTAGTAGAATTAATTCAGGAATAAACCAACCAGTTTATCTCCTTCACTTAAAACCTACCCAATGCAACTTCAACCTAAGTCCTACTTAGATCTGAGTTCCGACTCAGTCCCCCTCAATCACAGTAGTGATATCAACCTATTGAATAATTGAATTGTGAAGACACACTTCAATAAACTATCTTGATCTCGTTTCAAAGCTTTCAATCAAGAGACAAACACTCGTGCTTTAAAGCTTTGAGTGATAAACTACCCTTACAACAAATCCTAGTCCAAGGCACTTATCAATTGATAGTGGCTTGGCTCACAAGAGATACTAGAATTACAAATACCAACTGTTAACTTTCCTAACAGTAAAGAAATAACAATCTGCTATCTCTTCAATAAATTCTGGAGGCATGGCAGCATTGTAAGGGTTGAATTCCTTTTATAGAAGCAGTCCTGAAACTTCAATTTTGGGCTTCCATAAAGATAGCTAGGGTTCACTTAATTTTATCCTAAAAACATGGTCTTTTCAACAACCAATTTAGGTCTAATTAAGATTAACCTAGCAGCCACGTGAGCATGCTTTCTAATAACAGAAAAACAATATTTAACAGCTCAACAAACTTCCTGAAAAGTCTCAGGAAAAAACAGATTCTGCAGAACAGAATGTCACACTGAATGTCATAACATCTGTTATGACATCAGACTGTTTTCTGCAGAATTTCCAGCACAGCTTTAGCTTCAAGTTCTGAGCTGTCTTTTAACATCCTTAGCAGGTAGGATTTATCTTCAATCTCTGAATGTCATGACATTTATCATGACATTGCTAAAGCCTAGTTTTACCAAAATTAATGCCAACTTAAAACACTAACACAATTTATATCTTCCGACGATGCTATGTATCCACGACTTATACTTTAAATCAAACTGTTTAAAGTGAGTTGTTTGTGAAGGTGTGATGCCTCAATATTAAATTTATGAAATTTTAATTTACTCTGGTTGTTGCATATAAAACCTCGGGTAATATTGGGGTGTTACATTAGTGGTATCAGAGCAGGTCGGTCTGTCGACCGACCAAGTTATTAGTGTGTTTACTCCTGTTGTATGCGACATGTGTGTGAAACACTGTCGGTACTTGATTGTTTTAAATTGTTTTAAATTGTTTTAAACTGCAAGCGTAATTCTTGAGTTCGTGCTTATGCGTGAGTGAAGGCATCTTTTTTGTGGTTGTGTAGCACGCGTGGTTCTATCCTTTTCTGATTGTTTGAGTTTTGGTTTGTACAACCATTTTGTTGTTTTTGTTTAGCGGTGGTGTCGGTGTTGTGTCGTAGGACTTGATGTTCCTATCTTTAGTGACTCGTTTCCAAGGCGTCGATTCGAGTGTATGACTAATTCTATGGTTGAGACGTTAGGATGGTATCGATCTTGTTTGTTTGGTTCTCGAGTGAACCGGTGTGTCTGCGACTTGTTTAGTTGTTGGGTATTAGTTGGTTGTTGAGTGCATTGTATGGGCTTTACATCTCGGCATGGTTGTTTTGACGGGACGATGAAATTAGGGATATTTCCTTGTGATACGTGTATTTTATATGTTGTTTAATGGCGCGAGGACTGAGTGGTCGAATGCGTAGGCATGTCCTGAATTGTTCGTTTTGGTCGAAATTTCGAGGACGAAAAGTTTATAAGTGGGGGAGAGTTGTAACGCCCGTTTTTAATAATATTATATTATATTAATATTTTCGAATTTCCGATAGATATTTATTTTGCAACGAGAATATTGTGTTAACTAATATATCTATTAATTTATCTGGCGACGTCCCGTTCGTTTCGGTAAAATATTATTCGGATCCGATATTTAATTCCCCAGAATTATTTTAATTGATTGAATTAATTATATTAATAAATTAGGAGTGTGAGGATTATTGGGAAGGATTGGGTTTACACCTTAGTTTACTAGTAAGGTTATCATAAAACCACTTTCCTCATTTTCTTTCCATCCAAACACTTTCCTTGTTTTTCTTCCAACATAACACACCAAGCCAAACAAGAGTAAGAGAGGAAGTTAGTAAGGAAACAACATTATAAAAACCTTTTCCTTTGTTTTTCTTCCCATTTTTCCAACACAACCAAAATAGAAACTTGAGAGGAAAAAATAAGGGTTTTGAGAAGAAAAAGAAGAGGAGAGCTAGAGCTTGAAGTTGGGTTTGTAGAATCATCAAGATCAATCAAAGCTTCCATGGTAAGGGGTTTGATTTCTATCTCATATAGTTAGGGTTTGTTAGTGATAGTTTGGATTTGGGAAAGATTGATAGTTGGTTTATAGGGTTTGGTTGGTTGATTGTTGAAAATGTTTAGAGAAGTTGAATTATGTGTAGAGATTATGGGTATGATGTTATTAGTATTGTTGTATATGATTTATAAAATGGAAATAGAAGTGGAAATGGAAAAGAAAAGCTTATCAGTAAAATAGCAAGAACAGAAAAATGAGAAACTGGAAAATACATAAAATATGCAGGGAAAGAAGGGCGAATGGATGGAGAGCTAAGGGGGGGAGGCGCCCACCTCCATGTGTGGGGCGACCGCCCCCTATGTTGAGGCCCCCGCCTCCTTCTTGTACTCAGGGTGGGACGTCCGTCCCTGTAGGGAATGGAAGTGGCAATGAAAAATGGTTTTCTGTGTTTTGCGTTTCTGTTGTTTTTTGCTATTTCTGCATAATTCATTTTACTGCATAATTTCCCTGCAGAATATTATGGTTCTGTTTCTTTGTTTTCTTAATTTTCCACACAACAATAGTTTATACCAATAAAATATAATTAGGGTATAAGTTAGCCGATTTAATTTTGAACCCGATTATGTTCTGATTTTCCGATTCTGGTAAATTCAGCGACGGAGCAAGTTGCTCCGAATTCAACGAAAATTTACGTGCTAGCTAAGTTTGATGTGTAGAACGTAGTGGTGAGTTTAGTTTTTAGAAATTACGAGTTTTTACGAGACGACCCAAAATAGGCCAATTTACGGTAAAATTGAATCGGACTGTGTTTTAGTAGATTTAAGGCACGTATGGACAATCCGATTTCGACGTTGACGATTATGATTAATACCGGTTATTAGGAATGGCTTTCGCGACGATTATAGGTGTTTGACTATTTCCCGTTTTCGAAATTTAGTGAATTAATTGATAATGATGCGGTGTGAATAAACGTAAGTTTTGCGACGGTGTATTTATAAATGAATACTTGTTGATATGAAAAGCGATGATACATGTTTTTGTACATGATGATGTGATGATTAAATTGATGTTGTTAATAATGCTTCCGATTTGTGAATGCATGACTTTTGATGAATTTATTAGTGATGTTTGCATAATGCAATTATGATGCGATGATATATTTATCTTGTTTTGGATAAATTATGGCGATGTGGGCTTTATGCCAATTTGGATGAGCGATGATGATGTTTTTGTGTTGTGTTGTTTTATTATTGTCGAGTCACATACATTTCATAAGCGAAGAGGGCTTTTATGACAAGCGATGACGGCTTTTATGCCAAGTGATGATGGCTTTTATGCCGAGCGAAGATGGGCTTTATGCCAAGTGTCCCTAATTACGGACAAAGCGATGGGTACCACATAAATAACATAGTCGTGTCTCATGTTCCATTATGTTTATTTTGGAGTCTTATGGTTTTGAGTTTTATTTGATGGCTAATGATGAGTTTGCGATGATTTAACTAGATGAAGTGCTTAATGCAAATAGAATGTGATGATGTTTGTGATGATGGGCTTTATGCCACAAGCGATGATGGGCTTTTATGCCAAAAGCGATGATGGGCTTTATGCCAAAAGTGAAGATGGGCTTTAGCCAATTTGTGATGATTTGTTTATGTTGCTTATATTATTAGCATTATTTAATGTTGTTGGTTGATGTTGTTGTTTAAGACTGCCGTGTTAATTAGTGATGTATTAGCTCGTGACAATTTCGTGGTGACAGAGGGTTATGTGTTGTTGCAATGAAGTATGCCGATGAGGTTATGACGATATAGTGTAGATTATACACATTAGAATGACGATCGAAGTAAGTGAGGTTTGGATATGTGTTGGAATGCTCTTATTAACTTATATCCTTTACAATTCCAAAACTATATATATATATATATATATATTTTATCATGCCTTTAATTATATGTTTTGGAGTATCTCACCCTTGACTTGTTTCGCCGTTACCTTTATATTGGTAACGTGCAGGTTATGAAGACGGAGTTTATAGCTGTTGTTAGTTGAGTCGGTGTCGCTCTGATACGTAGCACTCGGGGGGAAACATTCATGTTGTCTTGTTGTTGATTCTTTTGTTGTTCTTCCTTTTGTATATAGAATTATACTTTATGAAAATATGATTTATTAAGGAAGTTTATTAAAGAAGATGTTTTGATGTTTTTGAATCAATTTATGTCTTCCGACGATGCTATGTATCCGAGACTTATACTTTAAATCAAACTGTTTAAAGTGAGTTGTTTGTGAAGGTGCGATGCCTCAGTATTAAATTTATGAAATTTTAATTTACTCTGATTGTTGCATATAAAACCTCTGGTAATATTGGGGTGTTACAAGGAGCAGTAGCAGAAGGGATGAAACTCTTTGGATTTTCTTGAGAGTTCCATATGTTTCTCCTAGGATCTCTCGGGTTAGGGAACTTTTGGTTTTGGACTTTGGCTTTGCTCTTCCCTAAATGCAACTTTTGAAAATTCTCAGCAGCAACTTTGTTAGTCAGAGCCCCACACCTAGGGCACAAACAAACTGTCGAACCCTTGTTTTTGCAGCGGTATAGGAAATCTATCAAGTCCTTATTTGGCCTGGGGTAGACATCAGCTTCAGCTAAGCCGACATCAGCATTCTCCCTTGTACTTTCTTCAACTATGTTATATGGAAATTCAGTAATCTCAACCATATTAATCTCGACAGGTTCAGCGAAGAGAGTCTCCTCCTGCCTAAGAGGATCAGTGTCGATCTTCATCGTTCTGGTAGATGTCATACCCCAAAATTTGCCCTCCTACTTCTCAAGACATTTCATACATCTATACTCAAGGATTCCTCAAGGGTTTATCAAACAAACCCTCTCCTAGACAATCAACCCAAACTAGGGTTTGGCAATTCTCAGATCCAGATGGACTTCCAACATCTCCAATGGTCATCGTGCCTCCTCATATGCTTCAAAGATTCTCCATGTCAAGTTTCAAGCCTCACAAGTCAAGTTTCCTTAGACAATTGCTCAGATAGTTGAAAATCAGTTGTATTGGAGAAAAAGTCAACTGTGGTCAACATACAGTCAAACTTCATGATTTTTGGTCAACATCCTCATTTTGAAGTTACATTCATTATTTGATCAAGGGTTGATCATGATTCATCAAGAAAACTCAAGATATGCTCAAAAGTCAAACTTTCCAAATTAGGGTTTTTCAATGGAAAGTCAACTGAACTTTGACTGAGCATAACTTCTTCATACTTTCTCAGAAATTTTTCCACCACCTCTCATTTTGAAGAGAATCCAATTCTCTACAACTTCATGCCTCACAAGAATGTTCAAAAAATGATTCATTTTGAGGATATGGATCAAAACATTACAGGTCCTTTTCCAAGACAACAAAAAGTCAACTTTTGTATTGAAGATTTATTGAGCATGGAAACTCCAATGGATATGAAACCAAAGAGTTTGTTTAGAGGACACCTAGAGCTTTCTAAAAAGTCTAAGAATACTCAAAAATGTGTAAAATTGAGCAAAATACACCTTGCACAAGTTTGGCATTTTTGAAGAGGTGCACAAAAAGAAATACTTGTCAAAATCCAAAATTTTGCAAATGGGCCTAGTTTTTCTTGGTTTAAACTTGTTCCTTGTCTTATTTGGAACCTTCAAACCCAATGCCACGAATTTTGTCTTTATTTTTCTATTTAATTTGGATTTTATTCATTTAAAAACAAATTAAATTAAAAAATAAGGTATAAAATCAAAATTCAATGCAAAGTTGATTTTTCTCTCATTCTTGAGATCCAAGCAACTCATACAAGCTGGCAAATTTCGAAATTTGCATTGATTTGGCAAGAAATTGATTGAAATTGGATCAAAAAAGGAAGATTTGATTTTGTACAAAATCAAATAATTTTTGCATTGATTGATCAATATTTGTTCTTCAATTCAACCCAAAATCCATCCATTATAAATATACAATGCATACAACATGAGAAAGAACAGAAAAATTGCTCAAAAGAACCCTAACCTAAGTCAAAAAATTTGTGCCTTTCAAGCAACTTGCAGCCATAGTTGTGCTTCGATTCAGCCAATTCCAAGCATCCAAACACGTTCCTTGAAGTCTCCTGAATCGTTCCAGACCATTACAACTCTCATAAACATCAAGAATCACGAAATTCAGTTTTAGTTTGTTCTTACTTTTTCAAAATTCAAATTCTGTTATTCATGCGTTTTAACATGTTTTGTGTTTAGAACAAAGTTTACAAGCTTTCTGGGTGATTCAATTTCATTTTAGTGGCCTAGAACGAGAATCACCATTGTTAGGATTTCATGGTTCGATTTAGGGTTTCCCTAAATATGTAAAATTGGACAAAACCGATGCCACCAGTGTGTTTAGAATCTTGTTTGCAATCGATTCATGTACTCACAACTCATTTATATTGCTTGTTTTTGAAATATCTGTTTAGCAAGTTTCGAATTCAAAGATTCGGCGTGTTTCGGGTCAAGTTTTGTGGTTTCAAGTGGCTTCGTTATAACATTTCATTTGCTTTATTTCTTTTCTATTTTCTTTAATATTTTTATCTAATTTAATTTATCTTCAATATTTCTTATCATGCATGCATTATCATTTTATTTAATTTTAATATTAAAATTATTATTTTGCGTTTTTATTTAATGACTTTTAATTGTGTTTAAATTATCAAATCGATTCAGAAAATTACCAAAAATTTATCTTATCATATTATTGTCATTACTAACATAAAACCTTTTTCCTCATCCAAAAATTTCTTCTTATGCAATTTTCTCGTATTTCCAATTATGTATTTGTTCACAGGTTGTTACGTTTCGGACGATTTGTCTCGCTTTCTTTTTCAATTATGTAACTGCCTATGGGATGTAATAGTTTAATTAGGACTTTTATTTTTCGCACTCTTATTATGTAACTGCCCCAAAGCCATGTAATAGTGTAGGACATTTACTTTCCGCACTTTACATTTTCGCAATTTATTTTCCGCACCCTATAATCTGCTAGTAATTAGGCATGTATGGCAAGATAAAATTGGACGTAGATCACTCATAATTTCAAGATAACATATCTGAACTTGACACACTCTTTTCACACATGCACCCCTTAGGATAATTCTCTCTCGTTGCCTTTACGAATACAAATGGTCAAGTCCCTCGAACGTAGAGGTATCCTAGCACCGTTGCCTTCAAAACAAATCATCATAGTCTCTTCGATACAAAGATCATAGACCCACGATGTCGCCTACGAATACATGATCTTGACCCTCGATTATTGCCTACGAAAAGTGATGATCGTCCCTTCGAATGTGCTAGGATACTCCTACAAGTTTCCTTTTATGACCATCTCATATCCCCTCGAATGTCCCTTTACATCCAACGAATAGGGTTAACTACCAACTAATGGTATGGATAGCGCTATTCTAAAGGAACGTAAAATAACATGAAAACGACCATTCTGAGTAGGTAATAAGACTTTTAGTTGCTTGCTCAAAATCAAATACTTTTCACACCTCACACTTTTGTCAAAGTTCAAACTCTTTTCAAAACAAAAACATTTCCAAAAACTTTGTATACATTCCTACATGAATCATTACAAAGTCAAAGCGAAATGCCTTTTCAAAACATTTTTCAAACACACAGAAAGCACTTTTTTTAAAATGATCTAAGAGCAACTAAGAGCCCGTAGATAACTACGGATGAAAAGGGGTGCTAATACCTTCCCTTTTCATAACCTTCTCCCTTACTCAGAATCTAACGAAGGTCTTTTCTGTACTTTTTACCTTCCCTTAATTGGATAAAAGAAAAGTCGGTGGCGACTCTTGCTATCCGCACATTTGCGATACAAAAATCTCAAAGTCAGTTCACCGTATTACAGTAGCGAATTTCAGACGACCCTCCTGCAGCAACTTCTGAACAAGATCCCTGAAAAGAAAATATTGAGAGGTTGTGTGACCAAGATAATTATGATATTTACAAAAACCTCTTTTTTTCGTTGTTCTAATGGTGGCATTTTAGACTTAGGAGGTACTAAAATTTTACCATCTTTAACTAACAAATCAAAAATTTCTTCACATTTAGAAACATCAAATGTATAAGTTTTTGCAGGAAATTTAGAATTGTTTTCGATAGCAGTATTCTTCCCTTTAGAAGGAAACAAAGATTTACATTCATACGCAGGCCTTGGCTTCATTTCAGCCACATCGACTTTTGCCTCAGTCGGCGAGATATAGTCGGCCTCGTATATGGGATATGTATCATCATAATCTATATAGGCTACTTTTCTTTCTTAGCCTTAGCCTTAGTATGCCTAACCTTCTCTAGCCGTAAACTCTCAAGGTGTTGAACCCTATCAGCTAGTTGTGACATACTCTTAACAAAAGTTGGGTTAATTTTATTTCTAATAGAATAATCTAATCCTCCAGCAACCAATTGAACAAGTTCATGTTCTGTTACTTGGATAAAACATCTCTCCTTTAATGACCTAAATCGATTCAGATAATCATCTTTTCTCTTAGAAAATCTCCTCGTGATGTTTGATAACTTGACCAAACTAATTTTCGAATATCCTTCATAAAATTGTTCATGAAAAAGTTTTTCCAACTTAGCCCATGAATCAATTGAATTAGGAGGTAATATGGTAAACCACGTAAAGGCTGCCTTAGTGAGAGACGAAGGAAAATTCTTTACCCTTAAACTTTCATTATTCGCCATATCACTAGATTCTGTTAAATATCTAGCCATATGTTCGACTGTTGATTCACCAGACTCGCCCCCAAAGTTAGCATATTTAGGAATTTTCCGTCCTCTAGGGTTTTCAGTCTGTAAAATTTACTTAGACAAAGGGGACGAATATGTTGGACTCTGAAGTGTCGTATTCATACCGTTCCTAGCCATAATTCTCTCGAAAATGGTAGTTAGATTATTTTCGATAGCTAAATCTTCTTGTCGAATTTGATCAGCCTCTTGTTGTCGATTAACTAATACCCTAGGGGGTTCGACAACAATATTTCTATGAGGCCCTGCAACTTGTCCTTGATGGAAAGTTTCATTTTCTATTTCCCCCATGTCTACTTGAACAGGGGGATTTAATTGAACAAGTGGCGCTTGTTGAACAGGCGTTGGGGGAGCACCCAAAAAATACACATACGTGTTAATTAGGAAATCACCTATCGATTTGTTTTAGCAGACTGTCTATTAGTCTCAGCCGACTCTTGCACTATGGGTTTAAATACATTACCCATTTAGTTAGTCAACATGCTAACTAACTCATGATTTCTATCATCCATTTGTTGCCTCAACACTGCCACCGAAGTATTAGTTAGAGGAGGCAGTAGTTGTTGCGCATGCATTCCTCTATTTCCCCCTACTGCAGATCCTTGCAAAGTAGAATTCATATTTTGCATGTTATCTCACACCACTACTGCACTTGAAGTCCACTGATATCCCGACATTAAGGAATACGACATTCCATAAGAGGGGTTAGCAGTACCTGATCGCGACTTTATCGTCTATAAATCAGCAGGCTGCAAGTGCACAGTCCTATCGCGTAGTTTTAAAGATATCGAACCCACGAGACTATAAATCGATCTATTGTTATCCTAAGTTACGGTATCTGACTAAAGCGAATAATTCTTTAAGATTTTGGTTAAGGAAAATATAATAAATAAATAGATATCGGTATGTAATTGTCTAACCTAAGGGATCGAATTTCCACGACTTGTTACTCAAGTTGATAAAAATCCTATTTAACAAACAATATTCATCTAAAAATCCTATCTCAAGCGTCGCTCTGTTGAATCGGATCATGCAATTAAATCCTAACGTATGCTCTCGCTATCACGCAATTTAAAAACACTTTTGAAAATAAATAAAGTTTAATCTCTTTTAAAAGCTGTCATGATCTTTAAAATTAATACCTAGTATCCACTATCTGGTTCTAAACCTCAAACTGTCGCTCTGTTGGTTTCTAACCTTAGTCCAGTTTATTAACCTCAAACTTTCGCTATGTTGGTTTCTAAACCTTTTAATAAATTAAAATAGATATCTAAGTCAGAAAGAATATTTTTAACAACGTAACATTATGCCAGTTTATTTTGGATTCCTTTGAATCGATTAATTTACATACCAATATCAGAACGATTTAGCCAGACATATTAATTAATTCAGACATGCATAAATAATTTGGTTTAATATATTTAAACATTTCCAAAATCAAATAAATAATATCAGGCAACAATAAATTAAATAAAACAAAATAATTAAATTAAACCTGAAAATAACAATAACTGGAAATAATCTTGTTCTTCGGAGACTTCTTGAATTGAAAGAAAAATACGACAAGGAAATAAAAAAGGCACTAGATCTAACGTAAGGTTAGATCAGTGGAAATAAAATCTAAACAAAGAAAACTGAAATGGAAAATAAATTCAAAATACAAACTGAAATAAAATTGCGAAATATGAAATAACGGTTGTTCGGTAAAAATGCCGACCCTAATTCTGAAACTGGAACTTGTATTTATAGCTCACTTTGTAACTGCCCTTTTCCTCAACTTTGTACGCAAGCAAAACGTGGAGAAAACGTTGCCTTAGGAGTAGGAGGCGGACGCCTCCACGTGGAGGGAACTAAGTGAGACGTGCGTCTCAGCTGCATGGGAAAATGGTGGGCCCCACTTTGCTAAGGAGGCGGGCGCCTCCAAGGGAAGTGTGAGGTCGAGGCCGCCACCACGTGGCGGTGGTGGCGTCTTGGCAATGCAGGCCTACTTGCTTTGGGCTTAGTCTTTGCTATGTGTAATTGTTTTCTTCTTCTTAACCCCTCATTTTTGGTATATCACCCCTTTGCTTCATTTCTTTTGCTTTTTAATCCGATTTTTCCTCGATTTTACTTCTTTGCTCGATTTATCTTTATTTAATACAAATACTTGAAACATAGAAAATACCATGTCTGAAATAAAGTAATATAATTAAATAAAAATAGTAACATTGTCTATGAAAATTACGTCAAATATGTTATATAAATTCGTGTTATCAAACTCCCCTATACTTAAACCTTTGCTTGTCCTCAAGCAAAAATTAAAAATGAAAAATCACTTAAGCATAAGTCAAACGCAGATATATAACATAATTCAATTCGTACTAGGTTGCAATTCACTTCTTTGTTGGATAACTCGAGTTTAGACTTCGACACCAAAGTTACCGTAATAATACTAGACAACCCCATTTATGCAGACCAATTCGAGTCATGTTATTATAGCTCGACCTAATACTTTTGTTTTGTTTCACCCGTTTTCATTCTTGCGCAATCACATTAAGCCCTTTACCTAGTGGAGTAGTAACTTTGATCTTTATAATCCAGCTAGGAGTCACGGTAATTATATTTGGTACTCCTTTATCCAATTACAAATTGCGGGATCGGATCGTCATCCGTCTACCAAGTTCGACACCCAATTCATAATGGATGTTTGCATAAATATTTTATAGTTTCCATATTTGAATTAAATGATCCGTAAGGACCATCTAACTTAAAAGTGCATCTTCTAATAAAAATTTTCTCTTAAAAACTCTTGATCAATCACTTATATTCATCGATTCTCCACGTAGTTTGTCGTTTAAGGCGGTGCCGACTGCTTAATAAACTACTCGGGATTACTTTAAAACTAAATTTAAAGGTGTTGGTATAATAAGTACTTAAATCAATCTAACACGTTGGGGGTTTTAAAGTGTTAGGACGATAACAATTTTGCTAAGTCGCGCTCGAATTCTTATTTAAAAATACGCAACCTTAGTATTATTTGAGTGTGTTAATATATGCGTTTTAGTTTTTGTTAAAATTTGTCGTTATGGCTCAAGAAAAGGAGGAATTCGAATAAGCACGAAATTTAAACATAAAAGACTAAAATTACATAAACATGTATTTTATTGAATGGAAATTTTGCAATACATAGAAAAAGAAACAAAAAGGAAATACTAAATAGAGCAAAGAAAATAATAACGAACAAAGAAATGTTCTGACTCCCCCAAACTTAAAATAAGCATTGTCCTCAATGCGATAAAACCAGGAGAAATCAGAAAGGAGAAAGGTGATCACTCGAGCAGGGAATCATGAAGGCATGGCACGAATAATTGAAAAGCAGGGAATCTTAATTTGCATGCCTTTTTAGTAATACATGTGACTTAGGCAAAAGAGATAAGGAACAATTTTGTAGACCACATGCATACATATTATATACTTGCATATATATATATATATATATATATATATATATATATTATAAATAATTCTAGAATTTTAATTTTAAAAATATATATATAATACTAGAATTTTAATTTGAATAGTATATATAATACTAGTATATAATATTTTATAATTAATATAATAAATATTGGGAAGTATTAATTCTGTATATTAATAGAAGAATACGATAATTAGAATATTCAATTATTATATAAATATTAATGTAGATTATTTAATTGAATATAATTATCGGTATTTCGGGGAAGTAGTTCAAACACATCAGATGAAAGGGTGCAACCGATAACCCGAATAAAATTAAAAATTTAACATAAAATAGAAAAAATTGAAAATGCGAAAAAGAAAATTTAAAATTAGAAACTAGAATGACTACTCGTTGATTTTCCATGGCCACTTATCAAGCCATCTCACATATCCCTCACCTTTTCTTTTCTTACGTTTGTAGGGCGGTTTATTCTTTCGAAATTTAGGTGGCGGTCCTGGATTTATCCTAAGTATAAGTTTTTCAATTTTTGGCTTAGTGATTTCGTCCATTGCCTCATAAGTTAACCTTACCCTCTTAACAGTAATTATATCCCTAATTTTATGGTCCTCTAATTTTCGCTTTTTAGGTAAGACTTCAAATGGTGGTGAATTAGTATGGATATTTTTCAATATCGCAACGTACGTTTTAGATTGGGAGTCTACCAAAGTTTCCATAAAAATTTTCGGGAAGGGAATCAGTGGGATGTAGTGATTCGGGATTACAATAGATGCTTCCTTCTCTACCTCTTTTACAACCTCCTCTTCGAACATTGTTGGTGCATTTTTCTCAATCTCCACTATTTTCTCGTCAGAACTTTCCTCAGTCGTAATATCACTCTCTTCAAACTCATCATCACTTTCTAGATTTCCAAATAGTTTTTCCATAATGGTTGTTTCAACATCCACATCTCCCTCGGGTAGAGGTCCTAGAAGGTTTTGTTCGAGTTGGGAGATTTGAGTCTCTAAAGCCATGCTGTGAGATGCGAGGGATTCAACCATAATGGCTAGTTGGCTAAGGGTTTCATTAGTTTGAAGACGTTGTTTTCGTACTTCTTCATTTTGGATAATTTGTGCTTCATTTTGGATAATTTGTGCCTCTACAAAGTGCTCAATCATAGACTCTAACCTAGAGTTAGTTATCATCTCATCTGAATCCTCTATTGACGTTTCGAAATTAAAATCTTGCGATTCTTCAGAGTCTTGAAAGTAAGTTAAAGTCTCTTTTTGTGTTTCCCCGAAGCGACTTATCATCCTACATGATTCATTAAAATCTTCCATTAATATTTCGAGATCAGATTTATAAGGTTTTGGTGACTCTTCAAAATATTGGGTGTGATAATTGTAGGAAGAATTGGGTTGAGGAAAAGTTTGGTTGAAATTATAAGTTTCTTGTGGTTCTTCAAAATATGGGGATTGGTAGTTCTGAAGGTAGTTGGGGTAGGAGTAGGTTTGTGAAGCATTAAAGTTTTCCATCAGTATTTCAAGGTGGGATCTATGGGATGCTTGTGGTTCCTCATAATACTGATAAGGGGCGTAGGAAAAATTTGGGTCATACATGGTAATAAAGGTAAAAGGTGCCTTAGTCTATACGGTGTAACACCAGAGTTACAATATCGACTTAAATAGTCCCTGACAACGACGCCAAAAACTTGATCGCGACTTTATCGTCTATTAATCGGATAGTGCACGATCCTATCGCGTAGTTTTAAAAGATATCGAACCCATAGAGACTATAAATCGATCTATTGTTATCCTAAGTTACGGTATACAGCTAAGGCGAATAATTCTTTAAGATTTTTGGTTAAGGAAAATATAATAAATAAATAGATATCGGTATGTAATTAAATCTAACCTAAGGGGATCGAATTTCCAACGACTTGTTACTCAAGTTGATAAAATCCTATTTCAAAAACAATATTCATCTAAAATCCTATCTCAAACTGTCGCTCTGTTGAATCGGATCATGCAATTAAATCCTAACGTATGCTCTCGCTATCACGCCGAATTTAAAAACACTTTTTGAAAATAAATAAAGTTTAGATAAAGGCACTAGATCTAACGTAAGGTTAGATCAGTGGAAATAAAATCTAAATAAAGAAAACTGAAATGGAAAATAAATTCAAAATACAAACTGAAATAAAATTGCGAAATATGAAATAACGGTTGTTCGGTAAAAATGCCGACCCTAATTCTGAAACTGGAACTTGTATTTATAGCTCACTTTGTAACTGCCCTTTTCCTCAACTTTGTATAAGCAAAGCGTGGAAAACGTTGCCTTAGGAGTAGGAGGCGCCTCCGTGGAGGAACTAAGTGAGACGTCGTCTCAAGCATGGGAAAATGGTGGGCCCCTTTGCTAAGAGGCGGGCGCCTCAAGGGAAGTGTGAGGTCGAGGCGGCCGCCTCGCGTGGCGGTGGTGGCGTCTTGGCTGCAGCTGCTTTGGGCTTAGTCTTTGCTATGTGTAATTGTTTTCTTCTTCTTAACCCCTCATTTTTGGTATATCACCCCTTTGCTTCATTTCTTTTGCTTTTTAATCCGATTTTTCCTCGATTTTACTTCTTTGCTCGATTTATCTTTATTTAATACAAATACCTGAAACATAGAAAATACCAACGTAATACAGAAATAAAGTAATATAATTAAATAAAAATAGTAACATTGTCTATGAAAATTACGTCAAATATGTTATATAAATTCGTGTTATCAGTACCAAATCAAGGTATCACCGTGTTTAGAATGGCATTCGTCCCCACCACAAGCCCTGGACTCACCAGTGTGGTATGGGGAATAGGTACTTATAGTGAAGCAATTGACCCTGATACAGTTGTGTTGTTTAGTGGGGGAAATGGCGCAACTTGAGTAATTATTGGGTCAGATGTACCAAAAGATCGTGATCGAATTTCGTCCACGTTTGAAGTAGTGTTTGACATCCTAGGTGTACGTCTCCTAGTGGGTGGTATATTATACTCTTTAGTTAGGTTTCCACTTCTAAGTCTCATACACTTATGACATCTAACAATAAAAACTTAGCACTGGTCCCATTGGGTGTGCCAATTTGTTTATTGTGGAAAGTGGTAAACAACTGCTAGTCCTCCCAAAGTCCTAAAACTAAGGGTTACTCGCAAGATCGATCAGTTGATCTTAAGACTTGTGCTAAGATTTGTGAAATTGTACTGACTCTATCGAAATCCTTGCCTAAGAAGCGGTTTCCTAAGACTAAGGGAATAAGTATAACGACTTTCCACACAATAGTTCAGGTTTGACCGACAGGTAACTCGTGACCAGCGAAGACAAAATCTAAATAACTTGACAAATCTGAGTGTTCACTACATTTTGACATACTATGGTGACTCATGACCGAAAAAGGATGTAAATTCAGGTCTATTCTAAACGAAATAAGGGTCGAACGAGTCTTTTGTTAACTCGAAACTTGTAACAGAGAGAGCATCAACATACACGAAAACACAAAGTGATTGCTGAGAAGTAAATAGAATGCAAGTAAAAGTTTCAAAGAAAACAACTGAAATGTAAAGGTTTTGCATTGAAATAAAGGTAGTGATTCACGTACATCAAACACTTTTGCAACTCTTTCTTCCTGACGCTCGGAATTGGGAAGAGTTTTGGCAAGTATTTTGAGTATACAAATGAACACACTAATTTTACATTGAGATGACTTAATTATAATGTTTACAAAGTAACTGCCTAAAAACAATCTACGGCTGATACTCAAAACTTTAAGAAACCGCTTCACATGATTTTGCCACCTGTTTGGCGCTTAAACAACACGAAGCTTTTGATAATTGTCCACGATCTTGAACTTTGAATCTTTACCGCTTCTTGTTTCTAAGAATAAACCGCTCCCAACTTCGACGCTTTCCTTCATTGAGAGCAAAATAATGAAATTTTTCTAAGTCCAGAATCCTCCATAATCGTCTAGGCTCAGCTTCAACTACTCCTTCGATGTTCAACATTTAGTCGAATTGACCAATTTCTACGTTTTATCCCTCTGGTCGATGTACCTCTTTTTCGATATCCTTGTCTTAGCATTTTTCTTGGTCACAAATTTCAATCTTTTGAAGAACCCTTATCTTTAAGGATCGACCCTTAGCTCACAAGGACATCTACATCTAATATGTACCTTTGAACACCTCAAGAAATTTGAGGGTAACAATGGAGTACTGGAAGCAACAACCTTGCCCTTTCTTGTTTTCAAACTTTTGGAAATCCCAGGGTTAACATTAATGATCAGTTCATTATCAGACAAGGTATCTACATCAATAACTACATCAGCCACATCTTTCTCAATCCTCTTATTAGTTGAATCAACCTTCTTTTCTTGAGGAGTTTTTTTCAGGAATGATGTTCCAACATCAGTCGTGACTTCATCAAGGAGAGTTTCTTTTTCAAGATTCTCTTGAGGAGTCTCTTCTTCCCTCATGGATGATTCAACATGTTCTTTTGGAACACTTTCACCAATCATTTGGGCAAGAGGGATTGTGATCCCTTCAACAGGTAAGCCCACTTTTAGGATATCAACAACCATTCTCCTTATTTCTATGTCTACGTATCCTCTATCTTGTCAGCTTCACTCTTAATATGTGGTTCAGATACATTACCTTCAACTAGAGCAAAGGTTTCCCTTGGACGTCTTGCATGGCGGGTGCGGAACTTTTTAGGTCTTGCATCCGAACAAGGAATCATGGAAAGTGAAACGATTTTTAGGGCTTCTTCAATTGGAATACTTTCGTCTTTGTTGCTTGATCATGGTATAGTATGTTGAGACATCGTGATGATTAAGTGCGAAGGATTGATTTTCGGAGGATTGAAGGTGGAGATTTGGGAGTATGCATGATTAGTGTAGCGTGTGGTGAAACAATGAGATATTTGAACTTGTTTTGGCCCTTTTATATGTTGTGCCTTATGTTGTAATATCATTGAGTGATATTTTGAAATTTTAGGCCACTTAATGACGTTCCCACATGATTTGAATTACTATAATTGTTTTTGCAAACAGACCCCTTGCTCTCTTCTTGAGCATTCATATACATTTCATCCTCTTGAATAACCATTGACTAGTTTTAGTTCAGTGAATTTTTGAACTAGATTCATGGTTCTTTTCTCTGTAGACTGATCATTAACTTTGGCATATTTGAATGATGTCACAACATTCATTGGGACATTATGATCAACTGTCTTCAAACTTGTATTGTCCTTCCAGGAATTCTTGTCTACAAATTGTTTGTCTTTCAAATTTGTCTTTAGAGGGACCCATAAATAGCAGTTGTCTTTGTTCCTTATACCTTACATAGCAACTTCACCATTCTTGTTTTTAATGATACATTCAGCTTTTTTGAAGTTCACATAAAATCCTTGATCACATAGTTGACTTGTGATGATCAGGTTGGAAGTTAGCCCTTTGACAAGTAATACATCTTCAATGTTAGGAAACTTAGAACTGTGTATCTTTCCTATTCCCTTGATCTCACCCTTCAATACATCTCCAAAGTTGACATGACTAGTTGGATGCTTTTAAAGATTAACCAATAGGTTTTGGTTTCCTATCATATGCCTTGAGCATCCACTTTCAAAATACCAGTCTTCTGTGGTCTTCACTGTAGAGGCAGTGTGGACTAAGAAACATGGAATATGTGTTTTAGGAATCCACTGTTTCTTTGGCCTAACCTGAGTCACATTTGAATGATGTGTAGGGTTGGGGTAACCATACAAATCGAAACATAATGGTTTTATGTGACCATATCTTCCACAATAATGACATCTCCAATGTTGATGTCTTTTGTTATGATGTCTGTGATTATTCCTTTTGTGATTTTGAAACATCTGATTTGACATCTTGGGTTCAACTAGATTTTGAGTAGATTCTGTAGAAGACTTTGTTATACCATTCTACCATAGTCCAGTCATGTCTCCTACAACTCTTTAAGCTCAAAGTATCTTGTCTAGTGTCTCAGACCCACTGTTTAGCATCTTGACAGATTTGGTCATCTGATCAAGGTCACTTTTTAGCACAATTACTTCACCTTCAAGCTTCTTAATTATCTCCAGATGCTCCTTCTTTATGTCATAAAGTTGTAGTATGAGCTTCTTCTGCTTCTCATTCTCCTAGAAAAATTCTACACTTTTGATGCAAAGTTCCTTATATGTAGCAGCCAGTTCTTCAAAAGTCAATTCTTCATCACTTGAGTCTCCAACAAAAATATATGTACAAGTCAGAGTTGTTACATGTTTGGATGATTCTCCACCTGCTTCACTCTCAGAGTCTTCATCTGACCATAACACATTCAATCCTTTATCGTGTCTTTTGAGATAGTTTGGACATTCCCATTTGATGTGCCCAAAGCCTCCACATTCAAAGCATCTTAGCTCTCTTCCTTGAGTACATCTTTCCCCAGTTTATGCTTTCTTCCCAGAGTTTCCTGTTTTTCTTATGTCATATGGAATGTTCCTGACATTAGGTCTTGAGCTTCCCTCCATCCTTTTCAGTACTTTGTTGAATTGTCTTCCAAGGAGAACTATGGTATTTGACAGACCTTCCTCAGTGTCCAGATCATATTTTTCACTCTTCTCTTCAGTGTCGATTTTGAATGCTATGCTTTTGGGCTTCTTCCAAGACTTTTCATTAATACTCAGCTCAAATATTTGGAGTGAACCAACAAGCTCATCCACTTTCATGTTGTTGACATCCTGAGCTTCTTCAATAGTTTTTACCTTCATATCAAATCTCTTAGGTAGAGATCTGAGCATCTTTCATACCGGCTTCTCTTTTGGAATCTTCTCACCCAAGGCACTGCAGGCACCAGCAATTTCAAGAACATTCATATGAAATTCCTGAATACTTTCCTCTTCCTTCATTCTCAGGTTCTCAAACTTAGATGTGAGCAGTTACACTTTTGACATTTTAACCTTGGAGGTCCCTTCATGAGAAGTCTTGAGTGTTTCCTAAGTGTCCTTGGCCACTAAACATGTATTGATTAATCTGAAGATGTTTCTGTCAACTCCACTGAATATAGAATTCAATGCTTTGAATTTTCAAGATCTAGTTCATCAACATCCTTTGACCAATTTTCCTCAGGTTTCAGCTCACTAGTAGGTTGATTATCAGCTCCAATAACCACAGGATGTGTCCATCATTTCAGAATAGACTTCCAAGCCCTGATGTCCAAGGACTTTATATAAGCCTCCATACGAGGCTTCCATAGATCATAGTTGGAGCTATCCAGGATGGGTGGTCAATTAAAATATATTGCCTCCTTGTCCATATTACTAGAAAGTATCTTCCATAGATCTCACCCAGAGATAGAGCATGATGCCTGCTCTGATACCAATTGAAATTTTGGTATCAGATATGAGATGTCGAAGGTAATGTCACGACACTTATATCTGCTTGAACACAGCTAACCAAAACAGAATTTTACAGTGCAGAAAACAATAAAAACATAGAGAGTTGTTAACCCATTTCGGTTCTAACTAACCTACGTCTGGGTGCTTCATGCCAGGGATGAACTTCACTATTAGTTGTATTAATTCAGAGCGAAACCTTCCCTATTTACACCTCCTCACTTAATCAAACTACCCAATGACCCTTCTACCTAAGATACCACACTTAGATAAGAGAATCCTCCGCTCACTCCCTCAGTACCATAACCTGTGATACTAAAAACAACTAAAAATGAAGGCACTCTTCAAAGACACACAATCACACTTGCTTCAAAGCTTATGGTGATTGAAAACTTACAGCTCAAAAATCGTCCTTCTCAAGTAGAAATACTCAAGAGGCTCACAATTAAGAATTAACAACCAACACAAAGAACAACCAAAAATTAAAAGCTAAACTTTCTAAAATTGGAACGGCCAAACAGCAAAACAGGGTTTGCATCCTTTAAATAGAGTAACAGCAACTAGGGTTGGTTTACTAACAAGTCTTCAGCACATCCTCTCTTTTCTCCATGAAAGCATGACAATAAATCTCCAAGTAACTTGCTGAAGGCGTTTCTCAAGCTTCTTTAGTCGAAGCCTACAAATAACAAACAAACTGAATTCCTAAAAAATCTGCAGTTTTGTCAGTTTCACATGTCAGGACATCTACTGTGAAATCTGCTACTTCATTAAACTTCGAGGTATTTTGGAGCAGAATGTTTTACCAAAATTGCTGCCAACCTATAGAATTAACAATAATCTTGTGTTGATTTAGTGCAATCAGATTTACTCGAATGAAATCCCTTGGAATATTTGAAATATTGCAAGGATTCTTGGAGTGCTTGAAATATTTGCAAGGAAGTAGCTTAAGCAGAGAATAGGCTGCATTTATCGGTGTTGGTCTTGATCAAAGATCAAAATAGGAGAAGGGGTTGTATAGTTGCTATAAACACTTCCCTTGTAGTCATACTTTTGCAAAGTAAGAAATAATTCTAATTCCAAATTTGAAATTGGGGAGAGATGTAGCTATAGCGAGGAAGATTGGTGAACATCCTAAACAAATCCTTGTGTCGCTCTGTATTATATCTTTACTCATTTTGTTTACATTACATAATTTTTTGAATAACATTGTTTAATTAATTGACTCGTACGAATTTTTATGCAATTGTTTTGTTTAAATTAAAGTGTTGATTAACTTATAATCACTTTGATTATAAGTAAGTGGTTTTCATATTAACACAACTCAAAAGAAAAATTTTCTTAAAATTTAAACGCACACCAAGTTTTGACAAATTGCAATGTTCTATCTCTTACTATCATTTACACTCTATATTCAAATTTATTGAATGTGTTGTTTAATTGATTGATTCATATAGAATTTCGCTTTGATGGTTAAAGTTTAAATTGCTTCGTCGATTAGCTTATAATCACTTTAATTGTAAGGGATTTTTTTATATATCAACAAGCTCAAAGGAAATTCCGAAAAAATTGATTACGTGTCACATGTTTGATAAATTGTCTAGTTATGTTTTTAAAATGATTTCATTGGAAATAGGAAACTATTGTTTTGGAAATTAAACGGTTAATTGAGATATTACTAGGTTGATTGATTTTATATTATGTTAATTCCATATGACTCGTGCATATCCGAGTTTCCAATAACTAGGTTCGTTTATACTAATATATTGATTTAGACTAAAAACCTTCTGCTCAATATTTTTTTTCAAATAAATTTTAAATAACCATTTTGAAAGGTAGTTCTTAGGGGATCCGGTGTCGTAGTCTAACAGTATGTGAACAATTTCCAGTACCTTCACTTGGAGGAAATTAGTATTTGATTTCCTTTGTGGATGAGTTCACAAGAATGACATGGGTATCACTCATCAAGTTTACGCATGAGGTGTTTACTGAGTTTCTGAAGTTTAATGTAAAGCATTAGAAACAGAGTGGTCAAAAGCTAAAAGTTTTTAGAATTGACGGTGGAGGTGAGTATAACTCTACATAGTTTCAAAAGTTCTATGAGAAAAATGGAATTAAGAACGAGGTTACTGCTCCATATACTTTGCTAAAAAGATAAATAAAGCTTTGCTTGATATGACAAAGAGCATGCTGAAAGAGAAGAATTTGCCCCACACCTTGTGGGGAGAAGTTTTTTCCACTTCAGCATATATGCTCAATAGGTGTTCAATGAATAAGCTGAAGGAAACTATTGCTTTAGAGAAGTGGAATAGAAATAAGAAAAGTGTGATCTATTTTAAGGTATTTGGTTCAGTTTGTAACAAACATATTCCAAATGATAAGAGAAATAAGTTGAATGAAAGAAGAAAATTAATGTTGTTGATAGGGTATCACAGTACAATTGCGTACAATCTTTATTGTCCAGTCACTATTAAGGTTGAAGTCAGTAGGTTAATCATTGTGAAGGAGTCAGAAGCATGGGATTGGAACAAGTATTAACCCAACTCTGGTGTTGTGTTAAGACATGAGGAAACTTCTGAAGATAGTTCAAAATATGAAGGGTCTGAAGATGAGTATGAGTTAGAAGGAGACTCTGAAGACAAGTCAAAGTTAGAAGATAATTATGATTCTGAAGGTGAATCTGATTCTGATCCCGATTTTGATGATCATCTAGAATCTGGTGGTCAAGACTTTAGTGGTCATGCTTCTAAAAGTGGACCTTTTGAAGAAAGGCGTCTAGAGGTGGTCCAACGTCTGAAGAAAGTCCAGAAGATGATACAGTTCCAGAATCAGAAAGAGATTCTAAACAAGTCCATAACCTATAAAGAATCATACAAATACTGAGGAGATTCGCAAAGTTTGACATTTTGTAATATACTAAAGTAAACTCTGAGGGAGAAGTCGTTTAGTGTTCCATGTTGGTGACTCTGAACCAACTAGTGTTGAAGAAGCTCTTAAGAAAAGTGTGGCTGAAGGCCATGAAAGAAGAACTTGAGGTTATAGAAAGAAACAAGACTTGGGAGTTACTAAGCTTCCAGAAGAGAAGAAAACTATCAGCATCAGATGGATTTTCAAGAAAAAATTGAAGTTAGATGGATCAATTGACAAACACAAATATAAAAACACTTTTTTGTTTAACAAATATAAATTTAAACTCAACATTAATTTTAATCTTTGTATTTGATATTTTGTAGTATTCACCATAATATTACTTGCAACAATCTTATAAACATCGTCTAATCACTTATGACGAATACGTAAAGCTTTATAGTAAAGAAATATAGTCTCTCGTAGTTTCTCCCAACATTTACCCTATCTCTTCAAATAGTCCTGAAAGGGTATGGGAACTCACAATTGAATAATAGATTATTGAATTTAAATGTGACTTTATTAAGTTTCACACAACCTATAAATTGTTAAAATACTAATATGATACGCCTCACTTTTATAACTAGTGAGATATTCATGCATTTGCACGATATATGTGTATTGCGCGCATTTGCTTTTAAAATATAATAAGAATATAAATAATAAAAAATTGATGTACAGAAAGGTTTTAGTATTTTAAAATAAAGACATGTTTTATTTTATATATGGATCATAAATGTAATTTTTTCATATATAAAATAATTGAATGAACGGTATATTTTCCTATATGTAATATTATTTTTGTTGACGTTATTTATAAAAATATTTGAACAAAAAAATTTGTTCTTATTTAAGAAATTAAAAATTAAGATTCACTTATTAATTTAAAAATAACATTTGTCATTAATAACATATATTAGTGAAATGATTACATCAATAATTTATAATTTCTAATAAAAATATTATTAACATAAATAATTAAAAAACAACACATTTTTTCGTGTTTGAATTGATACATTATTTTAACATAGATTCTGTTCTGTTACGCCTATTTATTTTAAAAATTTAATAAGAATGAAAAAAATATAAAGATAAATATTTTAATCAACGGTATTTTCTCCATATGAAAATAAATTTTTTTACATTAATTATTAAATATTTGGATCAATTTTTTGAAAAAAAAAAAAAAAGATTCAATCATTAATTTAAAAACATTTCTCATTAACTTGTATTAGTGAAATTAGTATATCAATAATCAATAATATATAGCTAAATTTTCATGTATTTTCATTAAAAATGTTATTTCTTAAATTAAAATAATCTCAAACTAAAAATGTTAATAATATAAAAAATTAAAAAAATAATACATTTTTTCAGTGTTTGTTTTCATAGGTTATTTAAAAGATATTTACTTTGAATTTTTTTAGTTGTATAAAAAATATAATTATTTTATTATAATAATGACCGTATAGGAAAAATAATACAAATATTGTACCATAAGTTTAAAATGTAATACCAATTATTATGTTTTAATAACTTTTAGAATTATCCTTATGAATCATAAATTTAAATTAAAGCAGTTTATATGTATGATTATCACATGTATAATTAAAAAATAAATTTTAATTAAAGCAATTTATATATTTAGAATTTGTTTACACGCTTATGATAAATATTTATTTTTTACTAATTAGTCAATAAATAACTATTTTTGAATAATTGGCCATGAAAAATATTGAAAATTTTTAAGATTTATTAAAAAAAAAAAAAAGACAATTTACATAAGATGTACCTTAAAACAAAACTTCCATTTTTATGATAATATATACTAATTTTGAGAATAAACTTGTGCATACGCATGAAGTACGTTTTTGGACAAATTATCGTTTTGGACGTGCATTTGTTTGCAGGACTGCCATAAAAATAAAGATAACAGACAATAGAAAAATATTTGTTTTTAACTAATTAGTCAATAAAGTACTAATCTGCCAGTGGGCATGAGATGTACTCCTGCAAGACATGTTAGGCATATCAATAAAGATTGCAAATTTTCTTTTTCAATTCGAATTTTGTGTTTATGTGCTTGAATGACATAATGTTTTTGTATTTCTCACTTTGCATTTTTGCAATCAAATTAGCTTAGTATTCTCATCTTTGATGTCCATTTTCTCCTTAGCTGGATCCTCGCAGAGTTTTCATCTTTTCATTCATCTTATCGCGGCGCCTATGTAATGTCATATGTTGTTAACAGCACATCAAAAGGCAAATTGACCAGCCGTGAACCAATCCAACATCCAAAAATAATAATAATTTCAGGTGAACGACTATGAATGGTTTTAACACTTTAGCAAATATATCAAGAGACCAAATTACATTAAAAAAATAAACTTACGTATTCACTTTGACCCTAGTAACATTTAGTGTGTCTTTCTTTTTCTCATCTAGCTTTTCAAAACGCGGAGCCTGATGCAAATTAATGAAATATAACATGATGAAATATACATTAACAACTTCAGTATTTGGAAACATTTTATTGATATATAATTGAACATAGATAATGAAAGACCATAAGTGAGCAAGTTCGATTTAAAGAACCATATGCACCTTAAGCACGACAACACTCCCAAAAGCCAATCTTTCCTGTAATTTCTCCTTGTCATAATGTGATGTACAATTTTGAACTGCATACCTAATTTGTAAAATAAAATTAATAACCTGAAACAAATCATAAGCAACCTCATTGAAAAATAACACCTAGGTCTATATGCAACGATAAAATAAAATTAAATAGCAGATTTAAGTAAACTTGCTCACATATTTCCTCGATGGCTTTCTTATCTCCAGCACCGTCAATAATGACACTATCATCTTTGTAATATCTCATTTCTAACCCCAAATAAATATAGCATAAATCAGAATAAAATAGCATGCATACATACAAAGGGTGTCGCATGTCGTTTTCCACTCAATGGAAAAACCAACATAACAATCATTAACATGCACATAGAATTCATCTTCATTACACGCAGTCACGAATAACATATAGCATCTCCATCACCACACAATCACAATTAGTTTATTTAAAATGATACTACTCATGTTATTCGCATTTTACCAATTTCATGACATACATATACATATACACATGCCATTCTACAAAATTCACTTAATAATCTAAACATCTAGTGCCAACAAACCTAGCTCTATTATGTAGATTATTTCATTAGCTTTCCAACGATACGAACGACAAGTCAAACGGATAACCGAGTAAAAAGTTATGAGTTTTTTAAGATTTTAAAAATTTTTCCTTTTTACTTAGTGGTAATCGGTTATCCCCTGGTGGGAACAGGTTACCAACTTCTTCAAAAATATTCTGCCAATTCATATCGAGGAATCCGGTTACTCCCCAGAAGAAACTGGTTACCCTTCACAAAATTCCCAAAACCACAATTTTTACACGTGGTAACCGGTTACCCCTAGACAGGAATCGGTTACCCCTGTTATAAACAGGAAAGTTCTGCATTTTAAAAGTTACGAATTCCATTCCTTTCTCATCCAAAATCATTTTTATACATTACCCAAACATGTTAGCTTCTTTTAATCAACAACACACATCATATAACACAATCCTAACACATTTAACACATCCATTTCACCTATTTTCATAGATTTCTACACAAACCCTAACATATGAAAATGTTAGGTTTAGACATAGAAATTAACTACAAAGCCTATCATGTTACTACCCATTGCATACCATACACACCCATAATAACAAGGATTCTCCCCTTACCTCTTGAAGACAAATCTCCAAGTTCCTTCTTCTTTCTTCCTTTTTCTCCTCTTCTCTTCTTTTCTCCTCTTTTCTCTTCTTTTCTCTTATTTTGTATTATGATAACATAACTCTCATTCTCTTCTTACTACTCTATTTCTTAATGGACTTAACTTACTTCCCACACCAATTCTAATATTTAGGCCTGTTACTAGGTAATTACTATTCTTACCCATAAATTCCAATTATCCAAATATCACATATATTCAAATAATTCAAATATTCACCAAACCACACAATTTAATTAATTATCCTATAATATAATAATTAATAAATAACTAATAAATAAATATTAAAATTTGGGATGTTACAACTCTCCCCCACTTAAAAGATTTTTTTCCTCGAAAATTACCTCAAACGAACAACTTAGGATACAAATCCTTCATCTGGCTCTCGAGCTCCCAAGTCATATTACTATCAACGGGGCCTCCTCAAACCACTTTGACTAAAGCAATTTCCTTACCTCGGAGTTGTGTAACTCTCTGATCCTCTATCCGCATAGGTGATGTCTCAACCGTCAAATTGTCTCTTACTTGCACATCATCTAATGGTACAACATGAGACATGTCCGCTATATATTTCCTCAACTAAGATACATGGAACACATCATGGAGATTAGCAAGTGCTGGTGGCAAATGTATCTGATAAGCCACTTCACCTACTCTCTCGGCAGTCTGATAAGGACTAATGAAACGCGGAGTCAGCTTTCGTGACTTCAAAGCTCTACCAACACCAGTCACAGGAGTAACTCTCAAAAACACATGATCTCCTTTCTCAAAGCTATGATCCTTTCTCCTCTTATCATGATAACTCTTCTGATAACTCTGGGAAATCTTCATCTTTTCTCGAATCATCTTAATCTTACTCGTAGTCTGTTGAACTATCGCAGGTCCAACCACAACACTCTCACCAAATTCATACCAACATAAAGGCATCATACACATTCGTCCATACAAAGCCTCAAAAGGTGTCATTTCAATACTCGAATGAAAACTGTTGTTATAAGTAAACTCAATCAAAGGAAAATAACTATCCCAAGAACCTCCTTGCTTTAAAACATAAGCTCTCAAAAGATATTCAAGTGATTGAATCGTCCTTTCATTTTAACCATTAGTTTGCGAATGATACGCTGAACTCAAACGCAACTTCAAGCCCAAATCACTTTGCAAACCATCCCAAAAATGCGAAGTAAACCTCAGATCTCTATCAGAAACAATACTCGATGGAACACCATGCAAACTAACAACTTTCTCAATATACAACTTAGAAAACTTTTCCATAGGATAATCCATCAAAATCAGAATAAAGTGAGCCGATTTTGTCAATCTATCCACAATTACCCAAACAACATCATGACTACTCGGAGTCCTCGAAAAACCCGAAACAAAATCCATATAAATGTTATCCCACTTCCACTCAGGAATGGATACGGTTGCAACAAACTAGTTGGTTTCTAATGTTCAATCTTAGACTTTTGACAGATCAAACAAGAATACACAAACTCTGCAATATCCTTCTTCATACCAGACCACCATAATAACTTTCTCAAATCTTGATACATCTTACTAGCACCATGATGAATACTCAAACCACTACGATGTCCTTCATCAAGAATTATCTTCTTCAAATCCTCAACATTAGGAAAGAAAACTCTATCACGACACCTCATGATACCATTTTCATCAATATGAAAATCACCACCTCTACCTTGATTGATCAACGTCAACTTATCCACCAATACCAAATTAGATTTCTGACCTTCTCCAATCTCATCCAGAATAGCACTAGTAAGCTTACACATTCCAAGCTTAACACACTAAGAAGTCGCTTTAGAAACCAAACTCAATCCTCGAAATTTCTCAAGCAAATCCAAATCTCGCACCATCAACATCGACATATGCAAAGACTTCCTACTCAAAGCATCTACTACAACATTCACTTTACCCAGATGATAGTTCAAACCAAAATCATAGTCCTTCAAGAATTCCAACCATCTTCTTTGCCTCATATTCGAATCTTTCTTATCAAACAGATACTTCAAACTCTTATAATCACTAAACACCTCAAATCTCAAACCAAACAAATAATGCCTCCAAATCTTCAATACAAACACAACTGCGGCTAACTCTAAATCATGTGTCAGATAATTCCTCTCATGAACTTTAAGTTTCCTTGAAGCATAAGCTACCACTTTCCCATTCTTCATCAACACTCCTCCCAAACCCATCAATGAAGCATCACAATACACCACAAATGATTCTGCCAAATTAGGCAAAATCAAAATAGGAGCGATTGTCAACCTTCTCTTAAGCTCTTGAAAATTAGCTTCACACTGCAAGGTTCAAACAAAAGCTTGACCCTTCCTAGTCAGTTGCGTCAAAGGTAACGCCAAGTTAGAATATCCTTCAATGAACTTACAATAATAACCAACCAAACCAAGAAAACTTCTAATCTCAGAAACAGATTTTAGAGCCTCCCATTGAGATAAAGCTTCAACCTTCGACGGATCCACAGAAATACCACCACTCGAAATCACATGCCCAAGGAAACTTACTTCCTTCAACCAAAACTCACACTTAGAAAGCTTAGCATACAACTTTTTCTCTTTCAACACATATAACACAATCCTCAAATGCTCAACATGATCTTCTTCACTCTTAGAATAAATCAAAATATCATCAATGAACACAACAACAAATTGATCCAGATGCTCATGAAAAATCATGTTCATATATTCCATAAGTACACCTAGAGCATTAGTCACTCCGAACGATATTACAGAATACTCATAGTAACCATACCTTGTCCTAAAAGCAGACTTCTGAATATCCTCATCTTTCACACGGATCTGATGATAAGCAGACCTCAAATCAATCTTACTAAAAACACAAGCACCAACCAACTTATCCATCAAATCATCAATCCTCAGAACTGGATACTTGTTCTCAATAGGCACATTGTTCATTTGTCTATAATCAACACACACCCTAATATAACCTTCCTTCTTCTTAACCAACAAAAGAAGTGCATCCCACAACGATACACTCGGACGAATAAACCTTATCTTAAGAAAATATTCAAGTTAACTCTTCAACTCTTTCAACTCAGAAGCAGACATTCGATACGGAGCCATCGAAGCAAAACTAGTTCCAAGAACTAAATCAATCGAAAACTCCACCGCATGTTATGGAGGCAAATCACTTACATCTTCAGGAAATACCTCGGGAAAATCACGGACAATAGGCAATTCACCCATAGTTCGTTTCTAACTGATATCCAATGTTGCCAACAAAGTAAACAATATAGTACCATCCTTCAAGGATTCACCAACTTGCTTAGCACACAAAAACAAATCTCTCTCGATACCAGAATCAAGAAAAATAACCGACTTGTCAAAAAAATTGATAAAAACATGATTGTATTCCAACCAGTTCATACCAAGAATCACATCCAATTGATCTAACGAAAGACAAACTAAATCCATCCTAAAATCTCTATCGAAAATACTCGACGGACAATTCAGACATGCAACAGAAGTACACACAGAACCCATAGCAGGAGTATCAATAATCATATTTCCATGCATATCAGACAATTCAAGATTCAACCTCTTAACACAATCCTAAGAAATAAAATAATGTGTTTCACTAGTATTAATTATAGCAATCAAGGTGTACCATTAATAAAGCACGTACCTCGGATTAGCCTATCCTCAACAGCAGTCTCAGCACCAGAAAATGCAAACACTTTCCCTCTAGCCTACTCCTTCTTTGGCTTGCCACACTTAGTACTAATGTGCCCCTGTTCACCACAGTTGTAAGAAGTCACATTTGCACCAACCTTTCAATCATTAGCTTTGTGACCCATCTTTCCACACTTGAAACACTTCACATTATCATTCCCACATTTGAAAATACAATGTCACTCAGAACCGCACTTGAAACACTTAGTTGGAGTAGAAACTCCTCCCCCACTTGACTTCTTGCCATTACCATCTTGATATTTTCTCTTTCCATCATTCGGCTTCCCACGAAATTGACCTTTCCCTTTCCTATCATTCATATTCTTGTAGTAAGAAGCACTCTCCCTACTATCTTCATCATAAATCCTACTCTTGTTCACCAACTCAGCAAAACGAGCAATCTGCTGATTACCAATATATTTCTTGATATCAGGTCTCAATCCATTCACAAACTTCAAACACTTAGATCTTTCAGCATTAACAGTATTTTAATGAGGACAATACTTAATCAGCTCCTGAAATCTTGCAGCATACTCAGCTATGGTTCCATCACCCTGCTTCAGCTCAATAAATTCCATATCTTTCTTGACACGCACATCTTCCAGAAAATAATTCTCCAGAAAAGCATCACAGAAAAGAGCCCCAAGTAACTTCAATAACCTCATCATCAAATCTCTGAACAGTATTGCTCCACCAATCTTCAACTTCCTTTTCCAACTTAGGTGCACCAAATGGCACCTTCTGCGCATCAATACAGTTCATAACTCGGAAAATCTTCTCAATTTCCTTAAGCCATACTTGTGCCTTGTCAGCTTCATGCTCTCCTTCCAAGATAGGATGATTGTTCCTCTGAAACTTTCCCAAAACACGGAACTCATCTTCCTCACCTCTGAGACCAGCATCTGCGTGTTGTTTACTGTGGAAAATGGTAAACAACCGCTGGTCCTCCCAAAGCCCTAAAAACTAAGGGTTACTATCAAGATCGACCATTTGATCTTAAGACATGTGCTAAGAGTTTGACAAATATACTTTTTTTTGTCAAAATCCTTACTATGAGAAACGATTTTCTATGAATAAGGGAACAAGTCTAAAATAAGTTTTCCACACTATGATTTAACCGACTGACTGATGACTTGTGATCAATAGAAGGTGTTCATATGAAGTAAAAATAACGTAAAGGAATTTGTTCAAGAAACAATAGACCGACTGAATGGTAACTCATGACCGATAGAAGTTATTGAATTGTTTACGCGAAGCAGAAAATAACATAAAGAGATTACTAAAAAAAAAAAAAACAAGTAAAGTATTCAAAAAAAGACAATTGAAAAGTAAAGGATTTGCATTGAAATATAAATGTTGATTCACGTACATCAAACACTTCTGCACTCTTGCTTCCTTACGCTTGGAATAATCGAGTTTAACAAGTGATTTTAGTTCAAGTGAACTCTCGAAAATCTACATTGAACCTTCTTATTTATAGTGATTACAATGTAACTGCCTATACACATTATCTACTGACACATTTAAAACTTAAAGCAACTACTACACTAGAGTTTTCCACCTATTTGGTGCTCAATCAGAACACAAATTGTTGGTAACTGCTAGTGACTTCAAAATTCAAATCTTCCCGCTTCTGGCTTGCTTCGACGTTATCTACTAGCAAGAATAAATCATCAGAAATTCTTCTAAGTCTTGAACTCCCTTTGGTCGACAAGACCAACTTCGACTACTTTACTTATTCTTCAACCATTGGTCGACTAGACCAATTTCCAAATATCTTGTCATTTACACCAATTTCTCTCCTTTTGGTCGACAAGGCCCAACTTTGACATTTTGGCTTGATATTCCCATTGCATTAAAATCATCAGTTTAACACAGCCAAACATCGACCAAGCTTTTATTTCCTTTAAAAACCCTTATATCAAAGGATTGTCCCTAGCTATAGGGGACGAATATACCTTAAAGATTTTTTAAGGTAACAAAATGCCCCCAGAGATGCCATTTTCAAGTTCGACTCATATGAGACAATGGCATCTTTGAAGAGTCGACCCTCACTCTCCGACCAAATCGTTTCCACTTCTTCCTCAGTGGACGTTATTGTTCCTGTAACACCCCAATTCTACCCCAAGAAATTATCAGAAAAATTAGAGTATAAAAATTTCCAACATAATTGGGATATCACATTTTCAACATAATAACCAAAACTCATCATACTTTTAGAACGGATACATAACACGTAAGGAAACAGAATGAACTCAACACATAAATATAGTCTTAATAGCATAAGCCAAACTTTAATTAATCATGCAGCGGATTCATAGTCATTCTCCAACAAGACATAACATCTTTCAAATCTTAATCCAACATTAAAACAAGCAAACTTCTCAAATACAACTTCAGGATTCGACATAAATCAACAAATAAAACATGCGTTCATTTCCCCCCGAGTGCTACATATCAGAGCAATTGACACCTTACTCGAGCTAACAGCTACTAACACTTCATTCTTCATTACCTGCACGTTACCAGTATAAAGGCAACGACGAAACAAATGAAAGGGGTGAGATATCAAATCATATAAATAGGTTTATGATAAACAATATATAAGGAATAGAATAATCAGAATCACCACTTCATACAACAACAACTTAACTTCACAAATCATCGACACAACAATTCGAAATGTATGACTCAAGTATGCAACTCAATACGATATGAATGCATGTGGTACCATTAGAGTAAAACTCCCAACGTAATCAACTACCAATTTACCGAGGCATCAAGGCGTAAGCCTTCAACGTAATCATCTTGCCCCCAACAGCCAACGTGTTTTGCCAATCTAGGCCAACATAATATGCAAATGTATGTATGCAACCACAACTACTATATCAACACAATCAATGACGGAAACTCAACGACAACTTAACAACAGCAACAACGTAATTCCAACTCAGTATTGGTCATAAGACCTATAATTAACAATGTCCATAGACCGGACGAATTAACTTACCCACTTGTACCTACAAGTCAGCATATTCCACAGAATTTCACAAAAACAACACTACCAAAATTATCTACTAATTAAACTTAGTTATCCTGTAAATTTTCATTAAATTCCAGACAACTAATTATACCGCCTATTTCGGCTATTCAGCTGAATCAGGACAATTTTCAACATTCCACTGCTACTGATATTTCTCTAATCCTTCAGCTAAATATTCTTACTAAAATAATTACTTTCATGCTACTAATTTCACACTGTCATCAAATATGTTACTATGCTAAAATATCATTTTATGCTAGATTGACAAAACTATTATATTTTACTTATCCTACTAACATACTGATATTGGCTACTTTCTGATATCAAATTTCCTCTGCTACCAATTCAATGAAATTACTTATTAATTATCTACACAGTTATAATTTGTAGAACTTATACTAATTTAACTAATGTATATACTAGTTAAACTAAGTTCACGAGTCATCTAAAACCATGTTTATCACTAAGTTTCATACACACCCACCCATGGAGAGAGAAGAAGGAAGGTTGGGCGCCCACCCTAGGGTGTGGGGCGTCCACCCCTTAAGGCCTAGGGCTCACCTCTTCTCTTCCTTCAAATGGGGCGCTCACTCCTTAGTTTGTGTGACCCCCGCCACATAAAACCTTCATCTTCTTCATACGTTTCCAGATCCATCATATTCCCTACATCGATCAATTTTCCAGATATTCTTTCACCCAGCAACAACAAATTACACAGTTTTAATTAAAACAACACAACATTCTATTTCCATAATCAATTCATCCAACCACCATTCTTATCAAACTTATGCACATCATAAAAATAATTCGATCGATCAACTAATTTCAACACAACACAGTAATGAATCTACACTCTAAACCCCATATAAAATTCATCATACTCTCCCATTTATATAACAAGAATCCCACCTTTACCTTTTTGGATTGATGGCAACTCTAAACATTGATTGAATTTCTTGGAATTTTGGCACTGGCAGCAATTCCTTGTATTGTGTTCTCCTCCTCTCACAAACCCTATTCCTCTTTGTTTTTCTTCTGATAGCACTACTCTCTTTCTTTTCTAATTCTAATAATATAATACTATTCTATTTAATTTATTTAACAATTCAAATGGGCCTAAGAAACACACCCCTTATTACTTAATAATACTACAATTAAGCCCAACACTATTTCTAACTTATTTGTAATATAATTCTTCAACTTAATTCAACCAAATTAATCCGATTAATCAACATGTCAACTTAAATAAATAATTCAGACTTCGGCGATGAATATTCGAATTAATATAAAATATTCAAAAAAAGATTTAATTAAATAAATAATTAAATATCGGGGCGTTACAACTCTCCCCCACTTAGAATATTTTCGTTCATTATCAGTAGTATTAATTCGCAGTAAACCTACCATGTTTACACTTCTCACTTAATCAGACTATCCAATTTCCCGTCTACCTAAGATACCACACTTAGATATGAGAACCTCTGCTCACTTCCAATCACCTCAGTGATGTCTAGCAATTACATCCCAACAAATGCATCAACGACTTGGCTCTTAATACAATTAGCTTGGAGATACCTCACTCCAAACCTTGACACAAACTCTTGGACTTCTAAGTGATTTAACTAACTTTGGAATTACCATCCCACTTTTACTTACAAGGACTACAGCTTGCTCTCATTGCTTCCACTTGACTAAGTGATTAAAATAAACCTCTTGCCTCACAGGCCTTATGAGGCCTTGTTGTCGATTACCAATCTCGACATGACATGTTGTTCGTGTTGTCTCACATGTTTATTCTAGCATAACCTCCATTTAAGATATTTCATACATCCATGCTCTTCCTAATAACCGGGTTTGGTATCTCTCAGTCAAGATGGGATTCCAACATCCCCAATGGTCTTCATGCCTCCTCATATGCTTCAAAGATTCTCCATGTCAAGGTTCATTTCCCAAGTTTCGGATGGTTGAAAATCGGTTGTATTGGACAAAAGTCAACTATGGTCAACATGAAAATAATTTGTTGTCAACATCCTCATTTTGAAGTTAAATTCATCATTTGATCAAGGATTGATCATGATTCATCAAGAAAACTCAAGATTTGCTCAAAAGTCAAACTTTCTAAATTAGGGTTTCTAGATGAAAAGTCAATTGAACTTTGGTGATCATAACTTTCTCATACTTTCTCAAAAATTTTCCACCACCTCTTGTTTTGAAGGAAATTCAATTCTCTACAACTTCATGTCTCACAAGAGTCCAAAAATGCTTCATTTGAGAGGTATAAACAGGTCATTTTCAAAGTCAACAAAAGTCAACTTTTTTTTTGAGGATATATTGAGCATGGAAACTCCAATTGAGATGAGACCAAAAGGTTGGTTAGAGGACTCTTAGAGCTTTCCAAAAGTCCAACAACACTCAAAAATGTGGAAAATACAAGATTATTGGGCAATTTTGAATGCACAAAGGACATTTTGGTCAAAATGCAAAATTTTCCAAATGGGCCTAAAATCTTTTGATCCAAACTTGTTCATGACATTATTCTTGACCCATAAATGCTTGGCCATGGTGATTTTCTATTTTATGATTTATCTTTGAATTTTATAACATTTAATTCAAAATAAATTATATAAAATATGAAAATTAAGTATTTTTTCAAAAGGAATGGATTTATATCTTCCTTGAAGTCCAACATAGCCCAATATCCTTACCAAATTCGTGCATGATCAAGCATTGAAGAGGAAATCAAATTTCCTTCAAGAAAATTGATTTTTATTTGAAAAAATTGAATGCTCCAAATCAAATCTTTTTCACTCCCTTTGTCATCCAAATTTTCTCTATAAATACCAAGCATCATAGCCAGCCACAAGGACGAAACCCTAGCTCAAGCCAAACCCTTGTTCTTGTAAAAATTTTCAAGAAATTTGAGAAAATCGTATTTTTATTTCCAGCCACTTTCAGCCTTCAAACACCATTGCATCGTGCTCAGAGGGTAAGTTTGAGTAAGAATGCATTATTTTCATTGATTAAACCAAGCTGAATCGATGCATATACATACATACATATTCAAAACTTTTTGATTTTTGCATTTTATTATCCTGCGTGCTTTAATCGATTCTAACCATTCTAATGTGTTCATGAGGTCCTATATGAGTGATCTGGGTCATCGTTTCATAGCTTGCACGTAAAAATCATAGGTTGCCATGTTTAGGGTTTTTCGAGCTGTCTTCATCGAACCGGTTAATACAGGCCTTTTCAGTCGAAACTGATACCACCAATGGACTCAGAAGGTCCAATTTAGGTGGACAAGGTCTTCCTTTTCCTTTTATTCGTGCTGTTTTGCAGGTTTGAACGTCGAACTCACCGGAGAAGACGACCGGAGCTAGGGCTCCGGCGTCGTTGAATGTGTTGACCGGCGAGGAGGCTGGCGTGGCGAGATAGCGTGCTCCGATTCGTCCATCCGTTCCACCTGGGGTCCACCATGCTGATCGTGCATTGACTCATCCAAACAGCGACGCGTGTTCATCCATGGTCCCACGCTTCCAATTCATAACATCAGATGACACATGGCGTAGTGGTAAGATCGTTTTCTGTTCCAAGATGCTCTCAAGGGTCCCCTGTTCGAACCCCATCAGGACCTGGTTTTGCTATTTTCTCTCAAACTTTCAACTTTTCAACTATTTTCCTATTTTCTTTTTATTTTACTATTTGCATGTTATTTTAATTAATTTCATAATTTTATTTATGCATTAAAAAATCATCAAAAAATATTTTTCTTTTTACATTATTTTCATAAAACCTTTATTTAATTTATAAAATTAAAAAATATAATTTTTCATGCATATTTATTTTTATTCATAATTTTGCATTGAAATCACTTTTAATTCATTTTTAATTATTAAATTGCATCTAAAAAATCCCAAAAAATTATTTTAACATATTTATGTTATTTCCAGCATGTCATATTTTTTCCAATAAAAAACTTGCATTTTTCTAACATTTTTCCTCTTATTCGATTCATCTCGTATTTTCCGATTTCTCATTCCTTTACAGGTTGATCCGATTCAGACGATTCTTTCTTTATCATTTTATTTTTCAATAATGTAGCATCAATGGGATGTAATAGTTTAAATTGGACTTTATTTTCCTTTTAAGTTATGTATCGCCAAAGCCATGTAATAGCGTACATTTACCTTTCGCATCTTTACAATCCGCATTTTAATTTCCGCACCCTATAAACTGCTAGTAACTAGGCGTGCATGGCAAGATAATAACGAACATAGCCCACTAATTTGCAAGATAAAATATAAAATCAACACACTTCTTTCACCGCGCACCCTTAGGGTAATTCTCTCGTTGCCTTTGCGAATTCAAAATGGTCATGTCCCTCGGCGTGAGGTATCCTAGCACCATTGCCTTCCAAACAAATCATCATAGTCCCTTGATACAAAGATCATAAGACCCACGCGTCGCCTCCGAATACATGATCTTGACCCTCGATTGTCGCCTCGAAAAATGATGATAGTCCCTTGAATGTGCTAGGATACTTCCTACAAGTTGCCTTCTATGACCATCCGATGTCCCTTGATGTCCGCTTACATCCATGAATGGAGCTACCTACTAACTAATGGTATGCTAGCGCTATTCTAAAGGCGTAAAAGTATAAACGACCAATTACGAGTGGGTAAATAAGTCTTTTAGTTGCTTGCTCTAAACCAAATGCTTTTCGCACCACACACTCTTTTCAAAGTTCAAACTCTTTTCAAAGCGAAACATTTCGAACACTTTGTATACACTCCTACATGAGTCATTACAAAGTCAAGAGAAATGCCTTTTTCAAAACATTTTTTGTCAAACACATAGAAAGCAATTTTAAAGGTGATCTAGAGCAACTAAGAGCCGTAGATAACTACGGATGGAAAGGGTGCTAATACCTTCCCTTTTCATAACCATTCTCCGAACTCGAGAATCTAAGCGAAGGTCTTTTTACGTATTTTACCTTCCCTTAATTGGATAAAAATAAAAGTCGGTGGCGACTCTTGCTATCCGCACATTTGCGATACAAAAATCCTACAAAGTCGGTTCAACGTATTCTGAGCGGAGACTCTTGAGGGACCCACCTAAAGAGAATTGCCTTAGGGATTTCTAGATAACTTTTATTGCTTTTGTTTGACTTGTATGCTTTATCTTTAAGGGTTGCTTGGGTATTATATTTGTGGGGGATCCTACACCTGGATCCGGGTTTCCTTTTAGGTAAGTAGCAATAAATCATCGCGACCGCTAGACGTATACCTAAACGGTCAACATGATTGCTACGTTAGCGTGACACTTTGGTTGTCCCGATACTCTTCATTCCCAAGTTGAGGATAGTATTTGGCTTCTGCGTGGTGTCATCAAGCGCTAACTAAACTTTTAGAACCTTAATTGACCCATCTTAGCCATTAGAAGGTAGTGAGATGGCCAGCTTTGGTGCAGACTAAGGTTGGTTGATACTCGATGCTACGCTCATTAAGATCAGACTTTTGGGACATTTTCGGTCGACCACTTGGTAGTCGTATTGAAATAAGCGCCTACGAGAAAGATCGATGATATGAGATTCCTAGAACCCGATTACTATTATAGGATAGGATGAACCAACTCAAACTTTTGGTAGGGTACTCACCTATACCTCATGCAAGCCTTAAACCTAGGCTCATTGTGTGAATTGTTTGTGTGTGCTAAACATGACATCATGACATCATTCGCATTGCATATCATTTCTAACTATTTCAAGGACCTAGGGATTTATCTTTGCTCTATTTTGTAGGGTATTATGGCTTCTAGAAAGACTATCCGAATCAACTTCATGGGTATACCTTCTCAGCTCAAAGATTTGGTTTCAGAAATTCCCGACCATGCTCAGTTCACCAAAAGATATGGTTATCTACTTGATTTGGTTATCTCCGGTTTTGAAGAAGATATGATGCATGTCCTATTCCAGTTCTTCGATCCGAAACATCATTGCTTTACATTCCCATATTATCAATTGGTTCCTACCTTGGGATGCCTATTCTTGATCAAATGCCATTCACCGGTCTAGAAAAGGTCCCTAAGTACGAAGACATTGCATCAGCCTTACATCTTAAGCGCTTAGACATTGAAGCCAATTGGGAAACTAGAAGTGGAGTTAAGGGTTTACTTTCCAAGTTCCTAATTAAGAAAGCCCGAGAATTCCTCAAAGTTATGAGTTTCCATGCATTTGAAGACATTGTGGCCTTGTTAATCTATGGTTTGGTTCTATTTCCTAACTCGGATCAATTCATAGATGTCAACGCCATCAAGTTATTCCTTACCCGCAATCCAGTGCCTACTTTACTTGGAGACATTCTACATTCTCTCCACACTCGTACTACCAAAAGACAAGGAACTCTCATGTGTTGCATACCGTTACTTTCAAGGTGGTTTATTTCGCACCTTCCTCCATCAGTTTTGAAGAATGAACAAAGGATGAAGTGGTCTCAGAGATTAATGTTACTCTCTCATTCCGATATCCGTTGGAGTCTTTTCTCTCAAAAGGACTTCACCTTCATTGAGCGTTGTGGAGAATTCCCTAATGTACCACTACTTGGTATAAGGGGAGGTATTACTTACAACCCTTCTTTAGCTCTACGTCAGTTTGGTTTTGCTCGAAGAGATGGTCCGCATGATATGCTTCTCCAAGATGTTGTGTTCGACTACAACCACGATCTCGAGTACAAGCGAAGGTTCATACGCTTGGGGCATGGTAAAGAAGGCGATACCAAGACTTTGGGGCACAAAACTCCATTCCTTGGGAACCTTACCTCAAATGGGTGAGAGCTCGAGCTCAAAACCTCATGATGCCATTCACGCTGTTCTACCGGTAATTATGGAACTTTGCTATAGGTGGCGTACCTATCTGTTCTCTATCGACATGCCTCACGATTTTGAAGACTTGAAGAGATCACGGATTCAGCTCAAGGAAGAGCGATACCTTTGAAGCTCGATGCTATGCAAGTGAGAAGAAAGTGCTAGAGTTGACCAAGCTACTTCACGAGGAAGCGAAGCATCAGCCTACCTCGGCACCAAGGCGCCCATGGGAGACTTAGAGCTTTAGGATTTTATGCTTTTCTTTTGTTATTGTTTTGAACTATCTTTTGTACTTAAAGAATAATAAAAGAGTACTAATAAATGTTTGTTCTTGCTTGTTTAACAAATTTAAATCTCTAAGGTCCTTGAAAACATTGCATTGCATTCGCATAAACATTGCATATCATAGCATAACATTGCATCAGGTACATTGGAGATTGGTTTTCTCATTTGCTCGCTATTTATTTTAGCGAAATGGCTCTTGAGCAGTCATCAAAGATCTTGACTCGGAATGCTCGATTTGATGTTTACCGGCTTGGTCCAAGGCCAAGAAGATGAAGAAGCTCATCAACGAGAAGAAGAAGGTTGTTGGTCTCCTCGAACATGGGTAGGCGCTACAAAGGTGGTCCTAAGAGGTCGATCGGATAGAGCTCTCGGAAGGAGTGTCAGTGAACAAAGTAACAAGGGGATGGTGAAGGCGATCGGCTGAGCTTGAGAAGAACTATGATGATGGCCAATACTCGATGAGGATGACAAGTACAAGCAACTTGAAGACCGTCGAATCTTGTGGAAAACACGAAGATGTCGGGCTGAATTTTGATGATTTGAGTCTTGTCCACAGTGTTGTGATTCCTCCCAGTTCAATGTTCAACTTTTGCTAAGTATGATGGCATGTCTTGCCCTAATGCATTTGAAGTCTTATGTTCGGAAGATCAATCCCTTGATGTGAAAGTTGTGGATGCATTATTTTCAAGAGAGTTTGTCGGAACCCGATTGGAATGGTACTATCGGCTAGAGAATGACCGTATCATGCACAGGTGACTTGGGATGCTTTCTCGAGACAATATGAGTACAATCTTGAATTGACACCCACTCGCATGCAACTACAAAGCATGTCTATGGGTCGTGATGAGAAGTTCAAGGAATATGCTCGAAGTGGAGATCTAGCGGTGAGTTCAACCACCCTTGTCCATAGGGAGTTGGTTGATATGTTCATGGGAACAACGCGGGCCCATTCTTCAATCATCGATTGGAAACTCTTGATAGGATTCACCGTGATGTTAATGACGGCGTATTGAAATTTGGTATCAAAGTGGGAAGATTCAGTAGAGACATCTTGAAGCTGCAAAGAGATCTTTTGGTGGTAAGAAAGAAGTTAATCTGTGTATGGTCGGAAAAGCCGAGCCAAGACCGACCGTGCTCAATCTGTGGGGCGGTTGTGATCTCGATCCTACATCGGCCTGACCTCGGTGAGACAGCGCGCGTAACGAGCAGCGCCGAGGCGGTTTATGAAGATCAACATGCCTTTGTGCAAGCCTTGCAACACTTGTTGAAAGCGAGCTAATTGCTTTGAGGATCCTCCTCGAATGTCAACACCTCCTCTTGAAATACAATCCTAATGCTAAGTGTGCTTACCATTCCAATAGCCGGGACATAATCTTGATGATTGTTGGGCTCGAAGAACAAGATTCAAGATATGATTGAAGCTAAGCAGTTGATTTGATCCTCTATTGAGACTCGAATGTGAATAAGCGCCTATGCTAACCATGACAAGGGTTCCAATCTTTGTTGGTGGCGATACTTATGTTTTCAATATAGATGACTTGACCATTCCTCGATGGTATTAAGAAGAATTTGTTGCAAGCGGTGTCGACCAGGATGCCCGAGCTGTCGTTAGTGCCCATCCAGCGATGGTTGTGCTTGGTTGAGAAGGCGTGTTCGATGCATGATGGATAAGTGAGATACTATTTACGAAACCACATGCAAAACGTGTGAAGAAATGTCTAAGTTGAAGATTGACAATGCAAGCAGCTGTACCATCATGTGGGACACCTTGGGGCAGCCAAGTGGAAAGTATGATTACATGGTGAAGTACATTGTTCACGAGGTTACAAGATTCCTATTGAAGATATTAAAGGCGACGGATGGGGTGGCGATTTCCCGAAGATTATCTTGATGTTAACCTGATAAGGATTTCCTCTGCGATCCTGTGCCTAAGTGGCACCTCTCATCATTACTTCTCCCGGACCGGTTCCATATTCCTCGACAAAGCTATCCCTTGGAACTATGGGTGATGTTTACTATCATGGCGTCAAGCAAGACCCTCGACCATTGAAGATCTTACGATTGAAGCTACCATTCGACATTGACAACATCACGGATCTAGTAAGGTGACGAGCCGGAAGGTATTCTCTCGGATATCTCTCCTCCAAAAGACACTGCGACTCCACTCGCATTCCGGCTATTCAATCCATTCCCAAGCTAGAGGAAAGAACCGTGACTCATCACCTTTCCCAAGTACCAAAGGAATTCTTGAAGACACCTCAAACAAGAAATGGAGAAATTACGAAGATTATCAAGAAGAGTGACTACAATGTTGTGGAGCAGTTGGACGGACTCAGTCCAAGATCTCATCTTGCTCTGCTCTTGTGCTCTAAGGCTCATACTAACGCCTTGGTGAAGTTTACGAAGAATGCTCATGTACCGCAAGACACTACCAGCCAGTTTGAAGTTTGTATTGCTATCACGGCTGCCAACAACGGCCTAAGCTTCTCGATCTTGATTTGACTCTGGAAGGAAACACAACAAAGCCTTGCATCTACTGTGAATGCAAGGGCACTACCTTATCTCATGTTTTGGTAGATACAGTTACGCTCGAATATCCTTCGAAGCGCTTTTGATCGACTTGATGTCGAGGGTTGGTTACGAGACCCGGTGACATAATTGTGAGAGCTTTTGATGGTTCTAGCGAGCGGTGCTTGGAAGCTCACTCTGCACTGTTAAGTCGGTTCCAGACTTTTGACTCCACTTTCTTTGTCATGGACATCCGTTACTCTTGCCTACTTGGGCGCCCTTGGATACATGGGGCGGTATTACCGCATGCTGAAGTACGGTGAAAGGAAGGTTGTTACGATGTGGTGAAGAGGAATATATGGTCGGTCATCTGGTCATTCCGTTACCTTGAGATGGAAGGAGAATTCTTGAGACTTCATGTCAAGCTTTTGAAACAATACCAGTCATGCTGTTGACTCTCCTGTCCTCTGAAGTTACACAATCTCCGTCTAGGATGGCCTCTTGAAAGATGCTCATTGCTTGTTGAAGAAGGTAGTACTATTTGGGGTTAGCTCCACGATCTTCCTCTCAAATTTGACAAAGGTGGTTTAGGCTTCACTATCAAGGTCGGAAGATGATCGCCATGACGTGTCGGCCAACTTCCTTTCATCGGCCAGTGGAATCCATGCTATAAAGATGGCGACAACGACTTCGACATCGGCAAGTGGATCTTCGACTCGGATCATGGGCTCGGCAATTGGAAGGCGAAGGCGTCATACCAATCTCCTTTAGTCGGGAGTAATTGCTCTTGTTTTTGTTTTGCTTTCATATTTCTTTATGTTTTGAACAATAAACTTTGAAAGCCTAGTGCCTTGCGGGCATCATGGCTCGTTCACGAGGTTATTATCATTGTTTGCGTTTTCATTCAATAAATTCGTTGGACTTTTGCATTCAATTGTTTGTTTTCTTTCTTTTACTTTACCACCCCTTCAAAAGCTATGTGTTTCTTACACACACCGTGATACTGCTGAAATTACTCGAATCTCGTTAATATGACTATGCTATTGCTAAATATGACTTGATAATCCGATCTACCAAGCCGAAGGCGAAAGTGAGGAAGATTGTGAAGTGCCGGAGAACTTGGCTACTACAAGAAGAAGAGTTATCACCACAAAGAGCAAGTTGAGGTTGTGAATTTGGGTGCGAAGGCAGAAAAGAGATCAAGATAGGAGGCGGGTCTTGAGCAGATGTCAAAGAAAGGTTGATTCGGATGCTACGAGACTATATTGAGGTTTTGCTTGGTCATACGAGGACATGCCGGTTTGGACATTGATATTGTGGTACACGATTGCCGCAAAAGAAGGTTTTGTCGGTGAAAGCGAAGGTTAAATCGCATCGTCTGAAATGTCGAGAAAATCAAAGCGAAGTTATAAACAGTTCAACGTCGGTTTCTTAGTCACCTCTTATCCCGATGGGTTGCAAATGTGGTACCCGTACCTAAGAAGGATGGCAAATACGAATGTGTGTGGATTCTGATCGAACAAAGTAAGTCAAAGGCGATTTTCCACTCCCTCATATCGATGTTACGGTTGACAACACCTCGGCACAAGGTTTTCTCCTTCATGGATGGTTTCTCCGACAATCAGATCAAAATTGCTCCGACATAGAAGACTACTTTTGTTACACGGTGGGGTACTACGCTACAAGGTTATCGTTTGAATTTGAAAACGCGCGCCACTTATCAGTGCTATGGTGACATTGTTCCATGACATGATTCATCACGAGATAGAGGTCTCGTCGGCGACATGATAGCTCGCTCACGGTGAAGAAGAACATCTAGATCATTTGCGGAAGCTTTGACGGGTTGAAGAAATCTGATTGAGGCTCCCAACAAGTGCACCTTTGAGTCGATCGAAAACTCTTAGGGTTTGTTGTCGATAATAAAGGTATTGAGGTTGACCCGAGGTCAAAGCTATTCAAGAGATGCCGCCCCACGAGAGAAAAGTCGGTTTCTTGGGCCGACTAAACTACATTGCGGGTTCATTGCACACCTGCTACTTGTGAGCCAATCTTCAAGTTACTAAAGAAAGATCAAGTAGTAGAATGGAGCAGCGATTGCGGATCGCTTTTGACAAGATCGGTACCTACGAATCCTCCCATCACGATGCCACTGCGAAGGAAGACCTCTTATCATGTATTTAACGGTGTTAGACAATTCAATAGGGTGTGTGTTGGGGAAACATGGCGAGTCAGTCGAAAAGAGCATGCAATATACTACCTTAGCAAAAGTTTACATTGTGAAACAAGATACTCACGACTTGGAAAACTTGCAGCGCTTTGGCTTGAACATGAACTAGAACAAATTATATGAGCCTATTACCAAAATGATTTCGAATATGGATCTCGGCGATCAAAGGATGTACCGATCATTTGGCTCAAAGCCGTAATGACTATTCTGGATTCAATTTCAATTTTAAATAGGTCGATGGGCCTCAAACTCACTTGGCAATGGCATTGGCGCCATCATTACATCTCACGGAGGACATACTCCTTTCACCGCTAGATTATGTTTGGTTGCACTAACAACATGGCGAGTATGAGCGTGCATCATGGGTATTAAAGCGCTATTGACTTAGAATCAAGTTCTTACAAGTGTATGGAGACTCATTTAGTGATCGATCGGATAAAGGCGAGTGGGATACGAAGCATCCAAACTCATTCCGTATCGAGCATGTTAGTTTGATTCCCTACTTGAAGAAATTACTTTTGATCACATTCCACGAGAAGAGTCGGTTGGCGAACCATTGGCTACTATATCGTCTATGTTCAAGGTTAGATGGGACAACGAGGCTCCCGGATCATCATCGAGAAGTTCGAACCGACTTATTGTTATGAGCTTGCGAAGAGAAACCTTGGTATTATGGCGTGAAGAAGTATCTTGAGACTCGGGAATATCCGAGGGCATACATTAATGATAAGAAGTTCATGAGAAGATTTGCATCAAATTCTTCCTTAGCAGCGGCATCTTATACAAAGCAACCCGACTTGTGTTTACTCATTGTAGACGAGCAATGCGTATCATGGAAGAGTTACGAAGGCGCATTTGGTACCCACTCCGATGGACATACGATGGCTAAGAAGATTTTGAAACGAGTTACTATTGGTCCACCATGGAAGCGATTGTCACCGCTTCGCTCGATCTTGTCACAAATGCGGTTATGCGGACAAAGTACACGTGCCTCGGTACCTCACGATGTTTTAACTTCTCCTTGGCCTTTTGCAATGTGGGGCATTGACATGATTGGAGAAATTAAGCCTGACTTCAATGGACATCGTTTCATCCTTGTGGAAATTGATTACTTTACCAAATGGGTAGAAGCGACCTCGTTCGCATCATTACCAAGAATGTTGTGGCTCGATTCATCAAGCATAATCTTATCTGTCGGTATGGCACTCCGAAAGGATTATCACGGATAACGGTTCAATCAACAACAAGATCACAATCTTCTCCATATCGGCCTAAGATGAATGGCGCGATGGAAGCGCCAACAAAAACATTAAGAAGATTATACAAAAGATGGCGTGACTTACAAGGATTGGCATGAGATGTTACCATCCACGGCAACTCCTTCTCTCTTGTATCGGTATGGGCAGTTCTACCCATCGAGTTCGAGATACCCTCGACGAGTCCTCCGGGGCGAGTTAAGCGAAGCGATTGGGTCAGACTCGCCTTGACCATTAACTTGATTGATGAGAAGCGACTCGCATCCATCGCCATGGACGATTATCGAAATGAATGATCAAAACATTTAGCAAGAAGGTCAAGCACCGAGTCTGAAGTCGGTGATCTAGTAGTCAAGCGCATCATTCTTCCACAAGGTGATCCAGGAAAATGGACTCCCACCTACGAGGGACCATTTGTAGTCAAGCAGTATTTTCGGCGGACTATGATACTTAGCACCATGGATGGAAGACTTCCCACACCTGAGCGAGACATAGTCAAAAATACTACATAAAAGAGACCCGCTAGGTCGGTAGCCTAGGCAAAAATAAGGGCATCTGGCGAACCAAAGGTTCGGGCAAAAGTTAAGGATATATACAAAACATGTACACCGGCAAGTCGAAAACACGAAAGGTGGCTTGGGCAAAAAGGTATCGGTGGTGAAAACCCAAAAGGCGGTCTAGGCAAAGTTAGGGATTTAAGCGTCGACTATGTCTCTTCGGATCACAGCTTCGGACTACTATCGGCATTCAAGATTCAAATGGCGAAGATCGATCTACTCACTTTCTCTTGACAGCAAGGAGATGAGATAGTTGAAATATATAGTACTAGCATAGTTGGAACTTAACGAGATTGTTTCCATGGCTTTTACCTTTCTTGTGTACAAACTACTTGGCCATCATACATTTCAAATAAATGCAAGTTCTTTCTCTTTACAATATTGTTGTTTGCATAAAGTCCAACGTTTGCTTTGAATGATTATATGCATTTGACAATAAAAATCTAATCGCAAACATACGAAAAGTGAACATACAAAAGTGCTTACTACGGGCTCCGAGGTTGAGATGCGATGAAGGTCACCAAAACATTCCCCGTGAGCATGATCCCCAGGGTGTCACTCACAACAAACCTCCCTCCAACGGAGTATCGTTAATCAGCGGTGATTCCACTCAAAAGCGATGTTACATCGGTCTCAGCGAAACACTTCACCCCAGTCAAGTATTTATCCCGGCGGATATCTCTCGATCCTTTCCCTTTTCCCCGGTATCGGACCGAAACTTGGTCGAGATAGTGCATCGGAAGAAACTACATCTTCATCCCCGGTAGGAGATTACAGGCTCGACTCTTCAACCGGTCTCCGGCAACTATCAAATGCTCTCCAGTGAGATCTACACAGAATCCCCGTGGGCGCCTCCTAAATTTCCTCGGCGGATCTACATACAAGGTCCCCAGCGGATCGCCTCCGATTCTCCTCGGCGGGGTCTATATATGAGATCTCCAACAACGAGCCTCTTAGATCTCTACCTTCCTCAACAATATCTAGGCCCAAGACTTGGTCGGATGGTGCATCGGAGGAATCCGGGATATCTTTCTCCTTCAAAGCGGGGTTCTCACCTACTCAATTCCCAGAAGAAGTCGAAATCCTCAAGCAGAATATCCATCTTCTTCAAGATGGATATGTTTTGAAATACCACAACATCTATCATTCATACATTACTCATAAAGTCATAATTCATGCATATGTCATTCATATACCTTGTCATGCATCATACTTTGCATAAAACTAACCAATATTCTATCAAAGTTCCTCTTGTTTTCTCCAAAGCAGTATGATCATACGGCAAGCAGGTCGAGATTAAGCCCGAATCGGCGGAAAACTATCGAAGACCGCCCTTGGTTGTCCTCCGACGGTGGTCGAGATTAAGCCGAATCGGCGGAAAACTATCGAAAGACCGCCCTTGGTTGTCCTCCGACGACTAGTCGAGGATTAAGCCCGAATCGGCGGAAAATTATCAGAAGACCGCCTCTGGTTATCCTCAGATAACGAGCAATGGATCAACACCGATGCACAGCGGAAGCTATCCACATTTTGCCAACTACTGACCTCCCTCGGAGTAATCGGCCACGAAGAGTTATTACGATTCCTTATTATCAGCAACTCTGAGTCTAGCGTCGACTCGATTGCCTTGGATGGCATCTTAAGCCCATCTCCGACTACTTATCAACGATTGCTTCACTTTCGAATCTGCATATATGGTTAAAATCAATGCAAACCAATAACTTCATTCAAATAATGAACACGAAGTCTAACGTCGACTCCTCGGATGGCATCTTAAGCCCATCTCCTCTCCCTTCGAAGCGTCTCTGAGCCTAGCGTCGGCTCACTTTCCGGCAATCCTCCTATCAATAATCTAAGGTCTAACGTCGACTCATGCCCAGCTTCTCCAAATGGCATCTGTAAGCCCATTCCGCATCATCGACCAACGCGGTGCAAAGTTTCGGTGTACTCGGTGTTCAATCATCTTCTACCTCCGGTCACGAAAGACAAGCGTGTCAATCTAACCCTCGTACAAGAAGATTGAGCAGGCGGTCATACCCCAAAATTTGCCCTACATTTACTCAAGATATTTCATACATCCATGCTCGAAAGTTCCTCAAGATCAACCCAAACTAGGGTTTGGTATCTCTCAGTCAAGATGGGCTTCAACATCCCAATGGTCTTCATGCCTCCTCATATGCTTCAACGATTCTCCATGTCAAGTTTCAAGCTTCACGGATCAAGTTTCCTCGAACAATTGCTCGGATGGTTGAAAATCGATTGTATTGGAAAAAAGTCAACTATGGTCAACATACGGTCAAACTTCATAATTTTTGGTCAACATCCTCATTTTGAAGTTACATTCATCATTTGATCAAGGATTGATCATGATTCATCAAGAAAACTCAAGATTTGCTCAAAAGTCAAACTTTCTAAATTAGGGTTTCTAGATGAAAAGTCAATGAACTTTGGTGATCATAACTTTCTCATACTTTCTCAAAATTTTTCCACCACCTCTTGTTTTGAAGGAAATTCAATTCTCTACAACTTCATGTCTCACAAGAATGTCAAAAATGCTTCATTTGAGAGGTATAGCTCAAAACATTCTGGTCATTTTCAAAGTCAACAAAAGTCAACTTTTTGTTTTGAGGATATATTGAGCATGGAAACTCCAATTGAGATGAGACCAAAACGTTTGGTTAGAGGACTCTTAGAGCTTTCCAAAAAGTCCAAGAACACTCAAAAATGTGGAAAATTGAGCAAGATACACTATTCGAAGTTGGGCACTTTTGAATGATTGCACAAAAGGACATTTTGGTCAAAATGCAAAATTTTCAAATGGGCCTAAAATCTTTTGATCCAAACTTGTTCATAACATTATTCTTGACCCATAAATGCTTGGCCATGTTGATTTTCTATTTTTATGATTTATCTTTGAATTTTATAACATTTAATTCAAAAATAAATTATATAAAATATGAAAATTAAGTATTTTTTCAAAAGGAATGGATTTATATCTTCCTTGAAGTCCAAGATAGCCCAATATCCTTACCAAATTCGTGCATGATCAAGCATTGAAGAGGAAATCAAATTTCCTTCAAGAAAATTGATTTTTATTTGAAAAAATTGAATGCTCCAAATCAAATCTTTTTCACTCCCTTTGTCATCCAAATTTTCTCTATAAATACCAAGCATCATAGCCAGCCACAAGGACGAAACCCTAGCTCAAGCCAAACCCTTGTTCTTGTAAAAATTTTCAAGAAATTTGAGAAAATCGTATTTTTATTTCCAGCCACTTTCAGCCTTCAAACACCATTCCATCGTGCTCAGAGGGTAAGTTTGAGTAAGAATGCATTATTTTCATTGATTAAACCAAGCTGAATCGATGCATATACATACATACATATTCAAAACTTTTTGATTTTTGCATTTTATTATCCCGCGTGCTTTAATCGATTCTAACCATTCTAATGTGTTCATGAGGTCCTATATGAGTGATACGGGTCATCGTTTCATAGCTTGCGTAAAATCACGGTTGCCATGTTTAGGGTTTTCGAGTTGTCTTCATCGAACCGGTTGATCTGGCCTTTTCGTTCGACAGTACCACCAATGGACTCGGAAGGTCGATTTAGGTGGACAAGGTCTTCCTTTTCCTTTTATTATTTGTTTTGCAGGTTTGAACGTCGAACTCACCGGAGAAGACAACCGGAGCTAGGGCTCCGGCGTCGTTGAATGTGTTGACCGGCGAGGAGGCTGGCGTGGCGAGATAGCGTGCTCCGATTCGTCCATCCGTTCCACAGGGTCCACCATCTTGATCGTGCATTGACTCATCAAAGCAATGACGTGTTCATCCATGGTCCACGCTTCGATTCATAACATCGGATGACACATGGCGTAGTGGTAAGATCGTTTTCTGTTCCAAGATGCTCTCAAGGGTCCCCTGTTCGAACCCCATCAGGACCTGGTTTTGCTATTTTCTCTCAAACTTTCAACTTTTCAACTATTTTCCTATTTTCTTTTTATTTTACTATTTGCATGTTATTTTAATTAATTTCATAATTTTATTTCTGCATTAAAAAATCATCAAAAAATATTTTTCTTTTTACATTATTTTCATATAACCTTTATTTAATTTATAAAATTAAAAAATATAATTTTGCATGCATATTTATTTTTATTCATAATTTTGCATTTAAATCACTTTTAATTCATTTTTAATTATTAAATTGCATCTAAAAAATCCCAAAAAATTATTTTAACATATTTATGTTATTTCCAGCATGTCATATTTTTTCCAATAAAAAACTTGCATTTTCTAACATTTTCCTCTTATTCGATTCATCGTATTTTCGATTTCTCATTCTTTTCTGGTTGATCCGATTGACGATTCTTTCTTTATCATTTTATTTTTCAATAATGTAATCTCTATGGGATGTAATAGTTTAAATTAGGACTTTATTTTCCGCACTTTTAAATTATGTATACGCCCCAAAGCCATGTAATAGCGTAGGACATTTACCTTTCCGCATCTTTACATTCGCATTTTAATTTCCACCCTATAAGCTAGTAACTAGGCGTGCATGGCAAGATAATAACGAACATAGCCCACTAATTTGCAAGATAAAATATACGAAATCAACACACTTCTTTCACCGCGCACCCTTAGGGTAATTCTCTCGTTGCCTTTGCGAATTCAAAATGGTCATGTCCCTCGGTAGAGGTATCCTAGCACCATTGCCTTCAAACAAATCATCATAGTCCCTTGATACAAGATCATAAGACCCACGCGTCGCCTCCGAATACATGATCTTGACCCTCGATTGTCGCCTCGAAAAATGATGATAGTCCCCGAATGTGCTAGGATACTTCCTACAAGTTGCCTTCTATGACCATCCGATGTCCCCGAATGTCCGCTTACATCCAGCGAATGAAGCTACCTACTAAGCGATGGTACGGCTAGCGCTATTCTAAAGGAGCGTAAAAGTATGAAAGCGACCAATTACGAGTGGGTAAATAAGTCTTTTAGTTGCTTGCTCTAAACCAAATGCTTTTCACACACACTCTTTTCAAAGTTCAAACTCTTTTCAAAGCGAAACATTTCGAACACTTTGTATACACTCCTACATGAGTCATTACAAAGTCAAAGCGAAATGCCTTTTTCAAAACATTTTTTGTCAAACACACAGAAAGCAATTTTAAAGGTGATCTAGAGCAACTAAGAGCCGTAGATAACTACGGATGGAAAGGGTGCTAATACCTTCCCTTTTCATAACCATTCTCCCGAACTCGAGAATCTAAACGAAGGTCTTTTTCTGTACTTTTACCTTCCCTTAATTGGATAAAAATAAAAGTCGGTGGCGACTCTTGCTATCCGCACATTTGCGATACAAAAATCCTACAAAGTCAGTTCACCGTGTTACAGATAGGATTATACTTTAGAAAACCTACTGAACAAAATATTATTGCTGCTTTTATTTGTTTTACAAAATTAAGCCAACCCTTAAAAATGAGGAACTTACAACAAAGAAGAGAGGAAAAGTGATTTTGGCAAGACCAAAGTGACACGGATTCGGTCTTTGCTACCATAGTGGTGAACACAGCCATTGTCACTCTGACTCCTTCCCCCAGCACAACTAAAATTCAAGATCCAGTCGAAGCCATTGCTTTTGCTTCTGTTGAGAAAGGTGCAACTGTCAACCTTAACCCGTCGACTCAGGTACTTGTCGATTCTACTTTAGTTTCCTTTTTAACTGGTTGGACTTGTTTCATTAATATCTCTTCTTGTTTTCTCAGTTGTTGCCTATGGCCAACAACAAAGTATGGACTATACTCCGCTATTAGAGGCTTCTTCCCTCACCAACATGTGAATCTCGGCGTAAATCATTGGTGAGTTCATTGATCATTGTTAGGCTACTCTTAGTGACTCTGACTCAATCACTAGTCCTGCCAAGCATAAGGATTCTATTTCTAATAGCTCTAACTCTAGTATTTCAGATTCCCTGCAGGTTTCAGAGGCAAATAAAGATGCCACCACTTCCCAACTTTCGCCCCCTCCTGAAGGCACGCCCCACATTTCTTTTGAGGGAAAAAGGTTCGACTCACCTACCACGCTGAAACAAACGGTGGTCAATCCTTCTACAATGGAAGCAATTGCTAGGCTACGTAGCTTAGTGAGTTCTCGCACTCTTTATTCTGACTTCGACCAGTCTCAAATATATAATGATAAGTTAGGACCTGATGCAATCAAAGTGAATAATCTAACAACTAAAATTTGGACTCATGCCTTGAATCCTGATTTTCCCCATTTTCTTCATTCTGATCCAACTATTGGGCCAGACATTTTAGATGCGCTCACTCAATTGGAAGATCTCAATATTTTTGAGTCGACCAGGTTCATGATGACAACATTTGAGAAATTCTTTGTTCCCCTACTCCTAAATGTTGAAGATATTAGGGAAAACGAACAGTCGGTTGATTCAATGAGTGCTTTTGTGAAAGAGAATTGGGATATGGTGGTACATGCTAATGAAGAAGTCACCGAGATACTCGCCTTGGTTGAGAACAAAAAGAACGAACTGGCTCCCAAACAAAAAAGATCTCCTGAAATATGAGACCCGGTTGCTGCTCTCAACAAGGAATTGGAATTGCTTGCTAAGAAAGAGGATGAGATTAATAAAATTATTGATCCATCTCAAGCAAAAGCCGACCAAATTGTTGTGGATGTTGTGGCCGTGGGTCAAGCATTTTCTTCTGTCGAAACAGAGATTGAACTACTTAAGGTTCAAGCAGAAGAATTTGATAACCATGTCGTACGCCTCTATGATGACTTGCAGTCATTCCAAAACAAATTTAAACATTTTTAACTATTGCAGCAACAATCTTGTGACCTCTTCATGTAATATTTTAAAAATGGCTTTAAATAAATTTTAATGTAATGCCTTTCTTTCTCTCTCTCTCTCTATATATATATATATATATATATATATATATAATACACAAACTTTATGCATGCTTTTAATTTCTTTGGTTTCAAACATAATTTTACCAGCTTGTTTGTTCGACAAACTCTTATTCTGTCGAGATTTTGACTTCTTGAAGAATAGGTTTATACTTCTTCAAGTACTTTCCAATTACCCTTAAGATCCGTCGATTTGGGGCTAGCTCTTCAAGTTCATAGGCATTATTGGAAAAACTTGTATTACCTTAAAAGGTCCTTCCCAATTTCGGGACCATTATCCCAAGACTCTACCATTTCTGTCCATAGGTAATATAACTTTCCAAACTAAATCGTCTACAGAAAATACTTTATCTTTTACCTTTTTATTATAAGCTCTGGAAATTCTTTCTTTCTGTCTTCTTAATGAATCAAGAGTCAACATCCTTTCTTCATCTAAGTCGACAAGCTCGTACATCATCATACTCCGATAATCTTGGATGTTATTTCATGTTGTCTTTGGATTCTTACTGATTGAACTTTCATCTCCATTGGTAGTACTGCATCATGCCCATATGTGAGTCTAAATGGAGTAGTTCTCATTTCTTATTTTGAAGAAGTTCTACATGCCCATAAGGCTTGATCTAGTGTTTTATGCCAATTCCTTGGCTTCTTTCCTACATGCTTCTTGATCAGGCTAATTATTACCTTATTGGCAGCTTCGACTTGGCCATTTTCCTGAGCATGGTAAGGAGTGGAAGTTAACAACTTAATTCCAACTTCTTGCGTAAATTCTTTCATTTTTTGCCCAGTAAACACTGATCCTTGGTCCGTTGTAATTGTCTTTGGAATCCCAAACCGACACATGATGTTATTTTGTATAAAATCTATGATAACTTCTTGGTCGACATTTACTAAGGCTACAGCCTCAACCCATTTTGTAAAATAATCAATGCTGACTAGAATATACCTTTGTTGTTTTAATGAAGCTGGTTTAATTTCTCCAATCACATCCAATGCCCATCCTCTAAATGGCCAAGGTTTTACAATTGCATGTAATTCACTTGCAGGAACATGTTGGATGCCCCCATGCATTTGGCATTGTTGGAAACCTTTAGCAAATTCAATGCAATCTTTCAACATTGAAGGCCAATAGACACTTGAAAGCACCAAAAGTCATTTCATTTTGTGTCCAGCCTGATGGGAACCACATGCTCCACTGTGCACTCTTTACACTACTATATATGTCTCACTTTCTCCAAGGCATTTAAGGAATACTCCTTCAATTATTTTCTTGAATAATTCATTTTCTATCAAGACATAACTGAGGGCACGATATTTGATCTTAAAATCTGTCGACCCCGTAGGGAAACATAGATAGTCGACCAATGGCTTTCGCTAGTCATTCTCTTGCCCATTGTCAATAGTTAGGATTTCAAAATTTTCAACATCTACAACCCCTAACTTTATAATTGACAAGTATGAAGGAGTAACAAAGTTGCTCGAACCTTCTTTCTTACCTGAATAGGTTCTTCATTTTGGTCTTTTAAAGGCTTATATCCTGAAGCTTCTTGTGCTAAGTCATTATCCTCTTGATTCTCTCGTCGTAGCATGTATACTCACTTGTTCAAATTGCTTGAGCAATCTAATGGTGATCGCAAAATACATGATTAAGTTTTCCTTAACACATCTGTATTTCTTTGATACTTGCTTAATCACCAGTTTAGAATCTCCCATAACTTTGACACTCCTTGCCCCAAATTCTAGCGATAGTTCAAGTCCTATTATTAGAGACTTGTATTACCTTCATTATTTAGATATGTTGTCGAGCCTATACTTGAACTCTGCTGGAATTCAACTGGGAGAAGTTATAATTCCTCCTATTCGACTCCATTTTATGGCTAGAACCGTCAGTTATAATTTCCATGGCACTAAATCTCGTGGTTAAGGGCACACCAACCATTGAATGATCGACAAGGAAGTCTGCCACTACTTGCCCTTTCATTGCTTTTAAGGGCACATGAGTCAGAGAGTACTCTGTTAATGCTAAAGCCGATTTACCAATCCGACTATGCAAAATTGGTTTGGACAACATGTGTTTAATAATATCAAAATTAGAAGACACATACACATCAACAGGTTTTATATATTGCTTTAATTTGATACAAGAGAAATACAAGCACATGCATAGTTTTTCTATATCACTATACCTAGTTTCAAGATCATTAAGCATTCGACTAAGATAATACACAGGTCTCTCAACACCTTTTTCGTCCTCGTAGATTAACATACTTCCTATAGTCGAATCTGAGGCTGCAATATATAACCTCATAGGCCTATGTCTAATAGGAGATGCCAATATTGGAGGCTTCACCAAATATTCTTTGATTTTGTCGAAAGCCTCATGATGTTCTCCTTGCCAGACGAAATCTTCATTTTTCAGTCGAAGCAGTGATGAAAATACTTTGGTCTTTCCACTTAAGTTGGATATGAACCTCCTTAGGAAATTTATTTTTGCCCAACAAAGACTGAAGTTCCTTTTTGGTCGGTGGAGGCTTTACGTCCATGATGGCCATGATCTTGCTTTGATATACTTTTATGCCTTTTTTATGCACCACAAATCTAAGAAAATCACCTGCCTGCACACAAAAATCACATTTTAATGGATTCATTTTTAATCCATACTTCCTCATCCTTTCAAAAGCCTTTCGAAGGTATTGTAGATGAGTCGGTTTACTGTTCGATTTTATCACAATATCATAAATATAAATTTGCATGAAATCTTCAATAAAATTATGGAACATAGAACTCATTACCCTTTGATATGTCGCTCTGGCATTTTTCAAGTCGAATGGCATGACAACCCATTAATAGGTTCATAGTGCTTACAGGCAGCGAAACACCGTCTTCGGCACATCTTCATCTACAATAAAAATTTGGTTATAACCAGAACAACCATCAAGCATACTTAAATATTCCAAACCAACAGTAGAGTCGAACAACATTTCTGCTATAGGCATAACATGTTCATCTGTAGGAGTTGCAGCATTTAAATGTGTGAAATTGATGTACACTCTTAAAGTTCCATTTTTCTTAATTACTAGCACTATATTTGCTAACCAGTTGATGGGCGTTTGCTTCACTGGCTTTTTCCTAGATTTTATTGGTATCTTTAATTCAACAAATCCCTGCTTAAACCTGGAATTTTATTATAGTCCCAAGCAAAACAATCTTTAAATTCTTTTAATAAAGATATTACCTCATACTTCAAACTCTGGTCGATATTGGTGCTGATATATGTTGGTCTTTTATCTCCATTTTCGCCAAGATCCACTTCATCCAAAGGGTCTTGTGGCTGCATCTTTCTTGGTGCCATTGGATCCTTCTCGAAGCCTAAGGGTTTATCGTCACATAAATAGTCCAAACGCCGTTCATCGATGTTTTAAATCGACCATTTCGTTTTATGCGGAGGTTTTGGCTCAATAGCCAAAGTAATTCCTTCATCTAGAATTTGAATTTTATTGGCTTCGATAGCCATATTTTTCAGCCTCTAGAGCCGAATTTAACTTATTTTCAGCAATATACACTGAAATCCTATTTAGAGCTTCTAGGTCATACATCATTATCACTAATGTCTCCCTAACCTGTTGGTCGGACTTCACAATATGGATCCTCAAGAGGTTCCACATCCCACATGAAACCATGGGTTTCATGCAGCTTCAACGAAACAAATGTCTCGTCCAAATTGGCATATACATCTTCAGCATGTTGAAATAATCAGCCATGAAATACCCTTGGCCAACCTCAATATTTTCGACTATACCATCTTCCCTCAAAATTATCAAGCGTTGGTGCATGGAAGATGGCACAACCCCCACACCATGAAGCCATTCCCTTCCTATTAGAAGGTTATAAATCGGCCTTGCATTAATCACCATAAATATAGTCGGCCTAAATGGCGGGCGGCGGTGATATCAACTTGGATTACACCCATGGTGCTTCTAGTTTTACCCCCGTAGTCTGACGAGACCATGTTGTGAGATTTGATATCGGTATCATACTTACTGATTTTCTTGAGTAGGCGATGTGGCGTAATGTTCACAGTAGCGCCAAAGTCTACCAACACCTTGTTGATAGTTACTCCTTTAACTTTAGCCCTTACTAGAATAGGCTTCAAATGGCTCTTCATGGCCATTCTGGCCTTTCAAAGAACGCATCTTGGTTCTCAACAAAACCATTGTTCATCACAAAGTAGCATGTTGGCTTGTGTAAAGCCATCTCCTCAGCATCAGCATCTGCTGAATCTTCCACTTCAGTCAGACAATCATATTCTGCTGGAATAATTGATACCACGTTGACCAAAATATCCAAACTCTCTTTAGAATCGGACTTAAATTCGCCAGTGGCCTCTTCAGAACAATTGGCAGTTGGTCGATTTACGAACTCTTTGATTCGTTCTTATGTAGCATAATTGACCTTCACTTTGTACCACTTCTGGTTCCCTTCTTTGTTTGCAGCAACCTCCCAAGCAGCAGCTTTCCTCTCAGCTTGCTTTCGACGTTGGAAGCGTCTCCATTGGGTCCGAGTCATGGGATTTTTGCCTATGTAGTTTTCAGAAATGTGATTTTTCCTCTCAGACTTAAACTCATGTCGGTAGCTAACAGCCGAATTTTCCTTGTTCGGGTCTCTAGTAATAGCACCATCAGTTGGTGCCCACATTCTCCCTTGAGGTTTGATCCAAGTACCTTTAGGAGCACTTGCTGATGGAATAAAACTCCTTTTCCTAGCCTGGGAGTTTCCAACAGCTTTTCTTGGGTCCCTTGGTGTAGGAAACCTCTAATAATATAAATTTCCCTTGGTCTTTTCCAACTACAACTTCTGGAAATTCTCAGCAGCTATTTTGTCAGTCAAAGCGCCATATCTGGGACACAAGCAAGCTGGCAAGCCCTTGTTCTTACAGCGGTAGAGAAAATCCAGCAGGTCTTCCTCACGCCTTGGGTACACATCAGCTAAGTCGAAATCAGGACTTTCTCCAGTACCCTTAACCATGTCATCATCAGGAAACTCAGTAATTTCCACCATGTTGATGTCGAAAGGGTCAAGAAATAAGGCCTCTTCTTGCCTAAGAGGGTTAGCATCAATCTTCATTTTTCGTGTAGCAAATTTCAACCTACCCTCTTGCAATGACTTCTGCACAAGATCCCTGGAAAGAAAACATTGAGAGGTTGTGTGACCAAGATAATTATGAAATTTACAAAAACCTCTTTTCTGTTATTGTTCTAATGGTGGAAACTTAGCACTTAGGGGTACTAAAATTGACCATCTTTAACTAACAAATCAAAAATTTCTTCACACTTAGTGACATCAAAGGTATAAATTTTCGCGTGAAACTTTGAATTGTTTTCGACAGTATTTTTCCCTTTAGCAGGAAATAGTGATTTACACTCATAAGAAGTCCTTGACTTCATTTGAGCTACGTCGACTTCTACCTCTTGGTGAGATATAGTTGGCCTCATAAATGGGATCTGGGTCATCATAATCTATGAAGACAACTTTTCCTTTCTTAGCTTTAGCCTTAGTATGTCTGACCTTTTCTAGTTGTAGACGCTTAAGATGTCAGAATCTATCAGCTAACTGTGACATGCTTTTCACAAAGGTCGAATCTATTTTCTTTCTAATGGAATAATCTAAACCCCATGACCATTTGAACAAGCTCATGTTCTGACACTTGAGTAAAGCATCTTGCTTTCAATGACCTAAATCTTTTCAGATAATCATCAATGCTTTCAGCAAATCTTCTTTTAATGTTCGACAATTTAGCCAAACTAATTTTCGAATGCCCCTCATAAAAATTTTCATGAAAACTTTTTCCAACTTAGTCCATGAGTCAATCAAGTTTGGAGCAGTGGTAAACCACGTGAGGGCTGTAGTGAGGGATGAGGGAAAATTTTACCCTAAGTTTTCATTGTTTTCTATATCCCCGACTCAATCAAGTATCTAGCAATGTGTTATCTGTTAACTCTGATTCTCCCCAAATTTTATATACTTAAGAATTTTCCATCCTCTGAGGTTTTAGTACATAAGATATACTCGGAAAAGGGAAGAATATGTTGGTCTCAAGTATGGTATTCATACCATTCCTAGCCATAATTCTTTCGACAATAGTGGTTAGATTATTTTCTACAGCTAAATCTTCTTGTTGAATTTGATCATCCTCTTGTTGTCGATTAACTAATACCTAGGTGGGTTGACTACAAGATTCCTTTGAGACACTATCACTTGTCACGATTGACAATTTCATCCTCTATTTCCCCATATCGCTTGTAGAAGCTAATCGAGCAGCAGATGGCACCTGTAACACCCCAAATTCTACCCAAAAATTGTATTAAAAATCAGAGTAATTAAAACTTTCAACAAAGCATGGGATGCCACATTTCATTATTAACAACACAAACAGATCAGATACATAACACCTTCATTATCAGGGGATCATATATAACTTGCAACAACTTTTAAAGCAAAACATTCTTTTTATTACTATGCAGCGGCGTTCATAGTTATACAACTTAAAACAACTGATCATCTTTATTCACTCAAAATAACTAGAAACATCATGTCAACTTCTAAAACACTGAACAACTTTTATTTTACAACATCACTTAAGATTCAACAATTACTAGCAACAACAAGAGTCAACAATATAACTAGAATAGACTAAACGTCCCCCCGAGTGCTACGTATCAAAACAAGACACCAACTTGAACTAACAACGGATAATTCTTCCATTCTTGGATACCTGCACGTTACCAGTATAAAGGCAACGACGAACAAATAGAAAGGGTGAGATATCAAAAAATATAAGCAAAAGTATGATAACTAATATATTAGATCTAGAATCATACAATATTCATCGCTTCAACCAACTACAACATAACAATCAACAAAACAACATAGTAAATAACATTAATTATAATAATAGTTATAATTACTATTTTCGCATCTTCCCAACAATACCTGTCACAACACAACGTTAGCATAAACTCACATTAAGTCACGAACAACATATTGCAACAAAATCATCATCACGACACGATAATCAACATTGTCACAACAACACCACCAACAACGAATTCATTTATAATGCGACTCTAAATAATGCACATGCATGTGGTACCAACAGAGCTTTAGCCCCCGTCGCCAACTGCCAATTAATAGAGGCATCAAACAAGGCATAAGCCTTCGTCACTAATTTTTCCAATCCAGTCCGTCGCTAAAATATGCAATGTATGCAAATCAATAATGCACGTCACACAACATAAACAACATATTCACGTCGCCATGCATAAGCCTATATCACCAAATTCTTTACCAATAAATAGAGTTAAACATCATCACTGAAACATCCTACAAGTTTGCATAAAACAACAACAACAAATGGAACATACACATCGCTAATAATTCACAAAGAAAAATCACAAGACAACGTACTCAACATAATTCACAAAAACAAACCAATCCCAATTACCTACAAACATATACGAACTACCTCGACCAGTTTCGAGTAATTCCGGACAACTAATTTTACCATTTAATTTTGGCTAAGCGACTAAATTGGGACTGTTTTCTACTTACTGCATTATTACACTTAACTAAATTAATTATGGCAATTTATATTCAACTAATACAAGTAATTTCCTGCATTATTAAAGTTATTCTGTTATATTGAATCCTTCTGGAGGCAATATCAGAAGTTTCTGCTTCTGCTTCTGACCATTATAACTTCTGACTGATCGCTTCTGCTTCTGACCATCATAACTTCTGACCGTCGTTTCTACTTCTGACCATCAGAACTTTTAACCAACGCTTCTACTTCTAACCATCAGAACTTCTGACCAACGCTTCTACTTCTGACCAACGCTTCTACTTCTGACCATCAGAACTTCTGACTGATCGCTTCTACTTTTGACCATCAGAACTTCTAACTAATCGCTTCTACTTCTGACCATCAAAACTTCTGAATGATCACTTCTACTTCTGACCATCAGAACTTCTGACTGATATCTTCTACTTCTGACCATCAGAACTTCTGATTGATCGCTTCTACTTCTGACAATCAGAACTTCTGACTGATCCTTAGAAGTTTTGAATAGGAATTACTCTCAACAAAACTAGTCTGCTACTAACATTATTCATTCTGCTATTTTATTCTGCTATGGCTATATGTTTGCTAGAGACTACATGTTAAATTCAGTATCATAATTATTATGTGATCCCAATTATACTACTAGCACATGTATTCATCATACTTAACAGGTCCCTATAAGTAATGTCAACACAACTACCTAAACCATGTCGTCCCCTTACAACTTCATCTCCTTCATCGTTTTCCTTATTTTTCCAGCACTATGTGTTCTTACAATTCAACCCAGAATCAACTTTTTTTTCTTTCAGAAACACAACTTATATTCACCAGCATAAATTCACATATGAATAATATAACAACACAGTGCAACAACATCCATGATAGACATAATAGTTTCAACACAAATTTATAAATTTCATCACAAAACAAGGAATTAACAGCAAAATTATATAACCCCAAATCCCACATAAAAAACATCATACAATCGATTATATAAGTCGAACACCACTCTTACCTTTGGATTGAAGAGAGCTAAAAAAATTGATCAGAAAACCGGCAACTATCGGACTACAATAGAGCCTCTTTCCTCACTGCTAGCAAACCCTTGTTTTTCACTAATTTTCCTCTACTGCTACGTGATGTTCTTTCTTTTCTTTTTCTCCCTCTTTTCACATACTGCTTCTTTCTCTCCACCAAAACCTAATTCTTATCCCACTTAATTTATAATAATACTTAGTAATAATAATAATATTATTCTCAATATTATTTTGGGTTCAATACTACACCTCCTTTAATACTACAACTTACACAACTTAACCCAATAAAATAATTCCAATTTATTCCATTGAATAAATAATATTTTTCTTAATATACGTCTCCTAGTTGGTGCTTTATTATACTCTTTGGTTAAATTCCCACCTAAGTTTCATACACTTGTAACATTTAAGAAAAAGACACTTAGCCTGGTCCCGCTAATTGTATACTATGGAAAATTCTAAACAACCGCTGGTCCTCCTAAAGCCCTAAAAACAAAGGGTTACTCGCAAGATCGACCAGTTGATCTTAAGACATGTGCTAAGAGTTTGAAAAATATACATTACGAAATCCTTAATATGAGAAACGGTTTCTTTGAATAAGGAACAAGTATAAAAGTTTTCCACACTATGATTTAACTGAATGACTGATGACTCGTGATCGACAGAAGGTGTTCATACGAAGTAACAATAATGAAAGAAATTTGTTCAAGAAACAATAGGTCGACTGAATGATAACTCGTGACCGACAGAAGGTTTTGAATTGTTTACGCAAAGTAGAAAATAACGTAAAGAGATTGATCAAAAGTAAATAGAAAACAAGTAAAGTATTCAAAAAAGACAATTGAAAAGTAAAGGATTTGCATTGAATTAATGGGGATTCACGTACATCAAACACTTCTGCACTCTTGCTTCCTTACGCTTGGAATAATCGAGTTGAACAAGTGATTTTAGTACAAGTGAACACCCGAAAATATACATTGAACCTTCTTATTTATAGTAATTACAATGTAACTGCCTATACACATTATCTACTAACACGTTTAAAACTCAAAGCAACTACTACACTAGATTTCGCCACCTATTTGGCGCTCAATCAGAACACAAATTTTCGCTGGTAACTGCGAGTGACTTCGTAATTCAAATTTTCCAGCTTCTGGCTTACTTCGATGTTATCTACTGGCAAGAATAAATCATCAGAAATTCTTCTAAGTCTTGAACTCCCTTTGGTCGACAAGACCAACTTCAAATATTTTACTTATTCATCAACCTTTGGTCGACTAGACCAATTTCCAAATATCTTGTTATTTACACCAATTTCTCTCCTTTTGGTCGACAAGGCCCAACTTTGACATTTTGGCTTGATATTCCCATTGCATTGAATTCTTCAGTTTAACACAGCCAAATTTTGACCAAGATTTTAATTCCTTTAAAAACACTTATATCAAAGGATTATCCCTAACTATAGGGGTTTAATATACCTTAAAGATTTTTTAAGGTAACACCTGTGAAATCTGCCCAAGAGATCCAGCCAAAATTCTCAAGGCCTCAACAATAGTATCATCATTCCTTCCAGCAACCATCGTCCTAAGACATCCAACAACAACTAACAACAATATTGATTGTGTCGGATACACTAATCAAATACAACAGGAATTAAATTCATTAATAACCTGGCCAAATCTGACCGACCATTGCTCTGATACCACTAATGTAACACCCAATTTCTAACCCCAAAAATATATAGCATAAATCAAAGTAAAATAGCATGCATACATACAAAGGGTGTCACATGTCTTTTTCTCCTCAGTGGAAAAATCAACAAAACAATCATCAACATGCACATAGAATTCATCTTCATTACACTCATTCACGAATAACATATAACATCTCCATCACCGTACAATCACAATTAGTTTATTTAAAATGATACTACTCATGTTATTCGCATTTTACCAATTTCATGACATACATATACATATACACATGCCATTCTACAAAATTCACTTAATAATCTAAACATCTAGTGCCAACAAACCTAGCTCTATTATGTAGATTATTTCATTATCTTTCCAACGATACGAACAGCAAGTCAAACGGATAACCGAGTAAAAATTTATGAGTTTTTTAAGATTTTAAGAATTTTTCCTTTTTACTCAGTGGTAATCGGTTATCCCCTGGTGGGAACCGGTTACCAACTTCTTCAAAAGCATTCTACCAGTTCATATCAAGGAACTCGGTTTCCCCCAGAAGAAACTAGTTACCCTTCACAAAATTCCCAAAACCACAATTTTTACACGTGGTAACCGGTTACCCCCAGCCAGGAATAGGTTACTCCTGTTATAAACAGGAAAGTTCTACATTTTAAGGGTTACGAATTCCATTCCTTTCTCACCCAAAATCATTTTTATACATTACCCAAACATGTTATCTTCTTTTAATCGACAACACACATCATATAACACAGTCCTAACACATTTAACACATCTATTTCACCTATTTTCATGGATTTCTACACAAACCCTAATATATGAAAATCTTAGGTTTAGAAATAGAAATTAACTACAAAGCCTATCATGTTACTACCCATTGCATACCATACACACCCATAGTAACAAGGATTCTCCCCTTACCTCTTGAAGACAAATCTCCAAGTTCCTTCTTCTTTCTTCCTTTTTCTCCTCTTCTTTTCTTTTCTCCTCTTTTCTCTTATTTTCTCTTATTTTGTGTAATGACAACATAACTCTCATTCTCTTATTACTACTCTATTTCTTAATGGACTTAACTTACTTACCCACACCAATTCTAATATTTAGGCCCGTTACTAGGTAATTACTATTCTTACCCATAAATTCCAATTATCCAAATATCACATATATTCAAATAATTCAAATATTCACCAAACCACACAATTTAATTAATTACCCTATAATATAATAATTAATAAATAACTAATAAATAAATATTAAAATTTGGGATGTTACAATCTTTCTCAAGATTGTGGTCGGGATCTTCAGTAATAAGCTGAATATAGAAAAAACATGTCATTCATGGGCTAAAAGGATGGGACGAGAATATAACATTTACCTTATTTAGAATAGATAACTTACTTGACCTTGTGTAAGAACATCAAGATCCTGGAGATTAGATTTATGATTCTCATCGAAACCATGGGTTTTGATAACGCATACCTAAAGAATAAGAACATGCAACAAATACCAAATTAAATAAGAAAAACTCTAGTGAAAATGCTGACTTGAAATTTGATTTTGGGTGGTGAAAATGCTGACGTGAAATTTCAAACAATAAAATCGTTGAACTTATAACCACAAACTACACAAACGAAATTCTATAAAACAACAATTATATCAGGAGTAATTAGGGCAATTTTCACTTACCTCACAATACAATCAAGAGGATTTTCATCTTTGACATCAGATATAAATTCCATCTTCTTATCAATAAGCTTTGGATGAATCTTAATAAACCTACAACACACGTTCAAATATCCAAAATCAAAACATGACCCATCAAATATAAACAGTCATTAAAAAACTGTTAAAAAAAATATTACAATATATATGGCTCTGTAAAACCATTGAGAGGTAAAGTTAGATCTTCGTCTTTAGATTCGAAGAACTCGGTAATCCTTGCAATATAATTAATTTTACCATATTAACCTAAAACAATGGAGTTCAGAAAACCAACATCGTAAGAAAACCTCCAATTAACAAAACATATAAACTCTAAAACCCTAAATCTTCAACATTGAACATACCTTGAGTAAAGTAGCGATGTTGGTAGAGAAATACATATGATGGAATCAAATCGGCGGGTGGATGAGTAACAATGAGATTATTTTCTAGCAAAATGGCGGGATGAGGAATAGTATGCGGTGAAATGGAAAGGAAGAGCGAAATTGAGAGAGAAAGGGGGAGGATGAGAGGGAGAGAGAGAGAGAGAGAGAATATGAGGAAAATAATAATTTAATGCATTGATATTATTCATCTTTCCCGTGTAACATTTTAGTTCAAAAGTTGCATTGAGTTGACACTACTATAAATAATATATTTCATGACGAATTTTTCACCTCAACTAGAAAAAATGCGAAATATTATGCCAAGGGCACGCCATATTTTATTTTTTATTAAAAAAAATTACATATTCCCTCGGGTTTTAATAAATTTGGGGGAATAAATCAGGACACTCTTCGAACCCCGACTATTGCAGTTTATGGTTTTATTTTTTATAAGTGAATCTAAATTATCTATCCCTTCGATTTCGTTTAAAACTGAGGGATAACATAATCAGATTTTACTAAAAATGCACTCATTCAATAGATTTTACCCTAATATTTACTTATATTAAGCCGCCCCAAACTCGCATACACTATGCCAAAATTGACTTTAGACAGCGCCACATAGACAACGCTTATGCCCAAAGCGCTGCTATATGTTTTCAGAAAAATAAAAAATTCAAACAAAAGTTCTGCTAAAGGTATACTTTAGACAACACTTCATATAAGCGTTGCTATAGGCCATATTCATAGGCAACGCTTTTTTTCCCTAAGCGTTGTTATTTGTTTAAAAAAAATTAGAATAAGTGCTGCTAAAGGCTTACTTTAGACAACGCTTACTAAAAGCGCTGCTAAAGGCCTTTTTACAGAAAGCGCTGCTAAAGCCCAAAGCGCTGCTAAAGCCCAAAGCGCTGCTAAAGGTTATACGTTAGACAACGCTTCCAAAATTGCTGCTAAAGGCATTATTCTAAAAGCGCTGCTAAAGGTAATACATATGCCAGCGCTTTTAGAAAGCGTTGCCTTAGGTGATTAAAAAATTTCAAAATACCTAAATTAATTAGAAACCTCGCTCGTTCAGCTTGTTCTTCTCGCTTGTTCTTCCTGTTCTTCTTCTCTAACAAAAATCGCTTCCATAAACCGCTTAACCACCACAGCTTCCACAAACCGATTCGCCCTAACCACCACCGCTTCCACAAACCGCTATAACACCCTGTCTTCCTCTCTCTCGCTCACAGATTAACCGAAACCCTATATTATTGTTCTTCTTCTCCAACAGAACCCCTCTCACGACATAACCACGACGACAACGACATCTACAACAACCTATCTTCCTCTCTCTTGCTCACAGATTAACCGAAACCCTCTATTACTGTTCTTCTTCTCCAACAGAACCCCTCTCACATTGTAACCACGACGGCGAAGACATTTACAGCACCCTGTCTTCCTCTCTCTCGCTCATAGAATAACAAAAACCATGCTTTTCTACTTTTGACAGATTCTTTATTTCATCAGATTTTGAATCGTTCCTTGCTCCAGCTTTCTGCTTGTTGATCGTTGCTCAGCTTTGATAATAAAGAACCATCCTGCTCACGATATCAAGGTGCATTTTACTTTTACCTCTTTCCTTTAACCTTGCATTTTACTTTAACCTGGTCTGTATATGGAAAAGGTGTGTCCATAGTCAACACGGGGATGCTTTTCTTGTTTTCTATTCTTCCAGTGACCATTTTTTCTTTTTCTTGAATGCCAATTCTTTGTAGGAAACATATATGTCAGTTGATTATACTTCTAACACCGAGACTTTTGTAGGAAACTTCCACTGCCACTCATAGTGTCCTTGGCTTTGAACTTCTATGAAATTTTGAACTTTCTCTTGAAAGGTATATATGTTACATTACACACAGCTAGCATCATATTTGTACCGTAGCTCAATACATATGGAAACATATTATGTAAAATAAGCCCATATGATGCTTATTTTGTTGTGTTTTGTGTTGTTTCACATTTTCTAGGAGGTTTCTTTTGTTTGTGAAGAGCCCAAATAGAAAAGAAAGAAAAGAAAAACTTGGTGAAACACAATTGGTAAGATCATCCTTCAACTAGTTTATTTTAAGAGTGAACAAGTTCCACCAAATAATATAAATGATGCATTTTAACTCTTTGTTTTCCAATGTTTTGTGCTTGATTTGCATTTTGTATACTTTCTTGGTTTTAGGAACAAATAGCTAACTTCATATAATTAGAGACCTTTTGTAATATTTAAAGAGGGGGGACTAAAATACAGAGCATTGCACCACCCCAATTAGACACAGATTCAAAGAGGAGGTGAATCTTTCTTATTTCAATTGCTTATCTATGTGGTGTTACTTTTATTGGTTATTTTTCGTAGGCCTTTTTTCAAGTGGTTGGAGTAGCTTTAATCAAATTATATTGGATTGTTGTGTGAAATTCAAAATTTAAGAGCTTTATCATTGGTTTTAACAAAATAGATCAAAGTAAACTTGGACTTGTAGGCATATACAAATGATATGTAGTATTTGAAACCAAAAATAGAAGAATAACGGAAAGGACCCCACAAATCACTAAATATAAGTTCCGAAGGAGTGGTGTAAGTAGTGTGTGAATAGGAGAAGTGTAATCTATGGGTTGTAGGCATATACAAATGCTATGTCGTATTTGAAATCTAAAGTAGAAGAATAAGGGAAAGTGTTTATATAGAACTTTCATGCTTACAAAAGTGAACATGGATAATGGGCTCCTGCTAAAATATTATTGAATTTAGTCCCAAAAATTTATTTTAATTAATTTAAGAATGTACTTCTTAAAAAATATTAAGAACTTGCCTAGCCTAATGTGTATTATTGTATTTGTGTTTGCTTGCTCCGGATCCATTATGTGTATAGTTTGCATTTTGACTGAAACTCATTATACCGTTGTGCCCTAATTATTATTTTTTTGTTTAGCTTACTTAATTATTATTAAAACCATGGATAAAAAATGGATGTGTGTCGATCGATTGTCAAAAGAGTACGAGAATGGGTTATTAGAGTTCGTTAAGTTTGCTGTTGAACACGCTGAAGACCAGAATAAAATGAAATGTCCTTGCTTGGGTTGTTGTTATATGGGTTGGGTTGACGCAGATGGATTGAAATCACATTTACTGATGCATGAAATTGATCGAAGTTATACGTGTTGGATATTTCATGGTGAGGAAAGCAGCGAGAATGTTGAACCGGGGGTGAAAAGTAATGCGACCTATGCTTCATACGACAATGTCACGGATACATATGATTGTGATCGAGTCGAAGAGATTGCAGAAGCACTTGAAGAAGATCTTCAGGATTGTCCCAAAATGTTTGAGAGGTTGGTAAGAGATGCAGAGAAACCGTTGTATAAAGATTGCCCCAAATTCACAAGATTGTCTGCAGCGTTAAAATTATACAACTTAAAGGCGCGCAATGGATGGTCGGATAAACGTTTCACAGAGTTATTAGCCCTTTTGAGAGATATGCTTCCTGAGGATAATGTTCTTCCTAATCGAACCGACGAGGCCAGAAAAATGTTGTGCTCTATTGACATGAGCTATGATAAGATACATGCATATCTAAATGATTTCATTTTGTTTCAAAACGAATATGCATCGTTGAATGAGTGCCCTAAGTGCGGTTTATCTCGATATAAAAAAAATTATCTCCAGTGAAAGTCTTATGGTATTTTCCTATTATTCCGAGATTTAGACGCATGTTTTGTAGTGAAACAAATGCTAGACACTAGACTTGGCATGCAGATGAAAGAATTATCGATGTAAAGTTTCGACATCCGATAGATGCACCAGAGTGGAAGAAAATTGATAATGATTATCCTGATTTTGGAGGAGAAATAAGAAGCCTTTGCTTGGCATTATCTACGGACGCAATGAACCCGCATGGTCTTCAAAGTATCTCACATTCCACATGGCCTATGATTCTAATGATTTATAACCTACCTCTATGGCTATGTATGAGGCGCAAGTACATGATGTTATCTATGTTAATTTCTGGGCCTAAACAACCAGGGAATGACATAAATGTATACTTGAAACCTTTAATCGAAGATTTGAAGATTTTGTGGGAGAACGGTGTGGAGGTTTATGATGGATATAGGAAAGAAAGTTTCAATTAGAGGGTGATGTTGTTTGGCACAATTAACGATTTTCCACCATATGGGAATCTATCCGGGTATAGCATTAAAGGTGAAAAAGTGTGTCCTGTCTGTAAAGATGGAACTGATACGACTCGATTGAAACTTTTTCAGAAGAATGTCTTTCTCGGTCACCATAGATTCTTAAATTCTAAACAACAATATCGTGGATGGAGAAAAGCATCCAATGGAGATACCGAACAACGTAAAGCACCACCTAGATTGACAGGTGATCAAATTTTTGAAAAGGTGAAAGATGTGAGTATTCAGTTTGGCTCCACCTAAAATTCTTTCAAAAGAGCTGCCTAAAGTGAAAGTGTTGCTAAAGAGGGTACCTATAGCAGCGCTTTTCAGGAAAAGGCGTTGCCTAAAGGGTATTTATAGCAGCGCTTTTACAGTAACCTAAGCGCTGTCTATACCTTTAACAGTGGTGGTTTTAGCAGCGCTTTTAAGCACTGTTAAAGTCCTAAAAAAGTGTTGTCAGATCCCTTGTTTGGCGTAGTGATACATCATTCTTGGGATGGATTCAAAGGAAGAAAAAATCTTCAATGTTCTTCTATCCTTGAACAAAATATTTTTTTTGTCCTTGCAATGTATCTCACATAATGATATTGATGATGTATTTTTGGAACAACTTTTTGTTAAAGAAGGTTGGGAAAGTTCCCTATGATAGATTGTACGTGCAGAAATTCATGATTCTCTCAGAATCAACCTCTGAAAATATATATCCAACAAAATGTGAAATTACATTGATGAGGGTGATGAATTTGGATTTTTTTAATATTATGTGTATACATTGTAATGTTAAAAATATATATTATTCACCTCAATTTTTCGTAAAATCGAGGGACTTTCTTATTTTATTTATTTAAAATAGAAAATACGTTTTCCCTCGATTTAAAAAAAAAATCGAGGTAACATGTTATAGAGCTACAACAATGAATCTTTACCCTGCATTCTTAAAGGAACAACGCTCAAGATATTATCAATATATCAATCCACACTAAAATATATACACACACCACTATGTATCTTTCTTGTGAAAGCATTAGCCTTGATAACATCTACTCAAGATGATGAAATTTTGGAACTTAAAACACTCGGAAAAGTTCTATATGCAGAAAAACATTTCCAATATTTAGAATTGATAACTCCTTACTTGGAGAAGATAGCCCATTAGAAGTTGACCGCATCCAGTCCATTGAACTTTATAATAATAAGCACAAAATGTATCTGACAAAATTTGAATTAGAATAAAGTTGTGTTATTCTCCAAGAATAACCACTAATATGATAACAATGCATTTGTTGTATTAATGTAATTTAATATTATGTGTAAAATATATAATGTTAAAAAAAAAGATTATACACCTTTTACCTTGATTTTTGTCAAAAACTGGGAGAATAATTTAGGCATGATTATTGAGGATATTTATCAATGTCCTGAAACAAATTTGTATCTTCCATTTCATGGGTATCATAATTCAAGATACTTCTATTAGTGATCTGCGAGAAACCTAACAGACATCTATTATAAAATCATTCTGGATATTGATCAGTGTATTTTGATGCACATTTTCCTATATTTTTACTTAGGCATTTCCTTAGTTTATTTGTATAATTTTACATTTTAGTGTTTTTATAATTTAGTTTATTTTTGCACTTAATTAATTTTTGTATTTTATTTTCAGCACTAATAGCTTTCACTAAAAAAAATTTAACTGGAGCTTCGGGAATCGAATTGACGAGTTCTAATACTTTCTGGAAAGCTGAGGAAAAGAGCTACAACTTTCATGTTGAAGTCAAAAGCTGATTCGGAATCTAGATATCTCGGAAAATTCTTCGAAGTTTCTACCTTTAGAATAATTTGTTTTTGGGGTTTTTTAGTGGGTCTGGGTTATATTTTTGACCCGGTTCGTTTTGTAGTGAAAACCCTTATTTTGTTTTATAAGGCATGCAACTGCTACAGTAGGTTGTTACGTTATATTCACGAACAAAACTTTTGGTTGATACGACTTGCTATGGAGAACTAAACCCCGCGGATTAATCTGTTGAAATCGGTTTCCGCCGATACTTTGAGGTTCTTATATTTTCCAATTAATCTATTTCTTTTCAATTGTGATTCGATATTAAACAAGGTTAGATTGATTCATTTTGATGATTGCATGTTCCTATACTTTTATCGTGTTTGCTTAATCTGCGTCTGCTGTCGTGTTTACTTTATTCTTGATTGTTGCATCCCATCTGTTTGCTTAATTCGGAAATTAGGAATGTCTATCGTGTAATATCAATTGTCGCTTGTATGATTGTTATTATAATCAAAAAGGAAATAGAGTCCTCTTAGGAATTGGGAATTATTTGGATAAATGATAAGTTTGGAAACCAAAAGAGTAGATTAATCGTTTCAACTTATTTTTATAATCACGTATTTTCTCTATTTTCATAAATCAATCCTAAAACTACAAAAACCCTAATCAATTTCAGTTAATTAATTCATATAATAATCCTTCTGATATGATACTCGAGTTGTCATTGTGTCATACCCCAAAATTTGCCCTCCATCTACTCAAGAGATTTCATACATCCATACTCAAGGATTCCTCAAGAGTTGATCAGACAAACTCTCTCCTAGACAATCAACCCAAACTAGGGTTTGGTATCTCTCAAGTCAAGATGGATTTCCAACATCTCCAATGGTCTTCATGCCTCCTCATATGCTTCAAATATTCTCCATGTCAAATTTCAAGCCTCACAAGTCAAGTTTCCTCAGGCAATTGCTCAGATGGTTGAAAATCGGGTGTATTGGACAAAAAGTCAACTGTGGTCAACATACAGTCAAAACTTCTGATTTTTGGTCAACATCCTCATTTTGAAGTTACATTCATCATTTGATCAAGGGTTGATCATGATTCATCAAGAAAACTCAAGATTTGCTCAAAAGTCAAACTTTCTAAATTAGGGTTTCTAGATGAAAAGTCAATGAACTTTGGTGATCATAACTTTCTCATACTTTCTCAGAAATTTTTCCACCACCTCTTGTTTTGAAGGAAATTCAATTCTCTACAACTTCATGTCTCACAAGAATGTCCACAAAATGCTTCATTTGAGAGGTATAGCTCAAAACATTACAGGTCCTTTTCAAAGTCAACAAAAAGTCAACTTTTTGCTTTGAAGATATTTTGAGCATGGTAACTCCAATTGAGATGAGACCAAATACATTGGTTAGAGGACTCTTAGAGCTTTCCAAAAAGTCCAAGAACACTCAAAAAGGTGGAAAATTGAGCAAGATACACTATTCAGAAGTTGGGCAATTTTGGACAATTGCACAAAAGGACATATTGGTCAAATTGCAAAATTTTCCAAATGGGCCTATAATCTTTTGATCCAAACTTGTTCATGACAATATTTTTGACCCATAAATGCTTGACCATGGCAATTTTCTATTTTATTGATTTTATTTTGAATTTTAGAACATTTAATTCAAAATTAAATTATATAAAATATGAAAATCATATTTTTCCAAAAAGGGCTGATTTTATATGTTCCTTGAAGTCCAAGATAGCCCAATATACTTGCCAAATTCGTGCTTGAATTTGCATTGAAGAAGAAATCAAATTTTTTCAAGAAAATTGATTTTATTTGAAAAATATTGAATGCTCCAAATCAAATCTTTTCCATTCCTTTTTTCCTCTCCAATCCTCTCTATAAATTGCCAGCATTGTGTACAAGCATAAGGAGGACGAACCCTAACCTAAAAACAAACCCAAACTCTTGCAAAATTTTTCAAGAATTGTGAAAAATCGAATTTCAAACTCCAGCCGTTTTCAGCCCTCAAAAACCACTCCATTGTCTTCAGGAGGTAAGTTTGAGTAAGTATACACTCTTGCCATGGGTTAAAGCAAGCTGAATCGAGCCCTGTGCATACATACATATTCAATATTTCTTGATTTTTGCATTTGATTATTCTGCTTATTTCAATTGATTCTAACGCCTTTTTTGTGTTCATGAGATCCCATATATACGATCTGGGCAATCGCTAGCAAGGTTGGACGTCCAAAACTCATGATACCATGTTTAGGGTTTCAGAACTGTTGAGCTTCGAACTGGCATTTAGAGGAACTTTTAGGAGAAACTGAGACCACCATCGGGTTCGCAGACCCCGATTTAGGAGGGGTAGCCTTAATCCCAACTCTCGAATTTACGTATTTTGCAGGTTAGCAAATCGAGCTTCCCGGAGAAGATGACCGGAGCCCTAGCTCCGGCGCTGACTCAGGCGAAGACCGGCGAGGAGCATGCGTGGCGCGATCCAGCGTTCTGATTCGTTCATTTGAATTACCTGGGGTCCACATACGAGCTGACTGTGTTTTGAATATTTCCAGGACGCGTCATCACTTATATGCCATTGTTTTTCACTTTCAAAACACAAAGAGCCACTTGTCCTAGTGGTTAAGGTTTGGCTTTTGTGAAGATTCTCCTCAGGGTCATGGGTTCGATCCCTGCCAGCACCGGTTTGAGTTTCTTTTTTACAAACTTTGCATTCTTTTCATATTTTTTTTATATTTTTTCTAATTCTTTTAATATTTTCATCATTTTAATTATTTTTCATGATTTTATTTCTGCATTAAAAAATTACCAAAAACATTTTTTCTTTTTACATTATTTTCATAAAAATCTTTATTTAATTTAATAAATTAAAAAATATAATTTTGCATGCGTATTTATTTTTATTCATATTTTTGCATTTAATTCACTTTTAATTGCATTTTAATTATTAAACCTTTTCCAAAAAATCCCAAAAAATTATTTTAATATATTTATCATATTTCCAGCATATATTAATTTTCTCATATTAAAAATTGCATTTTTTCTAACATTTCATCTTATTTCGATTTCATCGTATTTTCCGATCTCTTATTCTTTCACAAGTTGCTCCGATTCGGACGTTTTCTTTTTATCGTTCTATTTTTTCCAATAATGTAATTGTTCATGGGTTGTAATAGTTTAATCTAGGGTTTTATTTTCCGCATTTTAAATTATGTATCTGCCCCAAAGCCATGTAATAGCGTAGGATTTATCTTTCCGCCCTTTACATTCCGCATTTTACTTTCCGCACCCTTATCAACTGTTGTTAGTAACTAGGCGTGTATGGCAAGATAATAATTGGACATAGCTCACACTAATATTCAAGATAAAATATCTGAATTTGACACACTTCTTTCACACACGCACCCCTTAGGGTAATTCTCTCTCGATGCCTTTCGATTCAAAATGGTCATGTCCCTCGAACGTAGAGGTATTCTAGCACCGTTGCCTTCCAAACAAATCATCATAGTCCCTTCGATACAAAGATCATAGACCCACGATGTCGCTCCGAATACATGATCTTGACCCTCGATTGTCGCCTACGAAAAATGATGATAGTCCTTGAATGTGCTAGGATGCTTCCTACAAGTTGCCTTCATGACCATCCGATGTCCCTTCGAATGTCCGCTTACATCCAGCGAATGGAGCTACCTACTAACTAACGGTATGGCTAGCGCTATTCTAAAGGAATGTAGAAGTACAACAAAGCGACCAATTCGGGTGGGTAAATAAGTCTCTTAGTTGCTTGCTCTATCAAATGCTTTTCACACTACACACTTTTCAAAGTTCAAATTCTCTTTTCAAAACAAAAACATTTCCGAACACTTTGTATACACTCCTACATGAGTCATTACAAAGTCAAAGCGAAATGCCTTTTCAAAACATTTTGTCAAACACATAAAAGCGGTTTTAAAAAGTGATCTAGAGCAACTAAGAGCCCGTAGATAACTACGGATGGAAAGGGTGCTAATACCTTCCCTTTTCATAACCATTCTCCGAATTCGAGAATCTAACGAAGGTCTTTTTACGTTACTTTTACCTTCCCTTAATTGGATAAAAATAAAAGTCGGTGGCGACTCTTGCTATCCGCACATTTGGATACAAAAATCCTACAAAGTCGAGTTCAAGTATCACAGGCTGGCGACTCTTGAGAATCACCCAAAGAGAATTGCCTTAGGGACTTCTAGATAACATTTATTGCTTTTGTTTGACTTGCTTGCTTTATCTTTAAGGGTTGCTTGGGTATTATATTATTGGGATCCTACACGGATCCGGGTTTCCTTTAGGTAAGTGGCATTAGATCATCGCGACCGTTAGGCGTATAACTACGGTCAACATGATGGCTACGTTAGCGTGACACTTTGGTTGCCCGATACTCTTCATTCCCAAGTTGAAGAAAGTATTTGGCTTCTGCGTGGTGTCATCAGCGCTAACTAAACTTTTAGAACCTTAATTGACCCATCTTGGCCATTAGAAGGTAGTGAGATGGCGGCTTTGGTGTAGACCGAGGTTGGTTGATACTCGATGCTACGCTCATTGAGATTAGACTTTTGGGACATTTCGATCGACCACTTGGCGTCGTATTGAAATAAGCGCCTCTGAGAAAGATCGTGATATGAGATTCCTAGAACCGGTTACTATTATAGGGCAGGATGAACCAACTCAAACTTTTGGTGGGGTAATCACCTATACCTCATGCAAGCCTTAAACCTAGGCTCATTGTGTGAATTGTTTGTGTGTGCTAAACATGACATCATGACATCATTCGCATTGCATATCATTTCTAACTATTTCAAGGACCTAGGGATTTATCTTTGCTCTGTTTTGTAGGGATTATGGCTTCTAGAAAGACTATCCGAATCAACTTCATGGGTATCCCTTCTCAACTCAAAGAATTGGTTTGAAATTCCGACCATGCCAGTTCATCAAAAGACATGGTTATCTACTTGATTTGGTTATCTCCGGTTTTGAAGAAGATATGATGCATGTCCTATTCCAGTTCTTTGATCCGAAACACCATTGCTTTACATTCCCAGATTATCAGTTGGTTCCTACCTTGGAAGAGTTCTCTAAGCTACTTGGGGTACCTATTCTTGACCAAATGCCATTCACCGGTTTAGAAAAAGTTCCTAGGTACGAAGACATCGCATCAGCATTACACCTAAAGCGCTCAGACGTTGAAGCCAATTGGGAAACAAGGAGCGGAGTTAAGGGTTTACTTGCTAAGTTCCTGATTAAGAAAGCCCGAGAATTCCTCAAAGTTATGAGTTTCCATGCATTCGAAGACATTGTGGCCTTGCTAATTTATGGTTTGGTTCTATTTCCTAACTCGGATCAATTCATAGATATCAATGCCATCAAGTTGTTCCTTACCCGCAATCCAGTGCCTACTTTACTTGGAGATATTCTACATTCTCTCCACACCCGTACTACTAAGCGACAAGGAACTCTCATGTGTTGTATACCGTTACTTTCAAGGTGGTTTATTTCGCACCTTCCTCCATCAGTTTTGAAGAATGAACAAAGGTTGAGATGGTCTCAAAGGATGATGTCACTCTCTCACTCAGATATTCGTTGGAGTCTTTTCTCTCAAAAGGACTTCACATTCATCGAACGTTGTGGAGAATTCCCTAATGTACCACTACTTGGTATTAGGGGAGGTATTACTTACAACCCTTCTCTAGCTTTACGTCAGTTTGGTTTTGCTCGAAGAGATGGTCCACATGATATGCTTCTCCAACATATTGTGTTCGATTACAATCACGATCTCGAATTAAGCGAAGGTTCATACGCTTGGGGCATGGTAAAGAAGGCGATACCAAGATTTTGGGGCACGAACTCCATTCCTTGGGAACCTTACCTCGGATGGGTGCGAGCTCGAGCTCAAAACCTCATGATGCCATTCACTTTGTTCTACCGGTAATCATGGAACTGTTGCTATAAGTGGCGTACCTATCTTGTTCTCCATCGACATGCCTCTGATTTTGAAGACTTGAAGAGATCCTGGATTCAACTTAAAGAAGAGAGGGATACCTTTGAAGCTCAGTGCTATGCAAGCGAGAAGAAAGTGCTAGAGTTGACAAAGCTACTTCACGAGGAGCGAAGCATCAACGCCTATCTCGGCACCAAGAGGAAGCGCCCATGGGAGACTTAGAGCTTTAGGATGTTTATGTGTTCTTTTATTGTTTTGAACTATCTCTTGTACTTAAAAAGAAAAAAGAATAATGAGAAGAGTACTAATAAATGTTTGTTCATTGCTTGTTTAACAAATTTAAATCTCTAAGGTCCTTGAAAACATTGCATTGCATTCGCATAAACATCGCATAGCATAGCATAACATTGCATCACAGGTACATTGGAGATTGGTTTTCTCATTTGCTCGCTATTTATTTTAGCAGAAATGGCTCTTGAGCAGATCAAAGATCTCAAGCTCGAATGCTCGGTTTAGATGTTCACAAGCTTGGTCCAAGGCCAAGAAGATCTGAAGAAGCTCATCAACAAGAAGAAAAAGGTTGTTGGTCTCCTCAACATGGGTAGACGTTTCAAAAGGGGTCCTAAAGTGGTTAGCCGTATTGAGCTCTCGAAGGAAGTGTCCATGGGGGAGTACCAAGGGTGATGAAGGTGACCGTGAGCCAAAGAAAGGAGGAGGGACCACTCGATTATAGCCAACACTCGATGAAGATGACAAGTACAAGCAACTTGAAGACCGTCGAATCTTGTGGAAAACACGAAGATGTCGGGCTGAATTTTGATGATCGAGTCTTGTTCTGGTGTTGTGATTCCTCCCAAGTTCAAAGTTCCTACCTTTGCTAAGTATGATGGCATGTCTTGTCCTAAGCTTCATCGAAGTCCTATGTCCGGAAGATCAATCCCTGATGTGAGAAAGTTGTGGATGCACTATTTTCAAGAGAGTTTGTCCGGAACCCGTTGGAATGGTACTATCGGCTAGAGAATGACCGTATCCGTACTTGGGTGACTTAGCGGATGCTTTCTGAGACAGTATAGTACAATCTTGAATTGACACCCGCATGCAACTACAAAGCATGTCTATGGGTCGTGACGAAGTTCAAGGGTATGCTCGAAGTGGAGATCTAGCGGTGAGTTCAACCACCCTTGTCCAATAGGGAGTTGGTTGATATGTTTATGGGAACAGCAGGCCGTTCTTCAATCATCTAATTGGAAATTCTTCATCCGGATTCAAGAGCTAATATTGACGGCGTATTGAAGGCGGTATCAAGAGTGGGAAGATCCATGTAGAGTCATCTTCAAATCTGCGAAGAGATCTTTTGGTGCTAAGAAAAGCCAATGCTATGTATGGCGGAAAAGCCGAGCCAAGACCGACCGTGCTCAATCTGTGGGGCGGTTGTGATCTCGATCCTACATCGGCTGACCTCGGTGAGACAGCGCGTGGCCGCCACGAAGGCAGTTCGGATCAACATGCCATTGTCATGAAGCCTTGCAACACATGTTGAAAGCGGTGATTACCTTGAGGGACCCTCCTCGAATGTCAACACTTCCTCTCCAGTACAATCCTAATGCCAAGTGTGCTTACCACTCCAATAGCCGGGGCGACAACGACAATTGTTGGGCTCACGAAGAACAAGATTCAAGATATGATTGAAGCTAAGCGATTGAGTTTGATCCTCTGTTGAGACTCGAATGTGATCAACGCTCCTATGCCTAACCATGACAAGTTCCAATGTTGTTGGTGGCGATACTTATGTTTCAACATAGATGACTTGACCATTCCTCGATGGTATTAAGAAGAATTTGTTGCAAGCGGTGTCAATCCGGGATGCCCGAGGATTGTCGTTGGTGCCCATCGCACTGATGGTTGTGCTTGGTTGAGAAGGCGTGTTCGATGCATGATGGATAACCGTGAGATCTTTTACGAAACCACATGTGCGAAGTGTGAAGAAATGTCAAGTTAAAGATCGACAATGCGAGCAGCTGTGCCATCTGTGTGGGATACCTTGGGGCAGCCAAGTGGAAAGTATGATTACATGGTGAAGTACTTTGTTCACGAGAGCTATAAGATTCCTATTGGAGATGTTAAGGCGACGGATGGGGTGACGATTTCCCGAAAGACTATCTTGATGTTAACACAATAAGGATTTCCTCTGCGATCCTGTGCCTAGAGTGGCACCTCTCATCATCACTTCTCCAAGACCAGTGCCATATTCCTCTGACAAGGCTATCCCTTGGAACTATGGAGCTGATGTTTACTATCATGGCGTCAAGCAAGACCCTCTAACAATTGAAGATCTTACCATTGGAGCTTCTATTCCTGACATCGACAACATAACCGGATCAAGTAAGGTGACCCGAACCGGAAGGGTATTCTCTCGAGATCTCTCCTCCAAAAGACACTGCGACTCCGGCATTCCGTCTACTCAACCAATATCCCGCTAGAGGAAAGAACGGTGGCTCATCACGCTCAACAGTACCAAAGGAAGTTCTGAAGACACCTCAAACAAGAAATGGAGGAAATTAGAAGATTATCAAGAAGAGTGACTACAATGTTGTGGAACAGTTAGGACAGACTCCGTCCAAGATATCCATGCTCGCTTTGCTCTTGTGCTCCGAGGCTCATGCTAATGCCTTGGTGAAGTTTCTGAAGAATGCTCATGTGCCAAGACACTACTCTTGATCAGTTTGAAGTTTGTATTGCTAGCGGCTGCCAACAACGGCCTAGGCTTCTCGATCTTGATTTGACTCTAGGAAGGAAACACAACAAAGCCTTGCACATCTCTGTTGAATGCAAGGGTACTATCCTGTCTCATGTTTTGGTTGACACCGGTTCTGCTTTGAATATCCTTCGAACTTTTGATCGACTTGATGTCGAAGGGTTGGTTACGAGACCAGTGACATTATCGTGAGAGCTTTTGATGGTTCTAAGCGCCAGTGCTTGGAGAGCTCACTCTGCTGTTAAAGTCGGTTCCGGACTTTTGACTCCACCTTCTTTGTCATGGACATCCGTCCGCTTACTCTTGTCTACTCGGACGTCCTTGGATACAGGCGGTATTCTACCTTGCATCGGAAATACCGGTGAAAGGAAAAGTTGTCACAATATGTGGTGAAGAAGAATATAGTCGGTCATCTACGGTCATTCCGCTATCTCGAGATGGAGGGTGAATTCTTGAGACTCCTCAAGCTTTTGAAACAATTCCAGTCATGCTGTTGACTCTCCGTCACTCTGAAGTTACACAAGTTCCGCCTAGGATGGCCTCATTGAAAGATGCTCAAGCTGCTGTTGAAGAAGGAAAAGTGCTATTTGGGTCGCTCCACGATCTTCCTTTCAAATCGACAAGGCTGGTTTAGGCTTCACCACCAAGGGTCGAGAAGATGATACGCGCGACGTGCGGCCAACTTCCCTTCGCATCGGCCAGTGGAATTCATGCTATAAAAGCGGCGACAACGGCTTCGACATCGCAAGTGGATCTTCCCACTCGGATCATGGGCTCGGCAATTGGAAGGCGAAGGCGTCATACCAATCTCCTTTAGCCGGAGTAATTGCTTTTGTTTTATTTTGCTTTTCGTATTTCTTTATGTTTGAACAATAAACTTTGAAAGCTTTGTGCCTTGCGGCGTCATGGCTCGTTCGAGGGTTATTATCATCGTTTGCGTATTTTCATTCAATAAATTCATTGGACTTTTGCATTCAATTGTTTGTTTTCTTTCTTTTACTTTATCACCCCTTCAAAAGCTATGTGTTTTCTTACACACCGTGATACACTGCGAATCACTCGAATCTAGTTAATAACTATGCTAGTGCTAAATATGACTTGATAATCCGATCTACCAAGCCGAAAGTGAGGAAGATTGTGAAGTGCCGGAGAACTTGCCTGCTACAGCAAGAAGAAGCGAGTTATCTGACCACGAAGAGCAAGTTGAGGTTGTGAATTTGAGTCTTGTGAAGGCAGAAAGAGATCAAGATAGGAGCGGGTCTTGAGCGGTGTTAAAGAAAGATTGGTACGGATGCTACGAGACTACATTGAGGTTTTGCTTGGTCATACGAAGACATGCGGGTTTAGACATTGATATTGTGGTACACGATTGCCGACAAAGAAGGTTTTCTCGGTGAAACGAAGGTTCGTCGCATCGTCTGAGATGTCGAGAAAATCAAAGCCGAAGTTATGAAGCGAGTTCAACGCGGTTTCTTAGGTCACCTCTTATCCCGGTGGGTTGCTAATGTGGTACCCGTGCCTAAGAAGGATGGTAAGTACGAATGTGTGTGGATTACGGAGATCTGAACAAAGCGAGTCAAAGACGATTTCCCACTTCCTCATATTGATGTTACGGTTGACAACACCGCTCGGCATAAGGTTTTCTCCTTCATGGATGGTTTCTCGGTTACAATCGGATCAAAATGGCTCCACGAAGACATGGAAGACTACTTTCGTTACAGTGGGGCACTTTCGCTACAAGGTTATGCCGTTCGGATTGAAGAATGCGGCGCCACTTATCGCGTGCTATGGTGACATTATTTCATGACATGATTCATCACGAGATAGAGGTCTCGTCGGCGATATGATAGCTCGATCCGGGTGAAGAAGAACATCTTGGTCATTTGCGAAATTGTTCGACGGGTTGAAGAAATGGTGAGACTTAATCCTAACAAGTGCACCTTTGAGTCGGATCCGGAAAACTCCTAGGGTTTGTTGTCGATGGAAGAGGTATTGAGGTTGACCTGCGAAGGTTAAAGCTATTCAAGAGATGCCGCTCCCACGAGAAAAAGTCGAGGTTTCTTGGGCGATTGAACTACATTGCCGATTCATTGCACATAAGCGCTACTTGTGAGCCAATCTTCAAGTTACTAAAGAAAGATCAAGTAGTGGGATGGAACAACGATTGCGGATTGCTTTTGACAAAATCAAGGAGTACCTCGAATCCTCCTATCCACGATGCCTTTGAAGGAAGACCTCTTATCATGTACTTGGCGGTGTTAGAGAACTCAATGGGGTGTGTGTTGGGGCAACATGGCGAGTGCAGTCGAAAAGAGCATGCAATATACTACCTTAGCAAAAGTTTACCGATTGTGAAACAAGATACTCACTGAGAAAACTTGCAACGCTTTGGCTTAGGCCGACTAAGGCGATATGTTGACTCACACTACCTTGTTGATTTCAAGATGGATCTAATAAAATACATCTTTGAGAAACCAGCTCTCCGGAAGAATAGCAAGATGGCAAATGATCTTGACCGAATATGACATCGGTACACTTCTCGAAGCGATCAAAGGAAGTGTAGTAGCCGATCATTTGGCTCATCAAGCCGTAGATGACTATCGATCTATGCGGTTCAATTTCGGATGAAGATGTTTTACTAGTTCTGATTGCGAAGAACCGAGGCCCAACGAAGGACTGAACAAGGATCCCGATGGACTATGGTTTTGATGGAGCCTCAAACGCTTGGCAATGGCATTGGCGCCATCATTATATCCCTGCAGCGGACATACTCCTTTCACCGCCAGATTATGTTTCGATTGCACGAACAACATGGCGGTGAGCGTGCATCATGGGTATCAAAGCTATTGACTTAAGAATCAAGTTCTTATAAGTGTATGGAGACTCGACTTTAGTGATCGGTCGGATTAAGGCGAGTGGGATCTGAAGCATCCAAATCTCATTCCGTATCGAGAGCATGTTACGAGTTTGATTCCCTACTTTGAAGAGATCACTTTCAATCATATTCACGGGAAGAATCGGTTAGCGACGCATTGGCTACTATGTCATCTATGTTCAAGGTTAGATGGGACAACGAGGCTCCCCGGATCATCATTGAGAGGTTCGACGAACGGTATTGTTATAAGCTTGATAAGAGAAACCTTGGTACTATGGCGTAAAGAGGTATCTTGAGACTCGGGAATATCCAGGGGCATCATTAATGATAAAGTTCATGAGAAGATTTGCATCTAAATTCTTCCTCGGCGACATCTTATACAAGCACAACCACGACATGTGCTTACTTATGTGACGAGCGACAATGCGTATCATGGAAGAGTTACGAAGCGAATTTGGTACCCACTCCGGTGGACACACCATGGCTAAGAAGATTTTGAGAGCAGTTACTATTGGTCCACCATGGAAGCGATTGTCACCGCTATGCTCGATCTTGTCACAAATGCGGTTATGCGGACAAAGTGCACATACCTCCAGTACCTCTGAATGTTTTAACTTCTCCGTGGCCTTTTGCAATGTGGGGCATTGACATGATTGGAGAGATTAAGCCCACAGCTTCCAATGGACATCGTTTCATCCTTGTGGCAATTGACTATTTCACCAAGTGGGTAGAAGCACCTCGTATGCATCATTACCAAGAATGTTGTGGCTCGATTCATCAAACATAATCTTATCATCGGTATGGCACTCCGAAAGGATTATCACGGATAACGGCTCTAATCTCAACAACAAGATGATCACTGAACTCTGCACGCAGTTCAAGATCAAGCATCACAACTCTTCTCCTTATCGACCTAAGATGAATGGCGCGATGGAAGCCGCCAACAAGAACATTAAGAAGATCATCTGAAAGCGGTGACTTACAAGGATTGGCATGAGATGTTACCATTTGCTCTTCATGGTTATCGCTTTTCAACACGGACATCCACAGGCAACTCCTTCTCTCTTGTATACGGTATGGAAGCCGTCTTACCCATCGAGGTTGGATACCCTCAACGAGTCCTCCGAGGCGGAGGCGAGGCGATTGGGTTCGAGACTCGCCTTGACCAGATTAACTTGATCGATGAGAAGCGACTCGAGTCCATCGCCATGGACAGATCTATCAAAAGCGAATGATCGAGCATTTAACAAGAAGGTCAAGCACCGAGTCTACCAAGTCGGTGATCTAGTAGTCAAGCGCATCATTCTTCCACAAGGTGATCGAGGGCAAATGGACTCCCACCTATGACGACCGTTTGTAGTCAAGCGGTATTTTCGGCGGAGCTTTGATACTTAGCACCATGGATGGCGAGGACTTCCACACCGTGAGCGAGACATAGTCAAAAATACTACGCATAAAGAGACCCGCTAGGTCGGCGAACCTAGGCAAAAATAAGGGCATCTGGCGAACCAAAGGTTCGGGCAAAAGTTAAGGATATATACAAAACATGTACACCGGCAAGTCGAAAACACGAAAAGGCGGCTTGGGCAAAAAGGTATCGGTGGTGAAAACCGAAAGGGCGGTCTAGGCAAAGTTAGGGATTTAAGCGTCGACTATGTCTCTTCCATCACACCTTCCGACTACTATCGGCATTCAAGGTTCAAATGGCGAAGATCGGTCTACTCACTTTCTGACGGCAAGGAGATGAGATAGTCGAAATATATGAGTACTAGCATAGTTGGAACTTAACGAGATTGTTTCCATAGCTTTTACCTTTCTTGTGTACAAACTACTTGGCCATCGCCACCCTTCAAATAAATACAAGTTCTTTCTCTTTACAATTTTCATGTCGTTTGCAATAAGTCCAACGTTTGCTTTGAATGATTATCGCTTCGACGGTAAAATCTCTGTAAACATACGAAAAGTGAATATGCAAAAGTACTTACTACGAGTTCCGGGAATTGGGATGACGAAAGTCAACAAATAGTTCCCCACAAGAGCATAAAGGTGTCACTCACAACACACCTTCCCAGTGAGCATAAGGAATCCACGAGCAAATTTCACTCAACCGAGCAACGTTACATCGGTCTCAGCGGTAACACCTCATCCCGGTGGATATTTCTCAATCCTCCCCTTCTCGGTATCCGGACACAAGACGTGGTCGAGATAGTGCATCGGAGGAAACATACACCTTTATTCCCGGCCGGAGATTACAACGGACTCGGACTCTTCCGGCCGGTCTCTCAACAACCATCAAATGCTCTCCGGTGAGATCTACACTCGAATCCCAGTGGGCCCTCTAAATTTCCTCGGCGGGATCTGCACAAGGTCCCCAACGGATCGCCTTCCGATTCTCCTCGGCGGGGTATATGAGATCTCCAACAACGAGCTTCTCAAATCTCTACCTTCCTCAACAATATCTAGGCCGAGACTTGGTCGATAGTGCATCGGAGGAATCCGGATATCTTTCTTCTCCTTCAAGCGGGTTTCTCACCTACACATTCCCGAGTGAAATCTTCAAGCAGAATATCGCATCTTCTTCAAGATGGATATGTTTTGAAATATCACAACATCTATCATCCATACATTTCTCATAAAGTCATAATTCATGCATATGTCATTCATATACAACATCATGCATCATACTTTGCATAAAACTAACCAATATTCTATCAAAGTTTCTCTTGTTTTCTCCAAAGCAGTGAAAGTCACTAGCATAAACAGGTCCGAGATTAAGCCCGAGCCGGCGGAAAACTATCCGAAAGACCGCCTTTGGTTGTCCTCCGACGACTAGTCGAGATTAAGCCCGAACAAGCGGAAAACTATCCGAAAGACCACCTCTGGTTATCCTCCGATAACAGGCAGTGGATCAACACCCGACGCACAACAGGGAAACTATCCACATTTTCGCCAACCACAATCTCCCTCAGAGTAATCGACACGAAGATTTATTCTGACCTCTTCTTATTATCAACAGCAACTACAGAGTCTAGCGTACGACTCAGTTGCCTTGGATGGCATCTTAAGCCCATCTCCGACTATTTGTCAACATCTCTTCACTCTCAGAATACTGCGTATATGGTTAAAAATCAATACAAACCAATAACCTCATTCAAAGTGAACACGAAGTCTAGCGTACGACTCCCTTCGGATGGCATCTTAAGCCCATCTCCTCTCCATTTCAGGAACATCTACAGAGTCTAACATACGACTCACCCCCCAGCATCGACCTTTCTAGATGGCATCATAAGCCCATCTCCGTCAATTCTCCTATCAACAACCTCGAGTCTAGCGTACGACTCGTTCCCCAGCGAAGTATCCGGCTTCTCCAAATGGCATCTGTAAGCCCATTCCCGCATCATCCACCAACAGCGAGTGCAAATTTTCAGGTGTACTCGGTGTTCAATCATCTTCTACCTCCAGGTCACGAAAGACAAGCATGTCAATCTAACCCTTCCAGTACAAGAAGATTGAACAGGGGCAGCTGTCATACCCCAAAATTTGCCCTCCATCTACTCAAGAGATTTCATACATCCATACTCAAGGATTCCTCAAGAGTTGATCAGACAAACTCTCTCCTAGACAATCAACCCAAACTAGGGTTTGGTATCTCTCAAGTCAAGATGGATTTCCAACATCTCCAATGGTCTTCATGCCTCCTCATATGCTTCAAAGATTCTCCATGTCAAATTTCAAGCCTCACAAGTCAAGTTTCCTCAGACAATTGCTCAGATGGTTGAAAATCGGGTGTATTGGACAAAAGTCAAGCTGTGGTCAACATACAGTCAAAACTTCGATTTTGGTCAACATCCTCATTTTGAAGTTACATTCATCATTTGATCAAGGGTTGATCATGATTCATCAAGAAAACTCAAGATTTGCTCAAAGTCAAACTTTCTAAATTAGGGTTTCTAGATGAAAAGTCAATGAACTTTGGTGATCATAACTTTCTCATACTTTCTCAGAAATTTTCCACCACCTCTTGTTTTGAAGGAAATTCAATTCTCTACAACTTCATGTCTCACAAGAATGTCCAAAAATGCTTCATTTGAGAGGTATAGCTCAAAACATTACAGGTCCTTTTCAAAGTCAACAAAAAGTCAACTTTTTGTTTTGAAGATATTTTGAGCATGGTAACTCCAATTGCGATGAGACCAAAGACATTGGTTAGAGGACTCTTAGAGCTTTCCAAAAAGTCCAAGAACACTCAAAATATCGAAAATTGAGCAAGATACACTATTCAAGTTGGGCAATTTTGGAGATTGCACAAGGACATATTGGTCAAATTGCAAAATTTTCCAAATGGGCCTATAATCTTTTGATCCAAACTTGTTCATGACAATATTTTGACCCATAAATGCTTGACCATGGCAATTTTCTATTTTATTGATTTTATTTTGAATTTTAGAACATTTAATTCAAAATTAAATTATATAAAATATGAAAATCATATTTTTCAAAAGGGTGATTTTATATGTTCCTTGAAGTCCAAGATAGCCCAATATACTTGCCAAATTCGTGCTTGATCTTGCATTGAAGAAGAAATCAAATTTTTTCAAGAAAATTGATTTTATTTGAAAAATATTGAATGCTCCAAATCAAATCTTTTCCATTCCTTTTTTCCTCTCCAATCCTCTCTATAAATTGCCAGCATTGTGTACAAGCATAAGGAGGACGAACCCTAACCTAAAAACAAACCCAAACTCTTGCAAAATTTTTCAAGAATTGTGAAAAATCGAATTTCAAACTCCAGCCGTTTTCAGCCCTCAAAAACCACTCCATTGTCTTCAGGAGGTAAGTTTGAGTAAGTATACACTCTTGCCATGGGTTAAAGCAAGCTGAATCGAGCCCTGTGCATACATACATATTCAATATTTCTTGATTTTTGCATTTGATTGTTCTGCTTATTTCAATTGATTCTAACGCCTTTTTTGTGTTCATGAGATCCCATATATACGATCTGGGCAATCGCTAGCAAGGTTGGACGTCCAAAACTCATGATACCATGTTTAGGGTTTCAGAACTGTTGAGCTTCGAACCGGCATTTAGAGGAACTTTTAGGGCGAGACCACCATCGGGTTCGCGAGACCCGATTTAGGAGGGTAGCCTTAATCGACTCTCAATTCGTATTTTGCGGGTTAGCAAATCGAGCTTCCGGAGAAGATGGCCGGAGCCTAGCTCGGGCAACCGGCGAGGAGCATGCGTGGCGCGATCCAGCGTTCTGATTCGTTCATTTGAATTACCTGGGGTCCACATACGAGCTGACTGTGTTTTGAATATTTCCAGGACGCGTCATCACTTATATGCCATTGTTTTTCACTTTCAAAACACAAAGAGCCACTTGTCCTAGTGGTTAAGGTTTGGCTTTTGTGAAGATTCTCCTCAGGGTCATGGGTTCGATCCCTACCAGCACCGGTTTGAGTTTCTTTTTTACAAACTTTGCATTCTTTTCATATTTTTTTTATATTTTTTCTAATTCTTTTAATATTTTCATCATTTTAATTATTTTTCATGATTTTATTTCTGCATTAAAAAATTACCAAAAACATTTTTTCTTTTTACATTATTTTCATAAAAATATTTATTTAATTTAATAAATTAAAAAATATAATTTTGCATGCGTATTTATTTTTATTCATATTTTTGCATTTAATTCACTTTTAATTGCATTTTAATTATTAAACCTTTTCCAAAAAATCCCAAAAAATTATTTTAATATATTTATCATATTTCCAGCATATATTAATTTTCTCATATTAAAAATTGCATTTTTTCTAACATTTCATCTTATTTCGATTTCATCGTATTTTCCGATCTCTTATTCTTTCACAAGTTGCTCCGATTCGGACGTTTTCTTTTTATCGTTCTATTTTTTCCAATAATGTAATTGTTCATGGGTTGTAATAGTTTAATCTAGGGTTTTATTTTCCGCATTTTAAATTATGTATCTGCCCCAAAGCCATGTAATAGCGTAGGATTTATCTTTCCGCCCTTTACATTCCGCATTTTACTTTCCGCACCCTTATCAACTGTTAGTAACTAGGCGTGTATGGCAAGATAATAATTGGACATAGCTCACACTAATATTCAAGATAAAATATCTAAATTTGACACATACATCACACGCACCCCTTAGGGTAATTCTCTCGATGCCTTCGATTCAAAATGGTCATGTCCCTCGAGCGTAGAGGTATTCTAGCACCGTTGCCTTCCAAACAAATCATCATAGTCCCTTGATACAAAGATCATAGACCCACGATGTCGCTTCCGAATACATGATCTTGACCCTCGATTATCGCCTCGAAAATGATGATAGTCCCTTCGAATGTGCTAGGATGCTTCCTACAAGTTGCCTTGATGACCATCCGATGTCCCTTCGAATGTCCGCTTACATCCAGAATGGAGCTACCTACTAACTAATGGTATGGCTAGCGCTATTCTAAAGGAATGTAGAAGTACAACAAAGCGACCAATTAAGGTGGGTAAATAAGTCTCTTAGTTGCTTGCTCTATCAAATGCTTTTCACTACACACTTTTCAAAGTTCAAATTCTCTTTTCAAAACAAAAACATTTCCGAACACTTTGTATACACTCCTACATGAGTCATTACAAAGTCAAAGCGAAATGCCTTTTCAAAACATTTTTGTCAAACACACAGAAAGCAGTTTTAAAAAAGTGATCTAGAGCAACTAAGTGCCCGTAGATAACTACGGATGGAAAGGGGTGCTAATACCTTCCCTTTTCATAACCATTCTCCCGAATTCAGAATCTAACGAAGGTCTTTTTCTGTTAATTTTACCTTCCCTTAATTGGATAAAAATAAAAGTCGGTGGCGACTCTTGCTATCCGCACATTTGGATACAAAAATCCTACAAAGTCAGTTCACCGTATCACACATTGTCGTAACTATGCTTTCAAGAATTGATCATTTTGATCCGCGCGGGACAGCGGTTCAAATTGACTCTGTTGCCGGGGATTCTTATTGTTATTAACTGATATTAGAGTCATAGGTATATTGTTCTTGTTAATGTTTTTCTTTTTCTTTTTTTGTTGTGTTTGTTGGTTTTTAGGGTTACAATACGGGTTGCAGTATAATGGTAAATATTCCAGTCTGTCAGGTAAGTTTAGAAGCTACTATTTTGAATTGATCATATTTTTTTGTGTAAATTAGGAAAAAAATCGACGAACAATACTCCTTTAGAATAAAATTCTAAAAGATTTTGACCCTCAAAATCACAAATTCGTCTTTTTTCTATTTTAAATAATTTTTTGCTGTTTTCATAGAGTTGAAAAAATCCAAAAAAATTTTGTGTTTTTTATATTTTTTATGAGTTTATTTTAATCGTATTTCTTCTTTTTCTATTTGTTTTTGCCTATTTGGGACATAGTTGGTATTTCTTTGTTACGTGGTTGATCAAAGAACATTAAGGTAGTTTGCTGCTCCTGATGTTAATTACAATGGTTTGTGTGTTAAATATCCTGATGTTGGTGTCCCTTTTGAGTTAAAATCTAGTTTAATACAATTATTTCCAAGGTTTAGTGGTCTTGCAAGTGAGGATCCGCATAAGCATCTTAAGGAATTTCAGGTTGTTTGTTCTACACTATTGAGGCCTGATGTAACACCCGTTTTATTTAAATATTATATTATATTAATATTTTTGAATTACCGTTTGACGATTGTTTTGGCGACGAAAATAATTATATTAATCGGTATATCTAGTAATATATTTGGCGACGTTCGGTTCGGTTCGGTAAAATATTATTCGGACCGATATTTAATCCCCCGGAATTATATTAATAGATTGAGTTAATGATATAATTAAATGATATAATTAGTGTGTTAGGAATAGAGAAGGGTGGGGGAAGCAATTTGCTAGAGTTGGGTTTCTCACCCCTAGTTAGTATGACAACATTCATATAAAAAGCATTTTCCTTCATTTTCCAAACACAACACCAAAAACATAAGTATAGAAACTTGGAAAAAGTTAGGGCTTTGGTAGAAGAAGAAGAGGAGAAAAAGAAGAAGAGCAAGGCTTGGTTTGAGGAATCATCAAGAACACTCAAAGCTTGCTAGGTAAGGGGTTTGATTTCTATCTCATATAGTTAGGGTTTGGTGGTTGTAGTTTTGATTGGGGAAAAATTGATAGATGGTTTATAGGGTTGGGTTGGTTGATTATTGAAAATGTTGAGAAAAGGTGAATTAGGTGTAGGGATTATAAGGTTGATGATGATTAGAATTAATGGGAATGGAAAAAGTGATGTTTTCACACAGGTCAATCAACACGGGCCGTGTTGATTCACACGGGTGCCCGTGTTGATCCCTTGAACAAGGAAGAGTTACTGCTAGGCCAATCAACACGGGCCGTGTTGATTCACTGACTTTGGTATTTTTTGCACGTTCTAGTGGCTTTTCAACACGGGCCGTGGTGATTAACACAGGGGCCCGTGTTGATGTATCTGTAGCCTCTCATAATTCTGATTTTTTTGCACTTCTTTTGCCCGATTATGTTCTGATTTTCCGATTTCGGTAAATTCGACGACGGAGCAAGTTGCTCCGAATTCAACGAAAATTGACGTGCTAGCTAAGTTCGACGTGTAGAACGTAGTGGTGAGGCTAGTTGTTTCGAAATTGTGAGTTTTTACGAAGTGACCCGAAATAGGCCAATTTACGGTAAATTGAACCGGATGGTGTTTTAGTCAATTTAAGACATATATGAACTATCCTATTTTGATGTTGATGTTTATAATTAATGTCGGTAATTAAGAATGGCTTTCGCGACGATTATTGGTATCTTTGGCTATTTTTCCGTTTTTGGAAATTGGTGGATTAATTTATAATGATGTTTGTGACGGTGTATTTAATTATGAATACTTGTTGTTTATGCGATGCGATGACATGTTTATTTGATGAGAATAAATATGGCGATGTGGACTTTATGTCAATTGTGATGAGAGACGATGATGTGTTGTTGTATGGTCTTTATTATTGAGTCACATACATTGCATAGGCGACGAGGCTTTATGCTGGCGATGGCTTTTATGCCGCGGCGATGGGCTTTATGCCAAGTGTTCCTATTTATGGACAAAGCGACGGGTACCACATGCATAACATAGTCGTGTCTCATGAAGTCGATTATGTTTATGTTTGAGTTGTTTAACATTGGGTTTTAATTGATGAATGATGATTGAATTGCGATGGTACATGATGTTTTGTGTTGATGCGAGTATAATGATTATGTGAAGAAGTTAAAGTGTTAATTTATACTCTAAATGCTAATTTGAAGTATGTAAGCTTTTAATACATGTTGACATGCTTTATTTAACATATATCAATTATAATTCCAAAACTATCTATATATTCTATCATGCTTATAATTATATGTTTTGGAGTATCTCACCCTTTATTTGTTTCGCCGTTGCCTATATATTGGTAACGTGCAGGTGATCCCCGAGGATGAGGAGGATTAGCTCGAGTCACTTTATTTTGTGTCGTTCTGCTCTGATCGTTGTAACACTCGAGATTTGGGCGACGTCATTATTTTGATAGGATAGTTTGTGTATACTATCTTATGATGCTATAACCTTATGTATTGATGATAACATGATGTTATGTATATTTTGTGAACATATCCACTGTGCTGTGAATAGTCATATGTGTATATGATGAATTATGTATGAATCGGTATATCCGACTTTTGATGTTCTTTTTTATGTGCATTATAATGAGAATTGATGTAAATGCGAATATGTGATGCCTCAATTTTGTTAAATGAAATTTTGAAACTCTGATTTTATTATTAATTACGCGGGGTAGAATTGGGGTGTTACATTAGTGGTATCAGAGCAGGTCGGTCTGTTCGGCCAAGTTGTTGAGTTTGTTGTTGTCTAACAATCAAGTATTGTTATTTGTTGATTCTAATTCTTGTTTTGTTGTGAGAAGAAGTTGTTATGGCTGGTAGGAATGCTGGTAGGAACGCTGGTATGAATGATGAGGCTCTTGCTGCTGCTATGCTGGCAATGGCCCAGGATTTCAACCACCCGCCGAATGCTGATGAGAATGCTGGGTCTCGTAGTTTGGCGACCTTCCAGGGAGAGAATCCCCCTACTTTCCAAGGAAAGTATGATCTGAAGGTGCTCTAACTTTGGTTGAAGGAGATTGAAAGAATCTTCAGTGATGGATTGCACTCTTGTGCGGAAAATCCGTTATGGCACTCATAAGTTAAGTGAAGAGGCGTGGTGGTGGGTTGACACCGTCGGAGGCTTGAAGTTCTTGGTGAGGAAGTGGCGTGGGAAGTTTTCCGTAGGGAGTTCGTGAGGAAGTATTACAGGAGGATGTTCGGGAAAGAAGGAGATTGAGTTCCTTGAGCTAAAGCAAGGAATATCTCTATCACGATTATCTTTGCGAATTTACTGGCTAAGTTCTATCCTCACTATGATGATGAGGGTCTGAGTTTTCTAAGTGCATTAAATTTGAGAATGGCTTCGTCACGAGATTAAGAAAGCAATCGGTTATCGGAAAATGTGTCTTTGCGGTTTGATTGATAGTATAGAATCTTCGAGGAAGATAGTAATGCACACTATAAGATTATGTCTAATAAGAGGCAAGGGCCAGCGAGCCGTGGAAACCTTATGATATTCTAGCTGGTAAGGAAAGCGAGCGTTTCAAGGCGAAGGACTAGTGGGGAGATGCTCACGCTAGTATTGTTTATTACAAGTGTGGGAACACAGCCACAAGTAATCTTTGTCGAAGTGATGGGTAGGCTAAGGAGAATGAGGTGAGATGTTTCCGATGTGGTGAAGTGGGTCATATGACTCGTGATTGCAAGCATAAGGATGTGGTCTATTTTAATTGTGGCGAGGAGGTCACATTAGTCCTCAATGTAAGAAGCCTAAGAAGACTCAAGGAGGCGGGAAGGTGTTTGCTTTGTCGGGTGCTCCGGCGACAAACGAAGATGGTCTTGTTCGGTACTAGTTTCATTAATAGCATTCCTCTTATTACTATTATTGATCTGGTGCTACTCAACTTTTATTGCCCTGATTGTGTTAAGATTGGGTCTCACTTTTCATCTCTAGATAGAGATATGGTGGTGGATGTTAGGCTAGAGGCAGTTACTACTTCTTTTGTGTGTGCAAATTGCCCTTTATCAATCTTTGATAGAGACTTCGTGGTGGATCTTATTTGTTTACCGCTTGTCGGGTTGGACGTGGTTCTGGGTATGGATTGTTTGAAAGCTAACTATGTCCATATCAATTGCTATGACAACACTGTGAGGTTTTCTTCCTTAGTGGAAGAAGATCAAACTATGTTGATGTCGACAAAACAATTGAAGGAGTTCATGAAAGATGAATCATTGGTTTTCTTGTTGATGGCGACTCTTTCGATGGAGAGTCAATCTGTCATTGCAAATTTTCCGGTGGTGTGCGACTTTCCCGAAGTGTTTCCTGATGAGATTCCTAGTGCACCTCCAGCTAGAGAATTTGAATTTTCGGTGGATCTTGTCCCTAGTACCAGACCTATCTCTATGGCGCCATACAGGATGTCCGCATCAAAGTTAGCAGAATTGAAGAGCCAATTAGAAGATTTGCCCGAGAAGAAGTTTGTTAGACCAAGTGTATCACTGTGGGGAGCTCCTGTGTTATTAGTGAAGAAGAAAGATGGTAGCATGAGACTTTGTATTGATTATCATCAGTTGAGTAAGGTAACTATCAAGAATAGGTATCCACTTCCTAGAATTGATGATTTGATGGACCGGTTGGTTGGTGCTCGCATATTTAGCAAGATTGATTTGAGATCGGGTTACCATCAAATAAGGGTGAAAGAAGAAGATGTTCAGAAAACTACTTTCAGGACGAGGTATGGATATTACGAGTATTCGGTAATGCCTTTCGGTGTCACTTATGCAGGAGTATTCATGGAGTACATGAACTGTATTTTCCACCCTTACTTGGATAGTTTCGTGGTTGTTTTTATTGATGATATTCTGGTTTATTCTAAATCGGAAGAAGAGCACGAGCATTTGCGCATTGTGTTAGAAGTTCTGAAGGAGAAGAAGCTTTACGCTAAGTTGTCAAAGTGCGAGTTCTGGTTAGGTAAAGTGAGCTTTTGGGGCATGTCATTTTTGGTGATGGTATTGCGGTTGATCCTTCTAAAGTTGATGCGGTGTTAAAATGGGAAACTCCCTAAGTCTGTTACTGAGATTAGAAGTTTCTTGGGTTTGGCTGGTTACTACAGGAGGTTCATTTAAGGTTTTTCTAAGTTGGCACTTCCTTTGACAAAGTTAACTTGTAAGGGAGCTGCTTTTGTGTGGGATGTCAAGTGTGAAGAAAGTTTTGTTGAATTGAAGAAAAGGTTAACAATGGCGCCGATCTTGGTTCTACCTAATCCTGAAGAACCGTTTGTTGTTTATTGTGATGCTTCTAAGATGGGTTTAGGTGGTGTGTGTTGCACCCCAAATTTTACCCTGCTATTTTTCTACTTGCATTTTGTTTATATAAAAAAAACAGTCATTTAGTCATTGCATTTGCATCATTACGTCGTATTTAAATTGACCAAAAATCAGTTTAAATCGATATTTGCGTCGTTTTATAATTGTAAAATACCCGTTATTTTATTTCATTTATTTTTTACTTCTCTGTCTGTTTATTGCATTACTTTAATTATTTATATGTTGATGATATCGATATTTCGATTTTATAAACAGACTGTTAAAAGCAATTCAATACTGTGCGAAAATTAGCAGGGAAAATATTTCAAGTTTTCATTTTTTACTCACTGCTTTATGAATCTACGTGTCGCGTAGATCATAAAAATGTGCTCTCCGCAATTTTTCGATAAAGTTTGAAGACTCGTTTTTAACTGTAAGTTTTTTTAATGTCGGGTATTATTTATTATCATTTTATTTTTATTTTAACCATTTCAATAATTTTTCTTTAATTTACAAGACTCATAGTTTATTTTAATGTGCTAATATTATTTTTTCGGATAATTTATTGTCCGAACTTTTACCGTTTTTGACAATTTTAAGTGTCTAATTTTTTATTTCAAAAAAATCAAACAAAAATACTTTTGGGCTTATTATTTTGTAAATGACCCATTTTTGTGGCCCATTTAATTATGAGGGGCATTTTAGTCATTATAAAAAATTGTTAGACCTAATTTTTATAATATATATATGTTTGTTATGATTGGAAAGAAGGAGGACAAAATTGGATTGAAACGGAATAAGGGAGGCGAATTTGAAAAAAAGAAGAGAAAATGGAAAATAAAAAAACACTCATCTTCTTCTTCTAACGGATTCCTTCTCTAAACTCCCTTCGGTTGTCACCGTTCCACTATTCTGTCAAATCCATTCCAGCAGCTGTTTCATTCCTTCACCCAGCCGCTGTTCCATAGCCGTTACCGTCCCTGCTACTCATTCTCACCACTTTCATCCCTAACCCTCGCTGCCAACAATCTCAACCGCACCCTGTTCTCCTTCATCCTCCGCTGTCACCGTCACTGTAACCCCCTCTGCCTTACCCATCGCTGCTCTTCCATTACTTCCTTCATTTCCTTCAACTCACCTAAAACCCCAACCTTTTCTTCTTCGTGAAACCCCCTGTTTACCTTGCCATTTTCTTCATCTCAAACTTCCTTCCCCATCGCCTTCTTCACCCAACCGGAACCTCCATCATCTTCACAACCCTCTGCCTCACGCCTCTCTCCCTGTTACCGCTCCCACTTCCCTTCTACTCCACCTCTTCATCGATTCTTCACAAACACCATCTTCCATCTTCACGGTTCACACCTTCCGCGTATTTTCCACTGTTTCCCTTCATCGTGTTTCCTCCGTAACACCACCTGTTGCTTCCCTCACTCACGGCCGAAACCCCTTTACCTCCTCCATCGTTCCTCCCTGCTAGCCTCTCACACGCCGTATCTCCATCGTCTTCGCTCACTGTTCCTCTCACCAGAACCTTCAAACCCCACTGTTTTTGTTCTTTCCACAACTCCTCCGAGTCGCCGTACATACTCCCTGTCTCGCCGCCCGTTCCTTCTTCCAGCAACATACTCTCATCACCGTTTCTGTTCAATTTTCGCGGCATCATCTACTCATCAATTTTCAGCTTTATTCTGTAAGTTTAATTCCACCTTTAGCCTGTGTATTGTGCTGCCTAAACTGCTTTGGATTGTTGAAGGAAATAATTGTGTTCATGTTTTTTTTTCCTGAGTTTAAAGATACTTGCATTGTTACGTGGAATAACTTTGAGTTCGATATAGTTTTACGGATTTGATCTTGCATTGAGTTTGAAATGAATGATAAAGTTTTGTTACGGATACCTATTATCTTGTCAAGGTCTTTTCTTTAATTAAACTTATCTTTGGTTGTGCAGTTTTGCTTCGATTACATGCGTATGCGATATTTTGAACTTTGTGATATGCTACTGTTAGGATTCTGCAAAGTAGAAGTTCTATAGATTCGATTGAGGAATAAATTGATATGCTAAGATCTAAAGAAAGCATTTGTTTGTTGTTGCTAATGTTATGCTCTTAATGTCGAAATGTGATGAAATCGGTCTATGTTACCGTATTTTGTGTTTGGAACTTGAATGGTTGCGCCTCTTTATTGACTTTTAATTATGAGTAAGTGATATTTGTGTAGTTTCGATGAGAGTTCGGCATCGACCGTTCATTTGCGTAGGATGTGAGCGAAAGCTGTTGGGATATCACGATGTTGCATTATTCTCTTTTTGATTGAAGTTTATGATTTGAAGTTGTATGGTTTCGATGAAGGTGATGTTGTTTCGCGTTTATTCACGTGAAACTAACGAGAAACCATTTGGCATTTATTTGTTTTGTTTCAATGATGGTTTAATGATTATACCGCGTTTAGTCGGCGTGTAAATCTAACAGAAACATGTTGAAGCACCATGTATTATGTTATACTCATTTATCCTTATTTTCGTTTGGATTTGATAAGAGGATTCCATACCGGTTTCGATGAAGGTTTGATGTCTATGTCGCCTTATTTGCGTAAGGCTTAACCGAGAAAACCTTAAGATATTGAATTCTCTCATTTTAATTTTGATTGCATTTTATCGATTTTTTATTGTGAATAATAGATGGAAAATTCGGTTTTGGTTCCGATGATGGTTTGAGGATTGGCCGCATTACTCGCGTGTACATCTAACCGAGGAACTTTGAGGGCAACGTATTGTTTATTTTGAGCAAATTCGAGTAAGAAAGTCATTTTTATTTCAAGTATATTTGATTGTATATTGCTGTCCGGATTTTGCTTCAATTAATTAATGTTGAATCCAAATTCAAGCTTTATTCCATGTGCATAAGTGCTGCCCGGTTTTGATTCATGTGGTTTAAATGTGTTTAGAGCTCGATTTTCCATACTTTGGATTAAATAATAACTTGTGCACGATTTCTTTGGTTCCAATTATAATCGATTGTTTGTTTCCTCATTTGTTCATATACATTTATACTAATTTCATTTCGATTTTTATACCTTGTTACTAACGCATATTCTAATTTATCGCAATTTTATTTATACCACTATGCTACTAACGAGTTTATTGTTTGTGTAGATATTCGAGGATTATTTGAAACAATGACTTTCAATTAGCATTTATTCTTGTTCATTAGCATATTCATGCTACTATTATATTTAATATTTAGTATTTTATAGATATACTTATTATTTTTATGTTTTATTTTTATACTGTAAATATAATTATACATATTATTTTCATTTCTTATATTTATTATTGTAAATATACATATTATATTTATTTCTTATATTTAATACTGTAAATATATACCATATACATATTATTATTATTATTATACTTTACATATTCATTTGTAATTAAATTCGAATTATGCTGTAACAAAGTAGTTGCATGTCTTAGATTTAATTTCATAAATTTATTCTAAAGTTAACTAATCTAATAAAATACAATAATTAATTAATATTTAAGTTTTACTGCATTTAGTTTCTATCTGTATGTTTTTATCAATTTACCCGTTTTCCTTTTAATCTTAATTTATCCCCATTCGAAAAATTGTACCCCAATCCTCTTGGTGCGTTGTAAATAATTTATCGCTTTCTATTTTATTTTACCGTTTAATCCCCTTTTATAATTCATGTATCCCTCTCCCAAAAAACAAATATTGTAATAATTATCGGTGAACATTTATTTTATTTTAATTTAAGCATCACTTACACAAAATCAAAAAATCTTTTTTAAACTAATAAGCGTGAATCATTTTAAACCGTAAGTCGACAAAGCTACGAGCGTCGCGATGACCACACATGCACACATATGCGCTTGATCCTGGGCCTTCTTACGGTGAGCCTATTTCGATTAATTGTTCCAATTAGTCGTTATAGTGAACTAGCCCACTTTGCTAGTACACATGTAATTTAATTATTTTATACTTAGGTTGGCCACCTTGTATGGGCTTTGTCGATTTTATTTGTGATTTACAATTATCTCGATCCTATTCTTTCTCCATTCACCAAGCATTTAAAACACCTTCAATAAAAATCGATCCAACGTCGAGTTATTTTTCAAAAATCAATTTTCTACAAAACAAAAAAAACATGGTGCTATGGTATTTAAGTAAATCGTTAGAGGACAACCCGATTTAATTAAAATGTAAAATATTTGGGCCATTAGAGGGTAACCCAATGACTTAAATACTTTATTCCATACACTTAATAAAAGTGAACTCGAGTCTTCTTCTCAAACCTCGATCCAACGTTGAGTTATTTTCAATCCATGTTCTAAACAAAAAAATAGTGCTATGGTATTTAATTAAATTGTTAGAGGATAGCCGGATTTAATTAAGATGTAAAATATTTGGGCCATTAGAGGGTAACCCAATGACTTAAATACTTTATTCCATACACTTAATAAAAGTGAACTTTGTTTCACCCCACTCATTTCATAATAAAGATTTTGGATGAGAGACAATCGGTTGACCTCAATCACCAATCTCGAGTATTGAACCGTTAGAGGATATCCCAACGTTTTGGTACTTGTCATCCACAATTTAAAATCAACTCTAACACATTCAATATCTTTTGTGCGCTCCAAGCACCATTTACCTTTAAACCCTTTTCAAGATTAGACATGATTCATTTATAATTGAGATGCTTCTTCCTCTATTCCCAAGGTTTTCGACTTCTCCACTTGAGTACTAGAGGTGTTCTCAGACCCTCCCTCATGTTGGTGCGTAGTCCTTTATTCTTTATCACACCTTGTGGACATTAGACGAGTCTTCTCCTTTAAAAATGACGACTTGTCTTTTCATTTAAAATCAATCAACAAACAATCATTTTTTAGAAGAACTACGGAGTATTGACTTTCCCATTGCACGATGGAATACGTAGGCACGCGGTTTCGAAACCGTGTCAAACTCAAAAATAATAAAAACATATCTCCTCTCTTTCTTTTTCATTTCAAACCTTAGAAGATCATAAAATTTTTCACACTAACACACAACCACACTTTGAACTAAATGGGTACCATCGAGTACGATGGATGTGAGGGGTGCTAATACCTTCCCCTTGCATAACCAACTCCGGAACCTACAACTCTTAATTTCGTAGACCGTCTTATCCATTTCTCTCGTGGGTTTTATCTATATTTTCCCGTTCTTTTTTAGAACAAATAAAATTAGGTGGCGATTTCACTGTTTTTTTGAAAAAATAAATGATTTTTTTGAATAAAACGAGTTGCTTCAGTTGGCGACTTCACTGGGGAATTTTTCTCAAGCGAGTTAACCCTAGTTTAGTTCTTTGTGTGGTTGTGTGTTTATCGTTTTATTTTACTTTCTTCTTTGTACTTTATCTTATGTTTATGTTTCGGTTATTTATTTTTCTACGCTTCATTTATTATCTTGTTTATATATCCATTGTGTGGGAATTCTTGATGGGATTATTGATGCATAGATAAGCCCACTACCCAGACTTCTAGGTCACCTTTTTAGGAATAGAGGGGTTGCGTAGCCTAGGTCCACTTGACTCCATTGTCTTGTTGGCCGGCGAAGACTCGGCTTAGAGTTGGTTGTTTTAAGGAGGTTGTTGGCCAGCGATAGCGGGACATCAATCTTTGGACAAATGACCTATAACTCTAAGTTTGTTCATGTTGTCCTAACCGAGACCAAACGCTCAAACTTTGGATTTTGAGTATCCCGTTAAGAGCCGTTTCTTGGGGTATACTTTTCCAAATACTATTACCACGTAGGCCTCTCGCGTGATGATAGTGTTTGTTAAAAGGGGATCTGAGACTCCGAGGAACACTTAGCAAAAACCTTAGAACCATCCCATGGAGACTATTGGGTAGAAAACTTAAAGCCATCCTATCATAGGATCCCATCTGAATAAGTTGTTCTGATTACTTGTATCATCCCTGTTTCACGTCTCTGTGAACCTATATTATCCTTATGTTGCATTCCATTTGTGTATGTGACTTTGCATTTCATCACATCTTCCGCATTAATGACATTACATTTCAATGCATCATCTGCATATTTCATGCATACATTCAAGTTGTCAAAAGACTCATTTAAATGCATCTCCATCTCCGATTGTTGACTTCTTTGTCAGTGATTCCTCTGCACAAGCACGGAACTAGAGCCAACGTCAGAGAAGAATGGAATACCAAGAACAACACAATGCGAAGTCGAATGGAAATCGGTGAGTTGAAGTCGGGCTTGACTAAACTTCTGAAATGATGCAAGTTCGATGCGGTGAACAACAATTGTAATTTACGAAGTCTCATTTCTTTGTTGATCCTCGATCTTCTCGGATGCGATTACTACTTGGCGAATTTGGGTTACCCGAAATTACGTTCCACCTGCAACTACTCCAATGGTTGGCGAGTCTTCCGACCAGTTTTCGAGCTCCGTTTTCCGAGCCTCAACCGATCATGCATCTTGCTCCTCTTGACCTTTTGTGCATCAACCTCTGCAAGTTGCTTATGAGAATCCTCTCTTTGATTACCGTCTTGACACTCCCGAAGTGTGAGTCAAGAAGATTTTGATGAACTTGAAGAGTTCGCGAGCAATATCGGACTCTAGAAAGAAGGATGAGAGCTATGGAAGGCAACGATGTCTTTGGTATTCTGCGAGAAAACATGTATGCAGTTTACGATTTGGTTATGCCTCCTAAGTTCAAGACTCACGATTTTGAGAAATACAAGGGGACACTTGTCCAAAAGTCATTCTTGATGTACTTGGAAAATGTACGCTTATCGAGGAATGACAAGCTTCTTATCCACTTTGTTTCCAAGACGACTGAGTGGAGCTTCATTGAAATGGTATATGGGACTTGAGAAAGACCATATTCAATGCTTCGAGGATCGATTAATGCTTTCATGAAACAATACCACTACAATCTTGACATGGCTCACGATCGCCGTCAATTGCAAAATATGTCTCGAGTGATAAGGAATCTTTTAAGGAATCGCTCAGCGGTGGAGAGAGTTGGCCTCATAAGTTGAACCACCCTTATCGAGAAGGAGCTCCTTTGGTTTGTTTATGGATACCTTGTCCCCTTTCTATTGGGAGAAAATGATTGGTAGTGTGTCCTCCCTTCCGGACTTGGTGACTATTGGCCAAAGGCTAGAAGAGGAATCAAGAGAGGAAAAGTGTACATTCTTTGGTGAATCCTCTAGTGGTGCCAAGAAATCTTTTGAAACTTCCATAAGAAGAAAGATGGTGAAACTAATGTTGTCTCGATTGAAAGGAGAAGGCCTCGCGTGAGCCTCAATACTATGACCAACCGAGTAGATGCCATCACTCCTGCGATCAAGCTCAACAAATTGATTCCTCAACGTCAATGGCGGACAAAATCGAACAATAATGCAAGGAATAGGAATCGGTTTGACCCTATTCCAATGACTTACCGCATTGTATCCTCACTTGGTTGAACTAGGTTTAATCACAACTAGGCCTCTAACTCCTCCAATCCTCTTCCATCCGGATTCGGTCGATCTTCATTGTGAGTTCCACCAGGGCTTGGTCACGATTTGGAGCGTTGTTACCAGAAGGCTAGGGTTCAAGAACTAGTCAGAAGCAAGGAGATAAATTTCGGAGATCCTCCGCCAAATGTTATCAACAATCCATTGCCAGGAAAAAGTGGCTGAAGAATGGGTCAGAATATCCCATGTCACCTCCTAAAGCCAGTGTTTCAGACAGGACAGCTCATCCTTATGGCGATTAGTCACTAGGCCATGTTTCTTTCTGTTTGCATTTCCCTAGTTTATGTTAAATTATTGCTTTCAAATCTTGTTTGTAATTTCAAGTTAATTTTAATGAAATGAGCATTGCACTCTTTTGATTCAAATAATTTTTGTTTGCTGCTTTCTTTTCAAATATATAGTTTCCCTGTTTAATTTCTTTACCGAACTTTTGTTTTGCAAAGATTGGAGGAGGATGATAAAAACAAGATACCCATAATTGTTGTTGGTATGCTTTCGAATAAAACTTTCTTGATGATATCTGAGCATTGTTTCAATTCCCAAACCTTTGGAGAAATAAGGAAGTTAGTCCTTTGTCGACCCCTTGAGCCTAGAAGTTGGAGTTTCTTTCTATACAAAAAAAACCGCATTTTAACACAGGGGGGGTAATTCTCGATTTAATTCGGATGTGCATTCATTCAAGCGCCTTTAAACAAAGGTTGTATTAAATCAAGCTTCCTTCGCACACATCAAAAGTGTTGGAGATGTCATACAAGTCAAAAGTGATGATGATGGTTCTCGTAATCATAAAAGTCAAGATCCTTGCCTTTCAAGAAATATATCAAAAGAAAAAGCCGCTAAGTTAAAATTAAAAAGGCAACTTAGGCAAAAAATTGGGGCATCCGCTTACCGTAATCTTAAGCGGACGGTTTAGGCAAAAGTTAGGGATGACAAATTCAAAAAAGAGTTGACCAAAGTCCTCAAACACAAAATGTTGCAAAAAAAAGTGACGCAATCTCAAGAATATCGTAAACCGAGCCATCATCATTCCTATTCATGCGGTCAAAATCTATTGGAACCTAAATGCACAATCGAGTTTAGCGGGCGTGGGGTGAAGAACATCACGAAGATTGGGTTGGGTACAATTAAATTTTGAGCCTTTATCCTTTGTTTCTTAAACCGTGAACCAGACCACGTTACAACCCTCAAAAGACCTAATTGAAGTCAGGTTTCTTTTGAAAGCATACTACAACAAGGTTGCGTAATATGACTCCTAAGGTCTTTTGCAAATCAATTGTATTGGTATATCCATACTGTTGTTTTCTCTCTCACTTTTAAATTTTTAAACCACTTGTGTTTAACTTGATCCATTTTCTATCTGACAATTACATCATTTCAAAAATGATTTTTATTTCAAAACTTTTGCATGAACTTTGCATTAAATTTACCATGTTTGAATAAACAATTTTGCTTGTAAACAAGTTTTCCTCATCATCAAGGAAGTCAAACTGTTAGGAAACTTGGTCGATGATCTAATCGAGGGCAAGTATCTTTCGGATCTGTTGTGAATTAGTTCAAGATTTGTTGCTCGGTCAAGTCATTATCGAATTGTTTTAATCAGAAGAGCATTTTCAAGACTTACACCGGGGCACTCCTTTCCCCTCAGTCATTTCAAGAGTTAAAGCCATGATCGGTTTATCCTCAACAATCAGCTAGTCAGGGGCAATCCTTAAGCAGCGTTGCAGTCCTCCCTTCAAGGATCATCATTTCAATGCAATTCACAAGTGTGTTAGAAGTGTTTCTCAAGACGTATTCTTTCCAAGCAGAGTTGGTAGTGTTCTTCGTGTTGAGGAATCAGAGTTTCCATCTTACCTCCACAAAAGAGTCAATCTCCGTTGTCATAAACGTCTGCATTACATACTACATGCATAGATCATTCATATATCATGCATCACAAAATTCATATATCATGCATAGCAAGAGTGTTTTATCCTCATTTGCATTTCCCGAGGTCTTGTTGCAGTCAATATCTTGCCTTGTGGTCAAAATCCAACTTACTTGGTACCTACCAAAACAGATGTTTGTCAGTCTGTATCCCTTCATCTAAAGCCATTGGTGGATGTTGTGGTCTCTTTTTTCCATCCAGTTCCATTCCTGGATGACCACGATGTAACCGGATCATTTAAAATCGATTGTCTTTTCGGTTTATCTCCACGATGTAACTTGGATCTGTTTAAAATCGATTGTCTTTTCGGTTTATCTCTGATGTAACTTGGATCTGTTTAAAATCGATTGTCTTTTCAGTTTATTTCTACGATATAGCTTGATCTGTTTAAAATCGATTGTCTTTTCAGGTTTATTTCCACGATGTAGCTTGGATCTGTTTAAAATCGATTGTCTTTTCAGTTTATTTCCACGATGTAGCTCGGATCATTTAAAATCGATTGTCTACCACAAATTTCTAGTTTCAAAGTCTCCCAATAATTACCACAAATTCCGTAGTTATACATCTCATATCATACATCATTCAAAAATATGTCAAAAATTGCATTGACATTTTCTCATTATATTTATTCACGCATACCATTGCATCTCGGGGCAAAATTTTGGGTTTTGATATTTAACTATCTCCCTGCGATAATATGAAGCTTGATCATCTTCATATCATCGGTCGAAGATATTTAAATAGGGCATTGTTGCACCCAAATTTTACCTGCTATTTTCTACTTGCATTTTGTTTATATAAAAAAGCAGTCATTTAGTCATTGCATTTGCATCATTCGTCGTATTTAAATTGACCAAAATCGGTTTAAATCGATATTTGCGTCGTTTTATAATTGTAAAATACCCGTTATTTTATTTCATTTATTTTTTACTTCTCTGTCTGTTTATTGCATTACTTTAATTATTTATATGTTGATGATATCGATATTTCGATTTTATAAACAGACTGTTAAAAGCAATTCAATACTGTGCGAAAATTAGCAGGGAAAATATTTCAAGTTTTCATTTTTTACTCACTGCTTTATGAATCTACGTGTCGCGTAGATCATAAAAATAACTCTCCATAATTTTCGATAAAGTTTGAAGACTCGTTTTTAACTGTAAGTTTTTTTAATGTCGGGTATTATTTATTATCATTTTATTTTTATTTTAACCATTTCAATAATTTTTCTTTAATTTACAAGACTCATAGTTTATTTTAATGTGCTAATATTATTTTTTCGGATAATTTATTGTCCGAACTTTTACCGTTTTTGACAATTTTAAGTGTCTAATTTTTTATTTCAAAAAAATCAAACAAAAATACTTTTGGGCTTATTATTTTGTAAATGACCCATTTTTGTGGCCCATTTAATTATGAGGGGCATTTTAGTCATTATAAAAATTGTTAGACCTAATTTTTATAATATATATATGTTTGTTATGATTGGAAAGAAGGAGGACGAAATTGGATTGAAACGGAATAAGGGAGGCGAATTTGAAAAAAAGAAGAGAAAATGGAAAATAAAAAAACACTCATCTTCTTCTTCTAACGGATTCCTTCTCTAAACTCCCTTCGGTTGTCACCGTTCCACTATTCTGTCAAATCCATTCCAGCAGCTGTTTCATTCCTTCACCCAGCCGCTGTTCCATAGCCGTTACCGTCCCTGCTACTCATTCTCACCACTTTCATCCCTAACCCTCGCTGCCAACAATCTCAACCGCACCCTGTTCTCCTTCATCCTCCGCTGTCACCGTCACTGTAACCCCCTCTGCCTTACCCATCGCTGCTCTTCCATTACTTCCTTCATTTCCTTCAACTCACCTAAAACCCCAACCTTTTCTTCTTCGTGAAACCCCCTGTTTACCTTGCCATTTTCTTCATCTCAAACTTCCTTCCCCATCGCCTTCTTCACCCAACCGGAACCTCCATCATCTTCACAACCCTCTGCCTCACGCCTCTCTCCCTGTTACCGCTCCCACTTCCCTTCTACTCCACCTCTTCATCGATTCTTCACAAACACCATCTTCCATCTTCACGGTTCACACCTTCCGCGTATTTTCCACTATTTCCCTTCATCGTGTTCCCTCCGTAACACCACCTGTTGCTTCCCTCACTCACGGCCGAAACCCCTTTACCTCCTCCATCGTTCCTCCCTGCTAGCCTCTCACACGCCGTATCTCCATCGTCTTCGCTCACTGTTCCTCTCACCAGAACCTTCAAACCCCACTGTTTTTGTTCTTTCCACAACTCCTCCGAGTCGCCGTACATACTCCCTGTCTCGCCGCCCGTTCCTTCTTCCAGCAACATACTCTCATCACCGTTTCTGTTCAATTTTCGCGGCATCATCTACTCATCAATTTTCAGCTTTATTCTGTAAGTTTAATTCCACCTTTAGCCTGTGTATTGTGCTGCCTAAACTGCTTTGGATTGTTGAAGGAAATAATTGTGTTCATGTTTTTTTTTCCTGAGTTTAAAGATACACTGCCATTGTTCTGTGGAATAACTTTGAGTTCGATATAGTTTTCCGGACTGTTGATCTTGCATTGAGTTTGAAATGAATGATAAAGTTTTGTTCTGGATACCTATTATCTGTCGAGGTCTTTTTTTAATTAAACTTATCTTTGGTTGTGCGAGTTTTGCTTGATTACATGCGTATGCGATATTTTGAACTTTGTGATATGCTACTGTTAGGATTCTGCAAAGTAGAAGTTCTATAGATTCGATTGAGGAATAAATTGATATGCTAAGATCTAAAGAAAGCATTTGTTTGTTGTTGCTAATGTTATGCTCTTAATGTCGAAATGTGATGAAATCGGTCTATGTTACCGTATTTTGTGTTTGGAACTTGAATGGTTGCGCCTCTTTATTGACTTTTAATTATGAGTAAGTGATATTTGTGTAGTTTCGATGAGAGTTCGGCATCGACACGTTCATTTGCATAGGATGTGAGCGAGCTGTGGGATATCACGATGTTGCATTATTCTCTTTTTGATTGAAGTTTATGATTTGAAGTTGTATGGTTTCGATGAAGGTGATGTTGTTTCGCGTTTATTCACGTAGAAACTAACCGAGAAACCATTTGGCATTTATTTGTTTTGTTTCAATGATGGTTTAATGATTATACGCGTTTAGTCGCGTGTAAATCTAACAGAAACATGTTGAAGCACCATGTATTATGTTATACTCATTTATCCTTATTTTCGTTTGGATTTGATAAGAGGATTCCATACCGGTTTCGATGAAGGTTTGATGTCTATGTCGCCTTATTTGCGTAAGGCTTAACCGAAAACCTTAAGATATTGAATTCTCTCATTTTAATTTTGATTGCATTTTATCGATTTTTATTGTGAATAATAGATGGAAAATTCGGTTTTGGTTCGATGATGGTTTGAGGATTGGCGCATTACTCGCGTACATCTAACCGAGGAACTTTGAGGGCAACGTATTGTTTATTTTGAGCAAATTCGAGTAAGAAAGTCATTTTATTTCAAGTATATTTGAGTGTATATTGCTGTCCGATTTTGCTTCAATTAATTAATGTTGAATCAAATTCAAGCTTTATTCCATGTGCATAAGTGCTGCCGGTTTTGATTCATGTGGTTTAAATGTGTTTAGAGCTCGATTTTCCATACTTTGGATTAAATAATAACTTGTGCGATTTCTTTGGTTCCAATTATAATCGATTGTTTGTTTCCTCATTTGTTCATATACATTTATACTAATTTCATTTCGATTTTTATACCTTGTTACTAACATATTCTAATTTATCGCAATTTTATTTATACCACTATGCTACTAACGAGTTTATTGTTTGTGTAGATATTCGAGGATTATTGAAACAATGACTTTCAATTAGCATTTATTCTTGTTCATTAGCATATTCATGCTACTATTATATTTAATATTTAGTATTTTATAGATATACTTATTATTTTTATGTTTTATTTTTATACTGTAAATATAATTATACATATTATTTTCATTTCTTATATTTATTATTGTAAATATACATATTATATTTATTTCTTATATTTAATACTGTAAATATATACCATATACATATTATTATTATTATTATACTTTACATATTCATTTGTAATTAAATTCGAATTATGCTGTAACAAAGTAGTTGCATGTCTTAGATTTAATTTCATAAATTTATTCTAAAGTTAACTAATCTAATAAAATACAATAATTAATTAATATTTAAGTTTTACTGCATTTAGTTTCTATCTGTATGTTTTTATCAATTTACCGTTTTCCTTTTAATCTTAATTTATCCCCATTCGAAAAATTGTACCCCAATCCTCTTGGTGCGTTGTAAATAATTTATCGCTTTCTATTTTATTTTACCGTTTAATCCCCTTTTATAATTCATGTATCCCTCTCCCAAAAAACAAATATTGTAATAATTATACAGTGAACATTTATTTTATTTTAATTTAACTGTCACTTACACAAAATCAAAAAAATCTTTTTTTTTAAACTAATAACTGTGAATCATTTTAAACCCGTAAGTCGACAAAGCTACGAAGCGTCGCGATGACCACACATGCACACATGTACGCTTGATCCTGGGCCTTCTTACAGTGAGCCTATTTCGATTAATTGTTCCAATTAGTCGTTATAGTAGACTAGCCCACTTTGCTAGTACACATGTAATTTAATTATTTTATACTTAGGTTGGCCACCTTGTATGGGCTTTGTCGATTTTATTTGTGATTTACAATTATCTCGATCCTATTCTTTCTCCATTCACCAAGCATTTAAAACACCTTCAATAAAAATCGATCCAACGTCGAGTTATTTTTTCCAAAAATCAATTTTTCTACAAAACAAAAAAAAACATGGTGCTATGGTATTTAAGTAAATCGTTAGAGGACAACCCGACGAGTTAATTAAGATGTAAAGTATTTGGGCCATTAGAGGGTAACCCAATGACTTAAATACTTTATTCCATACACTTAATAAAAGTGAACTCGAGTCTTCTTCTCAAACCTCGATCCAACGTTGAGTTATTTTCAATCCATGTTCTAAACAAAAAAATAGTGCTATGATATTTAATTAAATTGTTAGAGGATAGCCCGACGATTTAATTAAGATGTAAAGTATTTGGGCCATTAGAGGGTAACCCAATGACTTAAATATTTTATTCCATACACTTAATAAAAGTGAACTTTGTTTCACCCCACTCATTTCATAATAAAGATTTTGGATGAGAGATAATCGGTTGACCTCAATCACCAATCTCGAGTATTGAACCGTTAGAGGATATCCCAACGTTTTGGTACTTGTCATCCACAATTTAAAATCAACTCTAACACATTCAATATCTTTTGTGCGCTCCAAGCACCATTTACCTTTAAACCCTTTTCAAGATTAGACATGATTCATTTATAATTGAGATGCTTCTTCCTCTATTCCCAAGGTTTTCGACTTCTCCACTTGAGTACTAGAGGTGTTCTCAGACCCTCCCTCATGTTGGTGCGTAGTCCTTTATTCTTTATCACACCTTGTGGGCATTAGACGAGTCTTCTCCTTTAAAAATGACGACTTGTCTTTTCATTTAAAATCAATCAACAAACAATCATTTTTTAGAAGAACTACGGAGTATTGACTTTCCCATTGCACGATGGAATACGTAGGCACGCGGTTTCGAAACCGTGTCAAACTCAAAAATAATAAAAACATATCTCCTCTCTTTCTTTTTCATTTCAAACCTTAGAAGATCATAAAATTTTTCACACTAACACACAACCACACTTTGAACTAAATGGGTACCATCGAGTACGATGGATGTGAGGGGTGCTAATACCTTCCCCTTGCATAACCAACTCCCGAACCTACAACTCTTAATTTCGTAGACCGTCTTATCCATTTCTCTCGTGGGTTTTATCTATAATTTTAGAACAAATAAAATTAGTGACCATAAAAGCTTGAAATATTTGTTTGATCAAAAAGAGCTTAATATGAGGCAAAGGTGGTGGCTTGAATTGTTGAAAGATTATGATTTCAGATTGAATTACCATCCTGGTAAAGCGAATGTGGTGGCCGATGCCTTAAGTCGAAAGACTTTGCATATGTCACTTTTGATGGTGAAAGAGTTGGAAATGATTGAACAATTTAGAGATATGAGTCTTGTGATAAAAGTGACGTCGAAGAGTGTTATATTGGGAATGTTGAAGATCAATAAAGATTTCCTTGATAGCATTAGAGAAGCTCAGAAGCTTGATGTGAAACTTGTTGATTTGTTGGTTGGTATTGGACAAACTAAAAGTGAAGATTTCAAGTTGGATGCTCAGGGTGTTTTGAGATTCCGAGATAGGATTTGTATTCCCGATGATGTTGATTTAAAGAGAATGATCTTGGAAGAAAGTCATAGAAGTAATTTGAGTATTCATCCCGGAGCGACCAAAATGTATCAAGATTTAAGGAAATTATTTTGGTGGTCGGGCATGAAAAGAGAGGTGGCTCAGTTTGTTTATGCTTGTTTGACTTGTCAGAAGTCTAAAGTGGAGCATCAGAAACCTGCAGGGTTGATGCAACCGTTGGAGATCCGGGAATGGAAATGGGATAGCATTTCTCTGGATTTTGTGGCGGGGTTACCAAATACACCAAGAGGACACGATGCGATTTGGGTGATTGTTGATAGGCTTACAAAGTTGACTCACTTTATTCCTATTAACATCACTTATCCCGTATCGAAGTTGGCAGAGATTTATACGCATGTGATTGTTAGATTACATGGTATTCCTTTGTGTATTGCTTCGGATAGAGATCCAAGGTTCACTTCTAAATTTTGGAAAAGCTTGCAAGAGGCTTTGGGTTCTAAGTTGAGGTTGAGTTCGGCTTATCATCCTCAGACTGATGGTCAGACGGAGAGGACAATTCAATCGTTGGAAGACTTGTTACGAGCTTGTATTCTTGAGCATGGTGGTTCATGGGATACATATCTTCCTTTGATTGAGTTTACTTACAATAACAGTTTTCATGCTAGTATTGGAATGGCACCGTTTGAGGCATTGTATGGTCGGAGGTGTAGAACTCCTTTGTGTTGGCATGAGTCGGGTGAAAGTGTGGTGCTTGGACCTGAATTGGTTAGAGAAACTACTGAGGCGGTGAAGATGATTAGAGAAAAGATGAGAATTTCCCAAAGTCGACAAAAGAGTTATCATGATAAAAGGAGGAAAGATTTGGAATTTCAAGAGGGTGATCATGTGTTTTTGAGAGTTACACCTACAACCGGCGTTGGGCGAGCATTAAAGTCGAAGAAGCTAACTCCTCACTTTATTGACCCTTATCAAATTACTAGTAAAGTGGAAAAAGTGGCTAATAGGGTGGCGTTACCGCCAAAGCTTTCAAATTTGCACGATGTTTTCCATGTGTCACAACTTCGGAAGTATGTTCCGGATCCTTCGCATGTGATTGAGATGGATGATATTCAGGTTCGGGAGAATCTTACGGTGGAAATGATGCCTTTGAGGATTGAGGATCATGAGATAAAGTCTATTTGTGGAAAGGAGATTTCATTAGTCAAAGTTGTTTGGATAGGAGCAACTGGTGAAAGCGCGACGTGGGAGTTAGAAAGTAAGATGCGGGATTCCTATCCCGAGCTTTTCGAGTTAGGTAATTTCGAGGACGAAACCTTTTTAAGTGGGGGAGAGTTGTAACGCCCGTTTTATTTAAATATTATATTATATTAATATTTTTGAATTACCGTTTGACGATTGTTTTGGAGACGAAAATAATTATATTAATCGGTATATCTATTAATATATTTGGCGACGTTCGGTTCGGTTCGGTAAAATATTATTCGGACCGATATTTAATCCCCCGGAATTATATTAATAGATTGAGTTAATGATATAATTAAATGATATAATTAGTGTGTTAGGAATAGAGAAGGGTGGGGGAAGCAATTTGCTAGAGTTGGGTTTCTCACCCCTAGTTAGTATGACAACATTCACCGAAAACATAAGTATAGAAACTTGGAAAAAGTTTGCTAGCCTTGGTTTGAGGAATCATCAAGAACACTCAAAGCTTGCTAGGTAAGCGGTTTGATTTCTATCTCATATAGTTAGGGTTTGGTGGTTGTAGTTTGGATTGGGGGAAAATTGATAGATGGTATATAGGGTTGGGTTTGTTGATTATTGAAAATGTTTAGAAAAGTTGAATTAGGTGTAGGGATTATGAGGTTGATGATGATTAGAATTAATGGGAATGGAAAAAGTGAAGTTTTCACACAGGTCAATCAACACGGGCCGTGTTGATTCACACGGGTGCCCGTGTTGATCCCTTGAACAAGGAAGAGTTGCTGCCAGGCCAATCAACAAGGGTCGTGTTGATTCACACGGGTGCCCGTGTTGATTCACTGACTTTGGTATTTTTTGCACGTTCTAGTGGCTTTTCAACACGGGCCGTGTTGATTAACACGGGGGCCCGTGTTGATGTATCTGTAGCCTCTTATAGTTCTGATTTTTTTGCACTTCTTTTGCCCGATTATGTTCCGATTTTCCGATTTCGGTAAATTCGACGACGGAGCAAGTTGCTCCGAATTCAACGAAAATTGACGTGCTACCTAAGTTTAACGTGTAGAACGTAGTGGTGAGGCTAGTTGTTTCGAAATTGGGAGTTTTTACGAAGCGACCCGAAATAGGCCAATTTACCGTAAATTGAACCGGATGGTGTTTTAGTCAATTTAAGACATATATGAACTATCCGATTTTGATGTTGATGTTTATAATTAATGCCGATAATTAAGAATGGCTTTCGCGACGATTATTGGTGTCTTTGGCTATTTTTCCGTTTTTAGAAATTGGTGGATTAATTGATAATGATGTTTTTGATGGTGTATTTAATTAGGAATACTTGTTGTTTATGCGATGCGATGATATGTTTATTTGATGAGAATAAATATGGAGATGTGGACTTTATGTCAATTGTGATGAGCGATGATGATGTGTTGTTGTGTGGTCTTTATTATTGAGTCACATACATTGCATAGGCGACGAGGGCTTTTATGCCAAGCGACCATGATTTTTATTCCGAGCGACGATGGGCTTGATGCCAAGTGTTCCTATTTATGGACAAAGCGACGGGTACCACATGCATGACATAGTCGTGTTTCATGAAGTCAGTTATGTTTATGTTTGAGTTGTTTAACATTGGGTTTTAATTGATGAATGATGATTGAATTGCGATGGTACATGATGTTTTGTTTTGATGCGAGTATAATGATTATGTGAAGAAGTTAAAGTGTTAATTTATACACTAAATGCTAATTTGAAGTATGTAAGCTTTTAATACATGTTGACATGCTTTATTTAACATATATCAATTATAATTCCAAAACTATCTATATATTCTATCATGCTTATAATTATATGTTTTGGAGTATCTCACCCTTTATTTGTTTCGCCGTTGCCTATATATTGGTAACGTGCAGGTGATCCCCGAGGATGAGGAGGATTAGCTCGTGTCACTTTATTTTGTGTCGTTCTGCTCTGATCGTTGTAACACTCGGGATTTGGGCGACGTCATTATTTTGATAGGATAGTTTGTGTATACTATCTTATGATGCTATAACCTTATGTATTGATGATAACATGATGTTATGTATATTTTGTGAACATATCCACTGTGCTGTGAATAGTCATATGTGTATATGATGAATTATTTATGAATCAGTATATCCGACTTTTCATGATCTTTTTTATGTGCATTATAATGCGAATTGATGTAAATGCGAATATGTGATGCCTTAATTTTGTTAAATGAAATTTTGAAACTCTGATTTTATTATTAATTACGCGGGGTAGAATTGGGGTGTTACACCTGAGGTAATCAAAGAAGATCACATCAAGATGAGAGCCTTTTTGTTTTCACTACAGGACGCTACCAAGGATTGGTTATATTTTCTTGAGCCTAATTCTATTAGAACTTGGAATGATTTGAAGAAAGTATTCCTACAAAGATACTTTCCTGCTTCTAGAGTCGCATTAATCAGAAAAGAAATATGTGGTATTAGACAGGACAATGAGTCATTAGCTGAGTATTGGGAAAGATTCAAGAGATTAGTGTCCAGTTGTCCTCAACACCAGATCACCGAGCATTTGCTTATTCAGTACTTTTATAAGGGATTGTTACCGATGGATAGAAACATTCTTGATGCTTCTAGCGGTGGAGCACTTGTTGATAAAACTCCAGCTTCCTCCAAAGCTTTGATTGAAAATATGTCTCTAAACTCCCAACAGTTCACCACTAGAAACAATTATGTTCAAACCAAGGGTGTGAATGAAATTCTAGTTTCTTCCAACAAAGCTTTAGAAACCAGAATTGACGAGCTTTCCTATTTATATACCACTTCTGCACCTTCAGGAGCCTCATTAGAAAACCTTGTCAAGCAATTGGATGTTAACAATCTCCAGTTTCAACAAAGAATAGATTCTAGTATTCAGAACTTGCAACACACATATTGGACAACTTTCCACCTTAATAAATACCATGCAGCAAGTCCAAGGATCAAAACAACTTGTTGCTCAATCAGTTATGAATTCAAAAGGCCCTAATGCTAATGTGAGTGCAATTTCCTTGAGATTTGGAAACGCTACAGAACCAGCCCCAGAAAAAAAATAAACAAATTCTTGAGGTAACACCTGAACCTTTTTCTGTTGTGGTAGAAATTGAAAAAGAAAAGAGAGAGTGTATGTACCACCAATCCCTTTCCCACACAGAGTAGCTAAAACTAAGAAGACGGAAGAAGAGGGAGACAAAGAGAGGGATATTTTGGATGTATTCAGGAAAGTGGCGGTGAATATTCCACTTTTTGATGTCATTAAGCAGGTTCCAAAGTATGCAAAACTTAAGAAAGAATTGTGCACACACAAGAGGAGGATGAAGGGAAATGAGAGAGTGAATATAGGACAAAAATTTTCAGCCCTCATTCAACCTAGACCTACACCTGAAATGGCCATTGTTTCAGCCCTCAATCCGACCATGTTACCCCATAAATGCAAGGATCCAGGAATGTTTTCTATTCCATGTACCATTGGGGATAGGAAATTTGAAAATTGCATGCTTGATTTAGGAGTAGGAATTAATATTGTGCCTACTACTATTTATAATAATCTTGATCTTGGTCCTTTGTAGCATACAGATTTAATCATTCAACTGGCGAATAGGAGAAACACTCTCCCTATTGGAGTGATGGAAGATGTGCTTGTCCAAGTTAATGATTTGATTTTCCCTGTAGATTTTAAAGTTCTAGACATGACCGAAGAAACAAATTCAAACATATTACCGATCATTTTAGGCATACCATTCATGAAGACGGAAAAAATAAATATTGATGTTGATGATGGAACAATGTCCTGTGGAAGAACGTTCTATTTTTCACATCGGAGTGCTTTCTGAATTGGTTGATGATACTTATTTTGATGATACTTATTCTTATTTAATTTCAACTGGTTTTACTAATACTTAATCATGTGATTCTTCATATGTTTTTTCTTGGATTGAGGCTACCCCGTAGGGTGATATTGTTCCTACAGGTAAAGTTATCGATAAAGAAGTTATTTATGCAACTCTTGACATCCCTGCTGCACCAACCACACCATCCATTGGACAACCCCTTCACTTCGACACTTTCTGTTTTTTGAAATCATTCTTTGATCCCAGAATAAAAGGCGAAGGAACTAAAATAATTTCTATGGACAATGAGCATTACCCAAAGTTGATCCATGGGAACTTCATTTTGGAAGGAGAGACTGTAAAAGAGATTCACTAGCAAAGGTATTGTGTGTGATCATTTATCCGCCTTGACTACTCGGGTGTTTTATTTCCTCTCTCTCATCTCTCTTATTTTATGTTTGTTTCTTTCATCGAGGACAATGCATATTTGAAATGTGGGAGAGGGAATCATTTAACTTATTTGTTTTCTTTGTTTCTTTTCTTTGTTTTTTTCTAATTTTATTAAAAAATTATATTGTTTTGTTTTGTTTTGGAAACACTATGCATTTTCTTTGAAAGTTTTAGGTTGCAGATTAATTTGAGGTTAGTTATGGAGACTTGGGAAAACTTCACAAGATCTATATTGTTGTAACGCCTTAAGTCTCCTTAAAATAGAGATCTATTTGAATACTTTTTATGACATATCCTTGAATTATCATTCTCTAATAGCTCTTGAGTAGTTTATCTTTGCAGTCGGCACCATCTCACACACACTCTATGCAAGAAAGACGATGACAATAAGTAAGTGATCCAAGTTTTATTTGAAAAATAGGGAATTCACCTTCTAAGTTGGGTGACCCTCGTCCGGTCACTTAACCCAACAGTTGTGGAACCTTCAAAAACATGATAATAAGACCCGTTGTTGGTTTTTTCAGACGTTTCTGGTGCTAAACTTGGTAGGATGGACTACGATCTGATCCCCCGCAACTAAAATTGGGTAAACAAGGGGTTATGCCACTTAGTTAGAAGTACCTCATGCCAAATGGATGAGAGTCACTAACTGGTCTCCTTACTATAAGTGTGTGGAGATAGCGATCTTAATGTGATTACGCTAGAATGAAAGAGTGCAAAAAGAAGGATGAGTAAGTTAGTAATCTGAACAAGTGATCAAAATCGGAGACAGCCGAAACAATTGATGATCCTTCGAGCAAGTTGATGTTGAGGAGGGGATGGTGTACCTGCACAGCACTCTGATGCTAAAGTAAGAAAATGTTCAAAGAAGAGAATAGAAAATATTAGGGTTTTGAGTGTAAGAAAGTGATACCTTGCCCTCAAGGATATGAGGGTTTATATAATGATCTTAGGAGAGTTATCATTGGTTGTTATATTTGGGCCTGGATATGTGGATCTACAAATATAGTTGTTCGAGCTAACTAGGTCAAATCGGGCGATGGTGCCCGTAACTAGTCGTTATGTCGAGCAGAGGAGGCCTAACGGGCATGGCCCTCGACAAGGAGAGTTAGTCTGATATGTTCAACACCCGTTGAGAAGACGGGTTCTGGCCATGTGTAGGACGGGAAGATGATGCCCTTTAAATGCCTTTCGGTTTGTTCGACATGCTACTAGGCTCAAAGAGATGGCTTTCTCGACATCCATTCAGGCAGTCCAGAACTGTAGCCCCCTAAGTCGTTGCTTCTAGGCACAGAAGTGATGACTTAAAGTCAGCCTGGACATTAAGGAGGAAAGTGTGTTGATGGCGCTTATCATTTGTGATAGAGACGTTTTGTGATTTTTACGAGGGCATGCTCGTACAAGATTTATTTGTTTGTATGCTCATAGTTTTGAGCTACTTTATAAGTTTTCTTTTTCTAAGTGTTTGGGATATTTGCTCGTATGTATTTACTAGTGTGGGGTGACTAGTCGAAGGGTGCCAGTTTGTCTACCGGGCTTGGTCCAGAACTCAAGTCTTGATTAAAGTCCTATGGTTGGTGGCGTGAACGTCCCATCGTGAGCTGGGTGTTCTGTCGGGCGAGGTACGTAGACAACGACGCTCTTTTGAGTCCCCGTGTCGAGGCGAGGATCTGGCTCATTATATATGTGAAACGAGGGTCCCTTAATGCTGTGTTTGTGGTGCATCGTTGGTACCGGGGCATGCACTTGGTGTCAAGCTCTTAATGCTCAGAAGATATGCTGAGGTATGTCGATTGTTCGTCCCTTAACTATAGTATTGTTTAAGTTTTTCAGTGTTTTATGATCGAGCAAGTTCTTTCCTATGAAGGTTTTTGAGATAGTATGCCCCTTTCTGTTTTTACTTGGATTCGGGGAACTTATGTCTGCCAGGAAGTTGTGTTTGCAAGGAGCATATGTCTTCCTAACAATTACGTTCGCAGGGAACATATATCTGCCAAGCAGTTGTATCTGTGGGGGACGATTTGTTTATGTCAGAACCAACTCAACATGTGTTAATCAGCTGTATATTTTATGTTAAAATCCTAGAAATAGGATTTGACTAGCTGTATGTATTTATAGAAATTATTGGCTCTTAATTATAAAATTTATGAGGGAAACGATGAGTGTCTATTAGGAATTTCCTTATCTAGATACATTGTATTCTATTAAAGAGCACATGCTGCTCTATCAGTAATAACAGAAAAAATTATCTCTGTGAGTTTATGCCCTCCCGTCGGGGAAGCTGGTGAGGTCTTTTATGTTGCATTATCAAGCATCATTAGTTACTTCCTTCTTCTCATACTGGATGTATTCCCGGGCCTTGAGGAGGAGTGCATCAAGTGTTGTCGGTGTTTCAATTCCAACTTCTTTGGCAAAGTCAATGCGGGAGCTTTATCCTCGTTCGAGCAAGTACATCTTCATATCATCGTTCGTGGAGACCTGGATGGCCTCTTTGTTGAACCTCTCGATGTATGTTCGGAGGGATTTGTCTTATCATTATATGATCGCCTCTAGAGAGGCCTCTGTTTTTGGGTGACGGCGAGAGGTAGTGAAGTTCCTTGAGAACATCTTCCCCAACTTCTTCCATGAGGTGATGGACTTGTTGGGAGGATTTTTTTACCAGAACATTTCTCTTTTCCTCAAGGTTATTGGGAACAATTTACACTTGATGGCGCCCTTAATGGCTCGGTAGTCGAGCAAGGCGTCAATGCTTTCGATGTGCTCATCGGGATCAGTTGTGCCATCATATTGTCTGAGCTTTGGGGGTTTCTCCAAGCCGAAAGGGATGGGAATACCCATGATCTCCCGACAAAGAGGACCTCGATGCTCGTCTTTGTTGCTTCGACTTGGAGAGAGAGGGGGGAGAACGGTTGTTCTTGATGCGCTGGGGTGGAGAAAGGTCTCGGTCGCGGGGGCAATGTGGCTCGCTCTTTGTCTTCTTGTGAGAATGGGAAACCCTATTCGTCTGAGGAGGAGTATGCTCCCTCTTCTTCAAAAAAACCGGTCGAGATATTCATGGGTTTGATTTCGAACAAGTCTTCGTGGCGAGGGGCTACGGGAATCGAACATCCTTGGTCTCTGAGATAGAGATTGTGAGCTGTTCTTTTCGAGGGCCTCTATGCGCTGATCTTGCCGGAGGATAAGATCGTTGGTGCGATTGAGGGAAGACAAGATTGCTTCAAAGGCTGAATCGTTGCTGGTCGGTTATGGTATCGAAGAAGTAAAGGTGATGATATTGTCTGCCTGGTTCTTGGATATATTATTATCCAAGGGAGAATCTTGGTCGCCAGCTACGTCAAAATCGGGGGAGGCGGTCCTGTCATCCCTGTTATGCATGAAATCCTCGAGATGAGGAGAGGCGTCTTTCCTGTCTATCTTACGAATAGGCGAGGGGACGGTCTTGCTCAAAGCGAACATATCTTTGCCTTTATCCATCTTTTTGGAGGTGTTGAGGTATCTTTGGTCTTCTGGTTTCCTGATGGGGAATGAAGACGAGGCAAATAGATTCTCACAGACGGTTCCACTGATCTGAACAAGTGATCAGAATTGGAGACGGCTGGAACAATTGGTGATCCTTCGAGCAAGTTGATGTTGAGGAGGGTGTGGTGAATCTGCAAGGCACTCTGATGCTAAAGTAAGCAAATGTTCAAAGAAGAGGATAGAAAATATTAGGGTTTTGAGTGTAAGAAAGTGATACCTTCACCTCAAGGATATGAGGGTTTATATAATGATCTTAGGAGGGTTCTCATTGATTTCTATATTTGGGCCTGGATATGTGGATCCGCAAATATAGTTTTCCAAGCTAACTAGGTCAAATCGGGCCATGATGCCCATAACTAGCTGTTATATCGAGCAGAGGAGGCCTATCGGGCATGGCCCTCGACAGGGAGAGTTAGTCTGATTTGCTCGACACCCATCGAGCAGACGGGTTCAAGACATGTGCAAGAAGGGCAGGTGATGCCCTTTAAATGCCTTTCGGTCTGTTCGACATGCTACTAGGCTCAAAGAGATTGATTTCCTGATAGCCACTCGGGCAGTCCAGAACAGTTAGGTTTTGGTATAACAACGTGATTCAGATTGATTTGTATATGAATGAGGCTTATGACTGCACAATTAAGGATTAGGGTTCTTACGATATCCTTAGTGTGCAAGATTAGTACCTATCGATGCAATCTTAACCGAAAAAGAGTTTGTAGCCTAGAATGAGTATCTGATGTTGTTGTGTTTCTTAAGTTTTGATTTTATTTTTCTCGGAGTGAAAAAGTTCAAGTATGGGGAAATTTGATCAGTGCATTTTGATGGATATTCTCTTATCTTTGTACTTAGTCATTTCCTTAGTTTATGATCGGTAAATTCCGCAAGTGCACGGAAATATCGAAGTAATATAAAAGATTGTCGAACCACAGAAACCAATGTCAACCTACTGTAATCTATCGTTGCTCTATAAAGCTAAGGCTAATGAATATTTAATTTAGGGGAAACTAAGAACTAAAAATGAAATAAATTAACTTTGTAAATAATACAAAATCGAGGTCGATATATGATTTCCGCGTTCTTGAAGGACTTATAGAAAACGGGTACTAATTACGACTATAACTTAGCTCCGTAGTATATACCAACTTAAAGACGCCGCCTCACGCTCTCACAATATTAACTAAATCCATACTTCCTAATCCCAAGATTTTGCTCTCTCTCTCCCGGTAAGTAAGAAATATTTTTTGAAATCCAATAATATCCTAAGTCCAGCTAAAGCGCTCTCGCTGTATTTATATTTGTTCCCTATTTTCCACTATCTGGTTTGATCTCCACGCTCTCGCAGTGCCGGTTCTAACCTTAATTGATTTCCCACTCTCGTGATAAAATCGTGTTAAATAACCTCTCACTCTTGTGACAAAGCTATTTAAATTAGACTTGGAAATTAAAACCAAAACATAATTGTAATCATAAGTTCGCACCTATATTTTCTACCGAGTCTCGTCGGTAACGACGGTCCTCACCGGACTCTAAAGTATTTAGCCAAACATAATGACAGAAAGAAATAAGCAATTTTGAGTTTTTAGATTAAACAAAAACATGAGAAGCAGTGTAGTATAATTTAAAGCGATGTTTGAAGAAAAATGGTAAAAGCTTGAAATGATAACAATAGCTGAAAGATAAAGCATAAATATAAATGGCAAAAAATAAAAGCAAAAAAGTAGATTGCTGTAAAAGTAAATGAACCTGTAATTAATCGGAAACTAGAATTGTAATATACCGGCTAACTTAAATCCAAAACGTAAATTAATAAATAAATCCTAAGACTATCTTAGGAATAGTCCCCGATGTGGAGAACTATTCCGTTTACATCGTGAATGAAAACTGCGTAAGAACTATGAATTAAAATATGCACCAAAGAGAAGAGAGAGGACCTTTAATCCAACTGCCTTTTATTTATAGGAGCCTATGACTTGGTTGCTGAGAAAATATAGGGTGAAGTGGTGTGGTCACTTGCTTGTTGACAGAAAATAGGAAGAAGTGGGATTCCTTGCTAGACTCAGTATGTGGAAAAAATATAGGACAAGGTGGTTTGATATTTGACTCTGAGAAAACTTCATAGAAAGATATTTACGTGGCGGTGGAAAATAGCTTGGGACGAGCGCCATGCAATGCGTGACGTGGGTCACGCAACTTTGGAGGCCATGCCGATCGTCAAAGATGTTGTGACCATCGTCACAACTCATTTGAGTTGTGTCATTCGTCATGGAGGTATGTGATGTCCGTCAAGGGTGTATGGTGACCGTCAAGGGTGTGTGGCGACCATCACATTTTTCTTTTGGCTTGTGCCTATCGTGATGGTTGGTATGACGAGCGTCACACCATGCTTGGCCTTTTCCACTTGTTTTGATGGGCCTTTCTTCACTTCATTAATGGGCCTTTTCTTTTCTTTTATATTTTATGCATTTCTACTTCGTTTCTTCTCATGTTTACTCCTTTTCTCAAGCGAGCCTTGTAAACATTAAATTCCTAAAACACATTAAAATACCAGCATAATACCAACATAAAGCAACATAATTAAAATAAAATAAAGACATAATCTATCTAAATCAAGCCGAATATGTGATACATTTTCGTGTTATCAGTTTATTTGTTTAATTTTCCATTTTAGTGTGTTTTTATAATTTAGTTTAATTTTGCACTTAATTAATTTTCGTATTTTGTTTTCAGCACTAGCAGCTTTCACTAAAAACATTGTAATTGGAGCTTCGGGAATCGGATTGAGGAGTTCTAATAATTTCTGGAAAGCTGAGAAAGAGAGCTACAACTTTCATGTTGAAGCCAAAAGATGATTCCGAATCTAGATATCTCAGAAAATTCGTTGAAGTTTCTGCCTTTAGAATAATTTGTTTTTGGGTCTTTTTAGTGGGTTTAGGTTATATTTTTGACCCGGTTCGTTTTGTAAGTGGAAACCCTTATTTTATTTTATAAGGCTTGCAGCCGCTACAGTAGGTTGTTACATTTTATTCACGAACAAAACTTTTGGTTGATACGAATTGCTATGGAGAACTAAACCCCACAGATTAATCTGCTCAAACCGGTTTCCGTCGATACTTTGAGGTTCTTATATTTTCCAATTAATCTATTTCTTTTTAATTATGACCTTTGATATGTTGTTTGCATAATTCGATATTATCCAAGGTTAGATTAATTTATTTCGATGATTGCATGTTCCTATACTTTTATCATTGTTGCTTAATCCGTGTCTGCTATCGTGTTTGTTTAATTCATTATTGCTTTATCTCATTTGTTTGCTTAATTCACAAATTAGGAATGTTTATCGTGTAGTATCAATTGTCGCTTGTATGATTGTTTTTATAATTGAAAAGGAAATAGAGTCCTCTTAGGATTTGGGAATTATTTGTATCGATGATAAGTTTGAAACCAAAACAGTAGATTAATCGTTTCAACTTATTTTTATAATCACTTATTTTTCTGTTTTCATAAGTCAATCCTAAAACCACAAACCCCCTAATCAATTTCAGTTAGTTAATTCATACAAGACTCCTTCTTATACGATACTTGAGTTGTCGTTGTCGTAACTATATTATCAAAAATTACTCATTTTGATCCGCTCGCGACAGTGGATCAGTATCAATAGTTGTTAACATGAAAACTTTGAAGCGTAAAAAACTCGGTAAACTTCTCTTTGATGCATTGCAAGATAAATGTGTTCTTCAATAATTATTTTTTTACGGTGTTCTTCTATAATCATATATTCATTCATTTAACTAACAATTTTCTTGTTTTATATTAGAAACAAATAAATGCGAATGGGATCTCGAATATATTGCACCCAACATTTTCTCTTGCCCGACATTTCACTAAAACAATGATCCAACATCTGATCTTTACTAACAGTGATGACTGTTTTATCCCACAACTTACCCTCTATATTTTAAACTTATTTGGCTTACATTCAATTATCATGAGCATGCATGCATATCATTGGTTCTATGGTGACGGGATCAAGATACTTCTTCCAAGCCTCGTCAGGTTATAATAGTCATTTATTTTGTTAGTTGAGGCATTCAGAGCGTTACCTATGATATTTAATCACTGAGTAGCCAAGTATTTACTACGCCAATTAATGAGTTCCAATGTGCCTCGAAGTGCAGAAGAAACCAGGTGTTTTAGTCAGCTCGGAACAATTTGAACTAGAAATCGGTATTTCGCAGTTCGATTCCAAAATTCATAACTTCTAGTTATAAGGTTGGTTCGGTTTGTTTCTTCAGGAATTAAGACCGTCTCAGTATTTTCTCCAATTCATATGTTGGGGGGTCGAAGCCCGATTCTCGAAGGAAAATCTCCAAATTGCAAATGCCTTGAGTTTTGGATACAGTGGAAATGTTGGTTCGTTGGTTCGTTGACCATTCAAAAATTTGTGATGTCGCCAATTCAATATTTTTGAATGGTTCATGCAGCATTAGTTCTATCTTGACTTCCTTGACATTTCTCAAGTTCAGACCAAGAGCTAATTATGTGTAGAAGGCCTCCGAAATGCAAGTTCCCTAAGAATTATTCGGTGAAAAATCTGGCTGAATCGTTAATTTATGGACGTTCAAAAATTCATATCTCCTTACTCGTACAAAATTTTTGAATGGTTCTTCTATCGAAAAATGCGTCTTGATGCCTTCTTCGATTCTTCTGTTGAAGTCGGAAGCCGATTCTCAGTGGATGACCTCCGAAAAGTCAAACTACCAAGGAAATTTACAAGAAATTAGATTTTTGTTTCATCAGTTTGTGCATGTTCAAAAAATCATAACTCCCTTGATTTTTACTGTATCAGAATGGTTCTTGCGGCTGAGCATCGGGAATTTTGTTAAATTCAAGTTTGCTACAGGGGCCCAAGTTTGGATTTTACTCAGATGGCTTCAGTTCGTGGCTCGAAATGCATTCTACGCATGGAAAATACTACATTAGTTAAATTTGGTTCAGTGTCTGTGCACCTTCAAAAATTCATAACTCTCTCGTTGTTTATACGATTGAGTCCATTCTTTCGACCATGCATCACAAATTTTGCAATCTTCAATTTCCCTATTGAGCTCGATTTCAGATTTCGGACGGATCCCGATGTCTTTGTGAAAAGTCCTTTTTCTGACGCTGAGAATTAAATTAGGGCCCAAAATCCTTTTTCTTATTCTGGCACTATATATTCTTTTTTGCTTATTCTCACAAACACCTTCTACTCATTTTCTCAATTTCTCTCAAGATCAAAATCCTCTCTCTCAATTCTTAAATTTCCTCAAGAACACCAACAATCTTCATAGCAAATTCATGAAAAACTCAAGAACATTCATTCAAGGACAAAAAAGTCACAAAACTCCAATTCCTTCTCCCTTCTCTCCAAACGGAACCCTTCCAAGCAATCAACCTCCTCTTCGATTCCTCAATTCCGGTAAGTCTCAATTCTTCTCAATTAATTCTTGAATTAAGTGCTTTTTACATAAGTGATTTTGTGATAATTGCTTAATTGAACTTTCATGTGTTAAATTGCATAATTCTTGAATAATTTATGATGATTAAGTTTGGAATAGGATAGATATCCTTTTAATTGATGTTGATTGTGTGAATTTTCCGAATTTCATGAGTTGAATTGCACTTTAATCATAGTTTCACAAGAATTAATTGTGGAATGTTGTTTCTTATGGAATTTTGATGTCGATAATACTTTAATTCATGAATTGACATAATTCTTGAATCGAATTAAATTGTAATTCAATTTTTCAACACTAAATTTTTTTATTCAAGAATTGTGTTAACACTTGAATCTTACCGTTTGTGATAAAAAAAGTGTGGTTTTAATGCGGATTTCATTTTTGATAACTATTTGGAGCATTTAGGCCACAACTCATGAGTTGATACTCATTTTGAAAATCGATTTTTAGACATTTTTCAACTCATGAGTAGTGCTTCCTGGAGTGTATGTATATGCTCCAAATTGTGTTGTAATTTTGGCTCGATGCACATGTTCTTTGTTTGGTATTTGAAGGCTGCCGGTAACATTTTTGTTTGATTTTATTCCGGTATTTTTGTGCATTTCGAAATGTGTAAAGTGTTGTCGGGAATTCTTTTTATCATCTATATATCAATCTTGCATTCGTTTATTGATTACATGTACATAATTGGTCATTTAAGGACCATCGTTGATGAGTTTTTGAGGTTCTGATACCAATTTCCGATTAATTTTATATTGATATATAGTGTTGTCCCATAAATGAAAAATATGCTAATTATTGATTTAATTTATGTCTGATACATAATTAATCTTTGTTTAGTATTCGGTTGATACCAGTATCAATTTCGGTTGATTTTAAATCAAGTTTTGTGCATTTCATGAGATGTATATATGGTTGTCTACAACACCATTTTTGCATGCATATTTGAGTTTAATTCTTTAATAATATTTTGTGGAGTTTAGTTAATCAATTGGTTGATACCGGTATCAATTTTTAGCACGTTTTAATGTAGTTTTTGTTCAATTTTGCACATTACGTCATGGCTTCCCCGTGTTGGTTAACACTTATCCATAGGAGTTTAATTCATTATTGCTGCATCCTTAGGCTAGTTAGCATGTTTATGTAGCATCAATAACTTGTGTGACTGTTTTTACGCCGAGTTTTCATGTCATGTTGTATATTACGACAATGTTGATCGAAATTTGATGCTAATATTCCAATGCATGTTTGGATTTTATTTCTCCATCATTCTTTCTTAATTTAGGTAGTGATGCAAATACATAACTTTGGTTGTGTTTCCTTGTTATTTCTAACATGTTTTTTAACTTGTGCAAGGTACTTTGAAATGGATTTCAATCATTTAATTATCGCTTGATTATTTGATTGGAAAGCATGTTTATGCCACTTATTTGTGGTTTGTGTTTGCATATGATGCGTGTGGTTATTAATTCTATGAGAGTGTATTTTTGTATACTTGTCTGGATCATTATCTTATGCAGGTGTACTTTTTGTTATACGAATGTGTCCGACACACATTTTGTGTCATCTTGTATTCTATACTTGCTGGATCGTTATCTTGTGCAGGTGTGTTGTTTATATATGGATGTGTCTGACACACATTCTGTGTTATCTTGTATTCTATATTTCTTATCTGGATTGTCATCTTGTGTAGGTGTACTGTTTGTATATGTATGTTTCTGACACATATTCCACATATCATATTCTGTGTTATCCTATATTGTCTGTCCGGATTGTTATCTTCTGCAAGTGTACTAGTTGATATTCGGATATGTTCGACACACATTCCAATTTGTGGTTTACTATCGCATTGATACTTTGATGCATATTCCGCATCTGAGATCGCTTATCATCTTTGTTATTGATGTCAGCTTCTCGTGAAGTATTCCAGGTTTCTTTTGCTATCTTCTTAGCTTATGCGGATTGATAACAGTTTGGTATTTCCTCGTGCCATTTTACCTCACATTGTTTATCGATTTTCATTTCCTTGAGAAGTAGGAATAAAGATGCAGGATTTACCGCTTTCCTTGCCAGGGGAAGTAGGACTAAAGTTGTGTTGCTCTTTCCACTAAACTTTGTTATCGAGTCAGTTAAGTGGATGCATAGATATGCAATCAATACCCGTGTCTTGTCAATTAGCTCACGTTGGTCAACATTGATGCTACGTGATCTCATTATTGTTTTCTATCACCTACCTCGATGACACGATATCTTGGTTAAGTGTTTAGTTGCTTATGATGATTCACTTCTCTTGCCTAGATGACATGATATATTGGTTAAGAGTTGATTCCCTTTCTAGCTTTTTCTGATGACATGATATAACGGTTTAAGCATATGATATGAAATTGATTCCCCCAGTTTCGCTTACCTCGATGACTCGATATCTTTGTTAAGCCTCCCTCTAACCTGCCATGATGATATATATCATGGTTAGGTGTCTCATTCCCCTTATCTTACCCGATGATACGATATCGTGGCTAGGTATCCCTCTCCCTTAGTAGTTTTTCTTCCCCTTTTTGCATAATCAAGAATAAAACTCCTTTTCTTTATCAATTCATAAAACATCTTAACAAAACATAAACCCTTTTACAAGGTAAAAACAATCCAACAAATGCAAATCATTTTTGTCTTCGGACCTTTTTCTTTTAAAACCTTTTCGATAAGGGTATGTCATTTCAAATTTGAACGAGTTGTAAAGTGTGCAAGTGGCCGAGCATGAGTCTTTGATAAGTTGTAACACCAAGCACGAATTGCAATCCTAATCACAAGGAAGCGAAATGGTATTACTCGTAAAAAAACATTGAAACGCACTAAACGTTTTTAGAAGAACTACACAGTGCTTTGATCCCGCATTGCACGAAGAGGGTACGTAGGCACTAAAGATTCACAATCGTGGCTAGCACAACTAAAAATAAATCTTTTGTACATAATACTTTGCATTCATGCATTTTACCTTAGTTGTAAGTTTTAGACATAAAAGCTCACACCCTTTAGATTAGACAAAAAAAGTGGATCCCGTTGAGTACTACATGTGTGTGGGGTGCTAACACCTTCCCCTTGCGTAATCGACTCCCTTACCTGATCACTCGGTCGTAAGACCGTGATTTCACCCTCTCTTGTTTACTCGACGTTCACCTTTTCCTCCACGGGATAAAAGAAGATCGATGGCGACTTCGTTATTTCAATGATTTTCATCCAGTTGCTTCAACGACGATGAATCAGATTTCAAATTTTTTATATATATTTTCAAAAGTATTATGTGTAAACAATGTAATATTATGGGTAAACAAAGAATTTATTAATATTAATTTGTTTTAACGAGATTAAAAAATATATATCAATCTTATCCCTCGGTGTTACTGACAAAACGATGGGTTTGTTGCGTTAGTTTTGAAAATATTAAAAGTGTAATGACTGGGGTTCGAACCTATGTGCATAAGAATTTTTCTCGGTGTTTTAAAATCCGAGTTGTTAAATTGATATTTTTTATGACGCTTTTTGTTACCTCAGTTCTTTAGCCGAAGTTAAATGTATTTTGAATCCGAGATTAAAAGTGATTTTTGTTGCTGTGAGAAAGAAATCTATTGATAAAAGTAAGTGTATTTAGACAAGATTTAACTTTGAAAGAAAAAATAAAATTGAAGTCAGAAGGATATAGTTGACTTTTTCAAAACATCTTATGTTTTTATACCATAGATCAACACTTTCATTTCTCAAATTTAAAATTAAATTTTATAATTTTGATCGAACAACTTCAAATAACAGACAATGTAACTGCATGGAATGTGAATTTAAAATAAAAAATTGTTGTCATCATTGTTCAAAAGGCCGTTGAAATCCTGAAGAGGCAAAGTTTTCCTGATATATTGGATCCAAAAAAGTTGGACTACACCTAATATATTGAACTATAAAATACACATAGATAATGCAAAAATACCTTGTGGGAAAACCTCTAATCTAAACTAAACTTTTGAGAACATGTATGCATTTGGTGGGGGAGATGAACCATGTGTCACTCTCTCTTAGAAAATATGTGCTTCTGTGTATCAAACTAAAACAATATTATAGAATTAAAGTAAGGAGTGATATGTGTGGGTGCAACAGAACAAATCTGATCAATACTATAAATTAATAATTGATAACATTGTATATTAAATATGTGAACAAAGTTGTCTGCTACGATTCTAGACAATTAACAGAAACTTAGAGAAGATGCATGCAACATAAACATAACCTAATTTGAACATTTTTTGGTTTCTTTATATGGACATCCCTACATTAACAAAACAGTATTACTTTTTGAGATAGCAACATTTTGTGAGGAACATATTTGGACATCTGTCTAAGTTTTGTATGATTGACATGTAATCATCATCGAACATTAGATGTAGACAGGAGAACTGTACAAGTTGCGCAGCATGAATATAATTAGAATTGTTTAGATTTTGTTCTCTAAAGTATTGTGAATCGTGATATTTATGTATTATTAATTTGTTAGTGAGTGTTAAAATAATAATTATCTGAACAATCTAATAAAGTTATCATATAAGAAATATGTAAGGTTTCCAAGATATATATGTGTATAGCAAAACACAAATATTTTAAAAAAATTTGGTAACCCAACCTCTATACTACATCTTTGCAAAAATTCAAAAACAAAGCAGAAATGTCGTCTATTTTTACAACATATTATAAAAACTATTATCGTTGTTCATTCTGGAATGAGAAATATGTATATTCATGGAAATTGCACTGAAGAAGAGTTTTTAATGTGATGGAGCGAGTAAGATTAGTATTCCGACGCTCAAATTAGTATATGAATGATGAAAGAATATTTAAATTGAGTTTGAAAGTTGTTATTTGAAATAGTGTCATCTTGTATAATAGAAAAGATGAATAACTACATCGCTATCATTTCGACGTATAATGTGGGAAACTGTTGGATGCGTTGGAGGTATAAATCTATTGCTCTCAGGTCTTTGAGGGTCCAGTTGTCAGAAGAATATTTGAGGAGCTTAGTAAACATCACACTTGGATCTGGGACATCAAGTCTTGTGGTGATCAGACAAAAAGGGATATGACCGGCCCGAAACTATTGCCACCAAGACTTATCAGGGTCTTAATAATCGGGAGGTCTTTTAATAGCATATGTTGGTCCTATCGAAGGCGTGCCTCTGGCGCATAAAGAATTTGAAACGTTTAGAGTACTTTGCAAAAGTAATCAGAGCATTTAATGTTTTGTGGTCTCTGGCTTCTGTCTTTTTAAGTTATCAACATGTCACCTTAGATACGTGGGTTAGGAATTGATTACCCTACCTATGTCACTCAAGTGTTTTTTATTCGAGGGGACTGATGGGACAAGAAGCGATTTATACTCTGATTATTTGATATGAATTGTTGATCTTCGTATCACTTTCCTTACAAGGGTTTAGGCGTTACTTCTCACTTTCTTTTAATACAATTATTTCATACTTGTCTCTTTCAAAGGGGTATAAGAGGAACCTCTCAATTAGGACCCTCATTCCTCGTCATATCTGTAACAATTATCATTTTCTCAAAAAATGTATCATACATTCGACCTTTCCCCGATATCTTCTGATCAACTAAGAGATCCTCCTTTATGTACTAGGGCCTTGTTCAAAAATTCATTCATGTTGTCTGCTCTTTCTTGAAGGAAGAGAAAACACAAGAAAGTGGGGTTTGAATTGTGTTCATAGAAAACATTCCCCTCAGAAAATCTAAGCACTCAAATGATAGTTGCAAGAAAGACAATGAAGATAAAATGACACGAGTATTTTATCCAGGTTCACGATAAACTAGGTTACTCCTATCCATCTTCGCAAGGTTGATTTCACCTTATCCAAGGACTTAATTCACTATAACCAAACTAATTACACTTGCACGGGCAACCGCCGGTGACTAACGCACAATGACACATTAAGTGATCCAACCAGATATAACGTTCATTGACCCAACAAAATTTGACTCCTCATAATCTCTTATTAAGATTTCCTTACAACGATATCCATCAGTGATCTCACAAGGTAGGCCTTCACTCCGTCCCCTTTGAGATATGACTATCATTGACCGAATAGAATTCAATCTCGCAAGATCTCCTATCAATATTTCCCATAATAATCGCAGCCATTATCTTCTTGAGATTCGACTTCACTAAGTCTCCCAAGGAATCAATCAACAACAGTTGATGGTGATCCAATGTTTACATGAGTGCTTCTTCTAAGCAGATTACACAATTGTTTTAAGCACATATTGTTTAACACTTCTTCGAGCAACAACTCAAAAGTTAAAACAATTTACATGAAGAGATATGAACAGAAACACTCTACGAGCAACAACTCTATTGTTCATTACAATGTTCTGTAAAGATATATATGATCAGAAGTTTGGGTAGCGTCTTGTAGCATTCTTCTTTATCTTCTTGTTGAGCAAGATCCGAGCAACGACTCCTTGCTTATTTTGAGATCTACTAAGATGTATTTGATTGGAAGTATAATAACATCTTGTAGTCTTCTTCTTCTTGAGCAAACTATGAGCAACAACTCCTTGCTTATTTTGTTTCATTCAAGATGTATGTGATCAGAAGTTGAATGACATCTTGATGAAATCTTCTTTCTTGTCTCTCTTCTTTAGTGGTCTTCCGAATATGTAGCATTGTAGATTTAACATCTTCATAGTCTACTACTTTCCTTCCACAGGATGAAGCTTGTTGGCTATGGATCATCATTTTTCTTCTGCATCTTCAATCTTCATTTATAGCTTTTTACATAGACAGAAATTGTGAGGATAAAAAGAACTTTTCCTGCACCAACGGTTAGATCTCAACAGATAGAATAAGGTGTAATTTTTTAGACGGTATAAAATAATATTTTTGTATCATGTCACTGTTCAATGATAGCTTTCCACCTTTTCTCTAAATAATATTTTTCTATCTAGCTTGTAAACAGAGATCCGTTAATAAATAAATATAGTTGTTAATACAGCCGTTTGTTTCCAACGGTCACCATAAGAGTGGTTGACAATACAATATAAAGGACTTTCCATACATCACCTTATAAGGTAGAGGTCACAAACACTTTTTGTACCTTTTTTACAAGATCACATGTTAACCATTTGAACTTTATTCTTGTCATCAGAGGCTTCAGATATTTGAATGTTTAATGTTGAAGCTTGTTGTAGAAGAATCTTTATTTAAGCCTTAGAACTTAAATCTTGGACTCTTCAGAACTTGGTTGTAAGAACTTATTTTCTTCAAATCATCATAAATTTTTCAGCAGAACTTTGTCTTCATAATGTTCAGAACATGTAACACCAGAAGTAGAGCTTCAGAAGGCCTCCAAAGCTAAACCACAAAGTCACGATCAGAACCTCTTGTACTAACACTCCTTAGACACGTTGCAGAAGATAGGTTCAGAACCTTGACTTTACCGAAACACGTAACCACATGTTCTCATTTAGAGTGTATGTCCATAACTTGGTGAGGTCTCATGCCTTACTATCAGAGTCAGAACATTCTAGTAGCAGCTACACACTAGAACGAAACCATTTATGTATACAATTGGTCTCTAATATAATATGTGAAATTATCATCAAAATCACAAGGCCATATGTAGAAACACTTCTTGTTCTTACACTTCTAAAACTAACTTATGTCAAAACATACAATATGCTCTCAAGTCTTTCTTAAAGATAAATCTTCCTCACCTCATACCGTCACAACACCGTCTGATTATGTGCTAACATTGGATCATATGATCCTGGAGAAGAATGAGGAAGGGAAGGATTTATGTTACTTCTGCAACTGCAACAACATTAGATGATGAATAGTTTAGCAAACTTACTAAATATTATTGAAGTAATAAAAATAAATTTGTATCCACGAGGATTGTTTTATTTTAACAAAATAATTGATGTGCTAAGTTAATAAAATAGGGGGATTTTCAAGGATTGGATTAATTTAAAAATGTGTAAAATAAAAGAACAAAACTTTATCAAATTAAATGATTCTATTTACCATAAGTTGATTTATCAAAAATCAGGACAATTTAACCCAATCATTGTACTCAATCCCTTGTCTATTGATGCTTCATTTATCATGTATGACTTCAAAGGATCATAACTTGGCCATCCCTTGTCTCCTTGAGCTCATTTTTCTTTCAAAATGAACCTAAGGATGTCTAATACAACTTAGTTCAATTGGTAAGAAGATAAAATGCTTGTAAATTTTCCCATGAGGTCAAAAGATTACAAGTCCTTGATGAATTTCTCAATTGTTGGTCAATCAACTTCAAAAGATCATATCTTGATCATCATTTATCATCTTGAGGTCATTATTTTTTCAAAACAATCTTGAAGACATGAACTTTATCTCCATACAAGTTTTGAAGATTTAAAGTGTTTGGAAGTTTCTTGAAGAAATCAAAAGATTATAGGTCATTTCATGAAATTTCATTAATTTCACAAGGCCATAACTTGCTCAATTTTTGGAGTTTTTGGTTGGTTCTTTTGCAAAATGATCTTTGAGAGATCTAATTCATTTCATCTTTGAAAATCAATATCAAATTCTGAATGGAAGGCCATGTTTGGATTGAAAACATTTTTGGTCATTTTTTGCCAAACATGGAAATTTTTCTAAGTGTGAAAAAGTCAGTGTGTTATTGGTGATTTCAAAAGATCATAATTTTCAGCTCAGGTTGCCAAATGCTACCTTTCCAAGTGCATTGTAAAGTTTGTAACCTCATCTTTCTAAAGAGTCCAAGATTGTATCATAAAGGTTCTTGAGTGATGAGAACCATGGCTGCAAAGAGGATGCCTTGAAACTGAAGTTTCCATCGAAGTCAAATTTTGTTTTCAATAATGTGGCTTCTAATGATCAAATTGATGCGCGTTTTTGACTTAAACATGATTAACAAAGTTGCCAAGCTTGATTAGAGGGATAAAATGCACGCTTTAGCTTAGTTTTGACAACTTGCAAGTCACACTTTTCTCATGATGCAGGTGCGCACGATTTCGCTCCAAATTGCATCATACACCCTCTCTTTTGATCCCATTCACTTCTCCTATAAATAAGAAAGCCATTCCACTCATTTACTCAAGCTTTGATAGCCAGAAAATCCCTGCCAAACTCTCTCTCAAATCAGATTTTCTGCAACTTCGTTTTCACTCTCAAAGCCATTCCAAATAGAAATTAACCATTCATTCTTCTTCCTTGAACCTCACTGAAGCTAACAGAACAAGAATCTTGCCTTGAAGCTTCCTAAATCATGTTATCCAAGTCCAGTTTTAGATCTCTGAAAGTGAAATTTGTTCAGGTAGGAATTGATCGGTAAAATAGCAAGTGTACTATTTTATCGATGTAGTAATAAGTGGTTGATGAATTAAGTTCTTTCGAGTGAATATCAATTGAACAAAAGCAATGGTTGATTATTTGTTTCGAGCTAAAATAATACAGAAACTTAAATAGCGAGAAGAAGATATACAAAGATGAGAATAATGCCCCGGAGGTGTATGAATTGCGATACAATGACCAAATCGTTTCGTTGTTTTAAAGAGATATGTTTCAACTTTTCTTTCCCTATGCCTAGAGTTATTTTTCCAAAATTCCTTTTAAGAAAAACCTTTGGTATTCTCCCTTGGCCCTAATTCCTCAGATGCCAAGAAAGAATATCAAGCAATAGTTCTGACATAAAAACAGGTATTCATAGGTTATTCTAATTCCTTAGGAATATCTACTATGATAATAGTGATGCAACAGGGTTAGGATTGCTTATCAGGCCAACCCTAACTACGATCAATAATCAGTTTTTCAAAGCAGATTAAGCATTAAAAACGTTGCACACGATAAAGAATAAGGTTTAAACATAAAAACTCATATTACGAAACTCAATCAGTCATTACAAAAGCAAATCAGGGACACCCCCCTGGCATTGGGGGGTTTAGCCACTCATGTTCATAATACAGATAAAAACAGAATAAAGATTAAAAGTCATTACAATAGGAATTGGATAGGTTGGATTGTCAATTGCTTCCGCTCTTGATCGATCCTTCTTCTCCTTGAATCACCACTCTAAGCTCTCTCCAATACGTTAATTTCTGAAAATCAAAAGTATCCTCTTCCTAAAACCCTTGCCTCTAATATAACAGTCTTCCAAAATATTTAAAGAAATGTACAGACTGCCCTCCAACTTGTCCAAGTCAGCATGTTAAAATATAAAGATTTTGCCTCCGGATGCCCTGACACGGGCCGTGTTGTGTGACACGGGTGACCGTGTCAGGTTGCTGGTTTGCCAAACATCTTCTTCACCTTCAGTGGACACGACACGGGCCGTGTTGTGTGACACGGATGGTCGTGTTGTGTTGCTGGTTTATCACATATTTTCTTCACCTTCAGTGGACACGACACGGGCCGTGTTGTGTGACACGGGTGGCCGTGTCACAGTGCTGATCCACCACAAATGCGTGTTTTCTTCAGTGGTCTGAACACGGACTGTGTTGTGTGACACGGTGGCGTGTCACGCCGATATCTTCATTTTCATGCATTTCTCGCACTTGGATCATCTTTGCCTTTGGTCGGATAGCCAGCGAGGCGGGGCACGAAACACATTGAAACAACAACCAAATCACACACACCAACGGTAAAAATGATAAAAACATGGACACATGACTTGCTTAGCCTAATCAGAAAATACTAATGAAAACATAATTAACAGACTAAAAAAACACATGAAAACATAAGAAATGACACTAAAACCTGCTTGGAATGTACGACTAAAGATCACTGATCAAACTCCCCCGAACTTGATCTTTTGCTTGACCTCAAGCAACAAATTGCATAAAACCTTAATAAACCAATCAATAGCTTAAAACTTGCGGGATGAAACGATGATACTCGTACGTGAGTTTTCGTTCTAAGTCATCGGATGAGTACTTTCTGGTACTTCTCTCTCAATCAAGGTATCGCACGAACACTAAACCGTGGTACACCATGGACCTTAATCTCCTTTTTAGCAACCCCTCTAACTATGCTTTGGGCTTAGGTCTTATTCTTCGATTTTTCACCCTTTTTATTCGGACAATCATTTTAAGGGTTTTATGATTTTTATTGTATGCATAAGATCAAATTTTTTTTCTTTACACCTTTATTTTCTTGTCCCTTTAGGGACGACCTTTAGGTTCAACCGCCATTAGGCTGAATACCCGGGTGAGGGTTACCCAACTTAGAAGGGTCGATTGTCTAATTGTCTTTATTCACTTTTTTCTTTTTTCAGTGTTTTTTTTGTCATTCATCTATTTTTTTTGATCAACCTTGCACACACAATTAGTATAGATTAAGCCTGACTGTCAATAGAAACTACTCGGGGCGTACTTCTCAAATCAAAGTACCATGGCACAAATCTACACGTTAGACTCGTTCCTTACTCAGAAGACTCAGTATGTTTGTGTTATACCTCAATGTCAAGATTTTTCTAATTTCCTCAACCGGTCTGTTTTCACTCAACTCTATATACTTTCACCTCACTTCACTCGCAGAAACCAAATATACTCAGCACTAATTTTCTCAATTCAACTCGGGGGTGTTTTCACAACGGACTTCCAACGTATTTCCAAACAAGAACTTAAGACAACTACTGACTCAACATAAAACTGACACAGATGAAAGAAAACAAGAATAACAAAGCAAAACACACACATAAATAAACAAATAAATACCCCCCACACCTGAACTCAACAGTGTCCTCACTGTTGAAGAACTAGTGCAGGAGGGGACTCACTGAGATCACTGAGGTGGCTGTTGGCCGTGCAGCCTCATCTGCTGCATCCACTCATGCATCTCCCCAATGAGCTTCCCTTGGCGGAGCTGCTCCTCTCTTTATTTTTTCCGCTCCTCTCTATCTTTTTTCTGCTCGTTCCCTTGCCTTTTCTGCTCACTACGGAGATAACACATTTGATTTTGCATCCAGTCCCATTCGTTTTTGGTCATGCTCCACGAACCGGTCATGTGACTCGAAGAGTCACCAGCATTCGGGATAGGAGCCTCTTCAGGGATAGGGACCTCACCAGCTTGATTACCCTATTCACCTTCCGAACCTGCACAAGCATCAAAATTTTCTTCGTCGTCTTGCATAGGACTTGCATATAACCAGTTAGCTTGTTTCTCAATAGTAATAAAATCAGGAGCAGGTAAAGCTAACAAATGGTGATTACGGGTAACCAGAGAGTAATAATCATTGAAGACTTTGATCATACCTTGAGTGGTAAGTGTAGCTAAGTCAATCTTAGTCTTACCTCCCACTGTGGGTTCCTCCATCAACTGCGGACCGTAGCCGAGGTGGTCAGCTATCTGAGTGATCATTCCTCCAACAGAAATGTCACCGAAAGAGGCATTGGCTACCCGCTTCAGGTGATCGGCTGCAAAGGCAGCTATATTTATCAGTTCTTTGTTAGCCATGCCATAGAGCAAGTATAGATCTCTTTGTGTGGCCACCCCTGTACTATCCCCTCTGCAGAAAAGGGTGTACGCCAATCCCTTTTGGGCATATTTGAAACAAGGGTTATGAATGTAGGAAGCCTTTGCCGCCTTAGCGACATAATCAGAGTTTCATGCAATCGCCTTCCAGAACTCACTTGCAACAAAAGTGGTTGGAGGCGCCCCAGGTCCAAAGCTCGGGAGCTTCAGAACTCGCCCCAATTCCGCAACAGATAACGAATAATCATTGTCAAACAAGCGAAACTTCATAGTGCCAAAGTACTCTTCATCAGAACCTGTCCACCTATGGTGAAGCTGAAAATCCAAAGAACTCAAAAATTCGAAAGTTATACACTCAAATGTCGTTGCTTCAAATTGCATAAATTCAAGCATGCCAAGAGTATGAAACATCCTATGCACTTCCATTCTCAGCCCTAAGTTATCTAAAGTTTCATTACAAATGTACCTGGCAGGAATCAACTTACGCTTCACCAATCGTGCATACTTGCTTTGGTGGTCAGGATCCTCAAATAAAATACCATGAGCATTCTCCATGTGGTGAGCTCGTTTTTTGGGGCGGGAGGATTCAGCGACAGCTTTTCCGGTATCTCTTTGTGGAGGCATGGTGATAACCTGCAGTAAACACACAACAAAAAAATTCGACAGAGAGATTAGAAAAAACGGTCACCGTAGGAGTGATAATGGAGATGAACTGAACAATTTTCGCAAAAGGGGTAAAGTGTTTTAATGAGTGGGTAATGGAAGAAGTGAAGGTTTTGTGGAGAGTAACAATGGAGGTTAGGGCTTGGAGAGTGACAGAGTGGTAGAAGAAGAAGGGTTTATGGGAAAAAATAGAATGATATGTGGTAAATGAGAGTGTTAAGAGTGGTTAATGGGATAAAAAACGTGGGCCCCATGTCATAAAGGTGGTTGGTTCTTTGGAAAATAACAATCCAACATGCAAATTAGGAATCACGCCTTCTGACACAAGCAGTGTTGCACGACACGGGCACCCGTGTCAGACCCCTGCTACCACATTCAACCACATTTCAAAAAGTAATGTCCCTTTAGTACCCACAACACGGGCCGTGTCATAGGACACGGGCACCCGTGTTGCACCTCTGATTTCTCCTTCAAAACAATCCTCCAAGACCAACTCCTGACACGGGCCGTGTCCTGCGACACGGGTAGCCGTGTCAAGGCTCTGAAATTACTCCAATTCATGATTTTTGCTTGCTTTTTTTTTAACCCGTCTGTTCGACACCTCTTTTTCCCAGCTTGATCTGTGACACACACAAACTACATACCTACAAAATGAACAAACAAAAATTAGGTAAACATCGTGGGTTGCCTCCCACGTAGCGCTGCGTTTATCGTCGCATGGCTCGACGATCCGTCGTCCTACTGAGTAAGACGAATGACATCAACCTGTCCAACTGGTTGACCCTGGAAATAAGGCTTTAGTCTCTGCCTATTAACCTTGAAAATGTCTCCATTGGCTTGATTCTTAATTTCAACCGCTCCGTACGGAAACACCTTATGAACCACAAAGGGTCCGGACCACTTGGACCTCAATTTTCCCGCGAATAGCTTCAGGCGGGACTTGTACAGAAGGACCAGCTGTCCTTCCCAAAATTCTTTTTTCTGGATCCTCCTATCGTGCCACTTCTTGGTCTGTTCCTTGTAAACTTTGGCATTCTCATACGCACGATTCCGAAACTCTTCTAATTCATGCAATTGCAGAATTCTAGAATTTCCTGCTAGGGATAAGTCGATGTTCAAGAATTTGGTTGCCCAAAATGCCTTGTGTTCAAGCTCTAGATGCAGGTGGCATGCTTTGCCGTAGACGAGTTGGTATGGTGACATCCCGTTGGCGTTTTGAAAGCAGTTCGGTAAGCCCATAATGCATCATCTAACTTCGTTGCCCAATCCTTTCGCGACGAACTCACTTCCTTCTCAAAATGCTTGAATGTCTATTAGACACTTCTACCTGACCACTAGTTTGAGGGTGGTAAGGAGTGGCTATTCGGTGCTTCACATTGTACTTCTGAAGGAGCTTCTCCATGAGGTGATTGAGGAAGTGAGTTCCTTCATCACTTATCAACGCTCTCGGTACTCCGAACCTTGAAAATATGTTTTCTCGCAAGAACTTGACTACTACCTTAGCATCATTGGTTGGTAAGGCTACCGCTTCCACCCATTTTGATACATAATCCACTGCAACAAGGATGTAGTTCTTCCCGAATGACGGTGGAAACGAACCCATGAAGTCAATCCCTAAAACATCGAATAACTCGACCTCTAACATGAAATTCTGGGGCATTTGATTTCTTTTTGATATGTTCCCAGTCTGTTGACACTTATCACACTCCTTCACCATCTCCTGGGCATCCTTGAACAATGACGGCCAATACAATCCTGATTGCAAAAATTTAGATGCAGTGCGGTCACCACTAAAGTGCCCACCGTATTCAGAATCGTGACATGCTCTCAACACATCCTTTTTTTCTTCCTCAGGCACACATCGTCGTATCAACCCATCTACTCCTCTCTTGTACAGGTATGGGTCATCCCATAGATAGAACTTGCAATCATGAACAAACTTTTTCTTACGGTTAGAATCAAAATCCTCTGGTATTATACCGCCCACAAGGTAGTTTGCATAATCCGCAAACCAAGGCACTCCAATAACAGCTAGGATGTGTTCATTAGCAAACTCATCCTTTATTTGACGCCAATCTTCGGTCTCCTCAATAGGTGACATTCGAGAGAGGTGATCAGCTACGGTGTTCTCACACCCATTCTTGTAGCGAATCTCTACATCGAACTCTTGCAGAAGTAAAATCCACCTCAGGAGTCTGGGCTTCGAATCCTACTTAGCAAAAGATATTTCAGAGCAGCATGGTCAGTGTAAACAATCACTTTTGATCCCAACAGATATTGCCTGAATTTATCAAAGGCATAGACAACAGCTAACAACTCCTTCTTGGTAGTTGCGTAATTCATCTGTGCAGGGTTCAAAACATGACTAGCATAATAAATAACATGAAGTAGTTTTTCTCTCCGCTGTCCAAGAACAGCCCCTACCGCAATGTCGCTCGCATCGCACATGATCTCAAAGGGGAAAGACCAATCGGGGGCAATCACAATGGGTGCCGACACTAGTATATTTTTTAGTGTCTCAAATGCATCGGCACACTCTTTGTCGAATACAAAAGTCTTGTCTTTCACCAACAAGGTAGTCAACGGCTTGGCTATTTTGGAAAAAATCTCTTATGAACCTACGGTTGAACCCCGCATGTCCTGAGAAAATCCGAATACCTTTCTCATTCACAGGTGGTGGTAATTTTGAGATAACCTCCACCTTGGCTTGATCGACTTCGATCCCCTTGTGAGAAATCTTGTGACCAAGAACAATGCCTTCTCGTACCATAAAATGGCACTTCTCCCAGTTTAAGATCAGATTGCTTTCTTGACATCGTTGCAAAACAAGTGAAAGGTTAGCTAGACAGTTATCAAATGAGGATCCAAAAACAGAGAAATCATCCATGAAGACTTCCATATGCCTCTCAAGCATATCAACAAAAATAGAAGTCATGCATCTTTGAAATGTTGTTGGGGCGTTGCACAACCCGAATGGCATCCTTCGATAAGCAAAGACACCGTAAGGGCAAGTGAAGGCCGTCTTCTCTTGATCCTCTGGTGCAACCGCAATTTGGTTATACCCGGAGTATCCATCCAGAAAACAATAGGAGTCATGCCCAGCTAATCTTTGTAACATCTGGTCAATGAATGGCAGCGGAAAATGAACTTTTCTTGTGGCTAAATTCAGCCTCCTGTAGTCAATGCACACCCGCCAACCAGTGACCGTTCTAGTAGGGATCAACTCATTCTTTTCATTCACGATTACGGTTGTACATCTTTTCTTGGGCACCACATGAATAGGACTCACCCATGAACTGTCTGAGATAGGGTAAATAAGTCCTGCATCTAACAGCTTTACGACTTCTTTTCTCACCACCTCCTTCATAACCAGGTTCAATCTTCTCTGGGGATGTACCACTGGTTTGTGATCTTCTTCCATGAGAATTTTATGCATGCAAATCGTAGGACTTATACCTTTGAGGTCTTCAATTTTCCAACCAATAGAACCTTTGAACTTTTTAAGAACTTCAATCAACTTGTCTTCCTGCACACTTTGCAAATTAGAGCTAATGATAGCGGGACATTTTTCATCAGTTTCGAGGAAAACGTATTTTAGATGCTCAGGAAGCTGTTTCAACTCTGAACTCTTTGACTTGTCTTCATTACCGTTCAACTCTATAGGTTGCCTTAGGTCTTCCCACCTATGTGTTCGGGATCCTTTTAGAACATGTTGAATATTCAACATTTCTATCACTTCCATTTCACTACTATTAACTTCTTAATTTTCCTCAAAAATGGACGTACTCAAAACTCTTTCGAGAGGCAATTTGGATACATTCTCCACATGGTCACTTTCTACCAGTTGTTCAAACACTTGTATGTTGCTACTTGTGCCAAAGTCCTCTTTATGCTTCATGGTATTACGAGCATCGATTTTCAACTCCTCATCATAAACCTTCAAAGTAAGTGTACCCCCTTCCATATCTATCATGACTCTCCCGGTTTCCAAGAATGGTCGGCCCAAAATTAGCGGAATTTCTTCATATTCCGGCATTTCAAGGATCACGAAATCTACTGGAAACACGAACTTGTCCACTTTCACAAGAACGTCTTGGACAACTCCATAAGGCCGCTTGACCGAATGATCCGCAAATTGGAGAGTCATCTGAGTGTCTTAGACTACACCAATACCCAACTTTTTGTAGATGGATAGAGGCATGAGACTAATACTAGCACCCAGATCGATTAAAGCTCTCTTGAAAGATCTATCACCAATAGTGCAAGGGATGGTAACTACTCCTCTGTCTTTCTTCTTCACTGGAATCTTCAGGCCCTGCAAAATAGCACTACAAGTTTCGGTTAGAATAATGGGTTCATCTGCAATGGTTCGCTTCTTAGCGATGATATCCTTCATGAATTTAGCATATGTAGAAATCTTCTCAAGTGCCTCCAATAACGGGATATTCAGCTCCATCTTTTTGAACAACTCAAGAAACTTTTCAAAATTCTTCTCTTGCTGCCCCTTTTTCTTATTTCTTTGGGGGTAAGGAAGTTTGATCACCGGTTTCGGTTCTCCCACTTTTCGTTAGTTACTGGTGGTATTACCACTTCTTCCTCAACTCTCTCATTCTCTTTTATGTCCAACTCCACTTCAAGCAGTTGATCTTCACTCACCGACGTCTTTTCCACTTCTTCACTTGGTTTCCCTCTCCGTGTAGTGACATCATTGACTTTATGATTGTCCTTGGGATTAGTCACAGTTGCGCTTGGGAGGGCTCCCGGTGTTTCAGGAATTGCAAGATGTTGGGCGATTTGACTCATTTGCACTTCAAGATTCTTTATTGACGCTCCGGTATTCCTGATATTGCTTCTTGTCTCTTCTTGGAATTAAGAACTTTGAGCGGTCATCTTTTCAATGGCAATTTCCCAATCAGCCTTTCTTGGACCCTGTGGTTGGTATTCTTTGTTGAAATTCTGTAAGGTTGTTGTTGCGGACGATATTGTTGTTCTTTGGGGTTGGTACTATTGAGGATGTTGATACGTTGCTCGCCTTGGACCGATTTTTGAACGTTTCCCTGTTGGTCTTTCCATGAGAAGTTTGGGTGATTTTTCCAACCCAGATTATATGTGTTGGCATACGGATTGTTCTGCCTCAACATATGAATCTGCTCAACCTGCTCTTGAGTTGCTACACAATGCATAGCAAAGTCACCACCACATATTTCACAAAGGACCGCTTGAAGGTTCCACTGTGCCCGTCGAGTTCAATATTCATCTTTTTCAACCTTCTCTCTACCTCTACAGTGATTTGATCCTCCATTTTCACAACCTGCTCTGTCAGCTTCAAATCAATCTCGCCATCCGATTGGCTCACAGTACGATTATACAACTCAAGATGCTCGTTGGCGGCTATAGCTTCTATGATTCTTCTGATACCAGTGGCTGTTGAGAAATTTGTAGAGCCACCAGCAGCAGTGTCTATAAGCTGTTTTGTCTTGAGTCGTAAGCCATTCACGAAGTTTTGCATCTGCTCGGTGGCGTCCATGTTATGAGTAGGACAAGCAGTTAGACATCTTTTGAACCTCTTGTACGCATCCCCAAGTGATTCCCCTTCTTTTTGTTTGAAATTGACAATGTCGTATCTTTTTCGGATGAACACTGAAGCAGGGAAATACTCGTTGAGGAATGTTGTTTCCATCTCTTGCCATATTGTGATACTCCTAGCTAGGAGTGAGTAGAACCACTCTTCTGCATCATCAGTAAATGTAAATGGAAACATAACAAGTCTCTTTGCCTCCTCGGAATGAACCTCGATTTTCAACGAAGTGGTGGTAGTAAGAAATCTCTGAGATGCTTATTTGCATCCTCGTTGATTCTTCTGGAGAAAGGCTTGCTCTCTAACTGGCGGATGGTAGATGGATGTAGCTGGAAGTGTGCTACATTCACTGGTTGATTGACAATGGTCATCCAGTTTGGTTGGGAATTTGCCCCTCCATAGTCCCCTAACAATCTCTCTGCTGGGGGTTGAACTCCTGCTATGTTACCAAAGTCCTGATTCATCTCCTGTCAGAATCCGAGTCGCTGTGCTCGAATGCACAAACACTTCGTCTTCCGTTTCCTGATTTATAATACTATGTCCTGCACTTGATGTTGTCAGTCTTTCAACTCTTAATTGACGGCATCTCTTGTACAGTGCTCTTTCTGGTTCTGTGTCAGAGGAAAATTTAGATGAGGTCTGACCTTGCATAAACAGTCAGACAAAAGTTAGAACAGATAACAAAGTTGCGATAAAAATAAAATAGCAGAAGAAAAAAATTTTGGTTGCAGAGCAACAAAATTTCAATTGAAATAGTTCAAATAAACTTAATTATTTGGCAGTCCCCGACAACGGCGCCAAATACTTGATCGGTAAAATAGAAAGTGTACTATTTTATCAATGTAGTAATAGTGGGAAAAACCCTAAAGTCAATCTCATGAGGACTGCGCAATGAATTAAGTTCTTTCGAGTGAATATCAATTGAACAAAAGAAATGGTTGATTGTTTGTTTCGAGCTAAAATAATACAGAAACTTAAATAGCGAGAATAAGATATACAAAGATGAGAATAATGCCCCGGAGGTGTATGAATTGCGATACAATGACCAAATCGTTTCATTGTTTTAAAGAGATATGTTTCAACTTTTCTTTCCCTATGCCTAGAGTTATTTTTCCAAAATTCCTTTTAAGAAAAACCTTTGGTATTCTCCCTTGGCCCTAATTCCTCAGATGCCAAGAAAGAATATCAAGCAATAGTTCTGACATAAAAACAGGTATTCATAGGGTATTCTAATTCCTTAGGAATATCTACTATGATAATAGTGATGCAACAGGGTCAGGATTGCTTATCAGGCCAACCCTAACTACGTTCAATAATCAGTTTTTCCAAGCAGATTAAGCATTAAAAACGTCGCACACGATAAAGAATAAGGTTTAAACATAAAAACTCATATTACGAAACTCAATCAGTCATTACAAAAGCAAATCAGGGACACCCCCTGGCATTGGGGGGTTTAGCTACTCATGTTCATAATACAGATAAAAACAGAATAAAGATCAAGAGTCATTATAATAGGAATTGGATAGGTTGGATCGTCAATTGCTTCCGCTCTTGATCGATCCTTCTTCTCCTTGAATCACCACTCTAAGCTCTCTCCAATACGCTAATTTCTGAAAATCAAAAGTATCCTCTTTCTAAAACCCTTGCTTCTAATATAACTGTCTTCCAAAATATTAAAAGAAATGTCCAGACTGCCCTCCAACTTGTCCAAGTCAGCATGTTAAAATATAAAGATTTTGCCTCTGGATGCCCTGACACGGGCCGTGTTGTGTGACACAGGTGACCGTGTCAGGTTGCTGGTTTGCCAAACATCTTCTTCACCTTCAATGGACACGACACGGGCCGTGTTGTGTGACACGGGTGGCCGTGTTGTGTTGCTGGTTTATCACATATTTTCTTCACCTTCAGTGGACATGACACGGGCCATGTTGTGTGACACGGGTGGCCGTGTCACAGTGCTGATCCACCACAAATGCGCGTTTTCTTCAGTGGTCTGAACACGGACCGTGTTGTGTGACACGGGTGGCCGTGTCACACTTCTGATATCTTCATTTTCATGCATTTCTCTGCACTTGGATCATCTTCGCACTGGTGTCGGATAGCCAACTAGACAGGAGCCTGAAACACATTGAAACAACAACCAAATCACACGCACCAACGGTAAAAATGATAAAAACATGGACACATGACTTGCTTAGCCTAATCAGAAAATACTGATGAAAACATAATTAACAGACTAATAAGTACACATGAAAACATAAGAAACGACACTAAAACCTGCTTGGAATGTACGACTAAAGAACACTGATCAGGAATCTCCATCAAACCTTGTAAAATAAAGCATCATTGCCCTCTCCTCATCTCCCTGATCCTTGTGATCTTCACCATTTAAATTTTCATCAAGTATTGACTGAGAATTCCATCAAAATCCTATTCTCTATTATTTGAGTTTTTTCCAAATTTCTCTTCACTCAGTTTAAACACATTTTTCGCGAGCATGTGGTTGAGATCGTCTTGAAGAGACAAATCCAAGGATGTCACTCATGATTATTGATTTTACAATTTGAGGAACTCCAATTTTGGAGTGGCCGGAGGTTGAAGACGATGACATGTCTCGTCTCAACCAATGAGAGCACGCTAGGTTATTTTTTCAAATTGGATCATGTGATAACGTTTTACCATGCTCGCGTTATAGGAGCCCTTGGATCTGATTAGTTTTATTAGTCAGCATCGATCCAACACGTGACATTATTTCTTATTTTATTTTTTAATTTTGCAATCCTGTGTGAAAACAAGGAGGTCCATATCAAGAACAGCGTGCCATGTCCATTGGATGTGATTACTAACGCATTTTACCTATGATCAGATGGTGCAAATTTCTTTGGCTTTTATTTTATTTTCTGATTTTATATTTTAAATGTTTTAAACTTCAAAAGATCATATAAATTCATTTCTGACTCAAAAATTATGAAACAATTCACAAAAATATTTTGAAATATTATCTTTCTGAATTTTATTTTTTCATAATTTTATTTTCAGATTTGTTATTTTTTATGATTTTTCTCTTTTATTTGATGTTTTTAATTATTTTAAAATACTTTTTGACATTTTAAAATTCTGGAAACATTATGGAAGGATTCAATGGTCATTTGACAAATATTGGTGACCTCATTTTATTTTTATTTTGACTTTACTATTTTTTTTTTGCCATTTTTGGTTTATTTCACCTTTTATTTTATTTTCTAAAAATTATTTCTGACTTTAAAAAGTTCTAAAAAATTTTGTCAACACTTGTTGACCTCTGTTTGACTTTGGGTAATTTTCTTGGAATTTTATTTTGATGAAAAATACTATTTATGAATTTCGTCAATAAAGTCCAATTAAATAACCTAATTTCAAAATTATTTTTAAGCCTTTTATTTGATTTTTATTATCAATTTTATCCTATTGACTTTTGAATTTATTTTGGAGTCATAAATTTCGTCACATCAATGGAATTTGGGTGTTGATAGGTCTCTTGACCAAATCTACCAAGAAAGTAGATTGATTTTGACGAAGTTAGACCAAATAAATTCATCTGATGCAAAATAAACATGGAAATTATTTCATCATCTCCATCTTATTTTTTCTTTTGTCCTGATCGAGAGAAAGTGATCAATTGGTGGCATGAACTTTAATGTTCTAACATAAGCCCCAAAAGATTACTTGAGCTTTGATCTTGGTTCAACACCTATGGCGCTTGTCGTGTGGTCGTGTTGATTTCTAATCAAACTTCTGGCAAGTTTCCACTAACGTTGTCCATTTGAATTTCTCAATCATCTTTAATCAAGTGATGTGATAATTCCAAAACCGGTGATATACTTGACAAAAAATAATTGAAACTTGTCGTGTGGTCGCGTTGATTCTATCTAGCTTCTGGCAAGTCTTCATGTGTAAGTTTCAAGATGGTCACCTTGCTGACGACTAACAATTAACATTTCGATGATATACTTAACAAGTTTCAAGATGGTCATCTTGCTAACCTTTATTAATTTCTTTTTATTTTTCACTCTTTACTTTCCGCATTTACTTTTATGCTCTTTATTTTTATGCACCTTTAATTTTAGCATTTTAAATTTCATGTCTTTTTTTTCTTTGCTCACTTGAGCATTTTATTTTCTATGTCATTTTTCCTTTTCTCACTTGAGCATTTTATTTTCTTGTTATTTTGAATTTGCTCACTTGAGATTTTTTTTACAAAACACTTAATAATTCAACTTAAACATAAAAAACTTTTAATTGGAGTTGGTTACTATCCTTGTGCTTGGAGATTGATCTTTGGAATTAGGATTAGGACCCTTACCTTAGCTTGAAGATCTATGTCCCCTTGATGTTATTCTGTCTTGTCTGGTTATTATCTTTGTATGTAGGTTATTCCGTTATACTCGATTAAGAGTGGATTTCCTCAAAATATGGTTGTTACTCTGCCTGTTTTTCTCAAGATAAGATTTCACCTAAAAACATTGATTTATCTGAAGCTTGGTTTTTTTTGTCTGGTTATTTGTTGCTTATGTGGTAATCCAAAGGATGAGATATGGTATTGGCTCTTGATGTCAAGTACTAGTCTTCTCACCCGGTTAGGTCTTTCTTTACCCTTACCTTTTACTTTATGCACTTAGGTTAGCCTCTTCATCTCCTCCCCATTCTTTAATTTTCAAAATCTTCCCTCTTTTTCAAAGGATTATTGTTTTTCAAAACTTGAACCGCTTTCATAAAAAACTTGGACTTAGGTCCATGCATTTTTTTCAAAATTTCTTTTTCTTAATAAACTTTCAATTCATTTAATACTTTGACTTTTCTTTTGTTAAGACTAAAAAACACCTAACCTCATTCAAACTTTTTTGAGCTCTTTGTGGCGTTTCTAAACTAACATTTTTCCTAAAATCAACCAACACACAATTTTGGTATTTTTTAGCCGAACTACTTGGTTTTAATTTTAACATTTCACATTGTTGATATGTAGGCCTGGAACTCATTGAAAGTTCTATCAAACCAAAAATTATAAAAAATACTTCTTTTCTCCCTCCACCATCCATTTTCTACATATACTTTTTTTAGCACACATATACAAATTTTCAAAAAGGTTCCTGCAGAGTACCTTAGATGCTTTGGGTCCCTAACACCTTCCCTTTGCATAACTAACCCCCGGTCCCAGATCTCTGATCTTTTTTGTTATGATTTTATTCGCTCTTTTTCCTAGTCCTTTGGATAAAATAAAAGCGCGGTGGCGACTCTTTTGTTACTTTTTTGAGTTAAGTCAATTCAATGGCTTATACTCGCAGCTTTTTGCCACTACAGAAAAGTGGCGACTCTGTTGGGAATGTTTGACCTATTGATGGACCATCTCTAAGTGGGTTGGCCCTATTTTTGTTTATTTGTATATATATGCTATATTTTGTATATTTTGTGTACAAGTTTGTCTGGATGTTTTTCTGGTTTTTAGGGGTGCTTAGGGATCTTCTTTTTGAGTCTTATACCCAAACTCGGGCAAGCTTAAGATAGCACGGGCGGTATAGTCATGTTAACTTTTAGGAAGTAATCCCGAAGAAGGATACATGAGATCACCCACTCAGCGGAGACCTTCTTGACTATGGTATTTTGTTTACCGAGCGATCAGGAGGACATGACCGCTTTCGACCTGAGAGTCCATGAAGCTGAGCAGCCATAGAACCCTTAACCCATCCTGGCCTTTTTAGGGGTTGTGCGGGGACTATTATGGAGTTATCTGGAAGTAGTTGCTACGCGATACTGCACTCAGACGAGTTTCACCTAAAGGTATTGCTGATTACCGAGTACATTGGGAAGTTGGTAGTATTGGATGGAGGAATGAAAAATCTGAGGGTTCCTTTTAGAACCTTGATCTAAAGGTGGCAAAGATTAGAATACCTTGTGGGTAGTACCTTTTGGCCCCATGCTCGTGACGTCTAACCTACGGACCCCCATGTTTGTGATTTTTGTGTGTGATTGTTGCATCATGCATTCATGCACCCATACTCATTTTTTCAAACAGTTGTTCAAGAAACTTAATATTGACCTTTGCAAATATCTCAGGTATAATTTGACCATTGATTATGGACAAAGGAGGACTCTGAAATACAGTTTCAAGAAACCTAATATTGAGGGACTGATGAGCTTGATTGATGAGATTGAGAGTCTAGAGGATTTCCAGAAGAAGTATGGGATTATTATACCTTTGATGAAGACGAAGATGAATGATGGTTTTCTTTTCACCTTGGTTTAGTTCTATGATCCGTTATACCATTGCTTCACTTTTCATGACTATCATTTAGTTCCTACCTTGGAGGAGTATGCTTATCTGTTTGGTCGACCTATTATTAATGTTGTTCCTTTTACTTGTTTGGAGGAGGAGCCTAAGCCTCATGAGATTGCTGCTATTACCTATCTGAAGAGGTCCGAGATTGAAGACAATATGACTACCAAGGGGTGTATCAGAGAATTACCAGCTGCATTTATTTTGAAGAAGGCTCGTTATTTTACTGATATGAAGAGTATGGAGGCTTTTGAAGCCATCTTTGCCTTGCTTGCCTATGGTTTGTTCTTGTTTCCCAAAGTTGACAACTTTGTTGACGTTAATGCTATTAGGATCTTCATGATTGGGAATCCAGTTCCTACACTTCCTGCTAATACTTATTATTCTATTCATCTTCGTAAATTCCGTCAAGAAGGAGAGATTATCTGTTGTACACCATTACTATATTGTTGGTTTGTTTCTCACTTACCTACAACTAATACTTTTTGGGATCCTAGGAGGGGATCTCGTTAGGCACCAAAGATCATGGCTCTCACTCATTCTGATATTGTGTGGTATCGTCAGCTTTATTATGATGTAGAGATTATCGATAGTTGTGGTAGCTTTCCCAATGTGCCTCTTCTTGGTACAAAGGGATGTATTAGCTACAATATTGCTCTTGCGCGTCGTCATCTTGGTTATATGATGAGGGATAAACCAAAGAGTATTCATGTGAGTGGCTTATTTCTTAAAGAATGTGAAGACCACGGTTCAGCTAGGAACGATATAGAGAAAGCTTGGCGTCACATTCTTTGGAGCCTTATCTTCTATGGGTTCAAGCAAGAGCCATTGAGTTGAAGATGCCATATTCTCGTGAGGAGCCTTTTGCTGATTAGTTCATAGCTACTACTAATGGTTTAGATGACATTTAGGATCTTCAGCTTGCTTTGGTTAGGACGCAACAAGAGAAGGAAACTTGGAAGAACAAGTATCATACCTTGAAGATGTCCTATGCAGTAGAGTTGAAAGAAAATGATGATTTGATTGAGATTCTAGAGAGTCATGCTGTAGAGATGATGGTGAAGCAACATGATTTACTTTCTTCTAGTGTTCACCCAGTTCTTAGTGTTCTTGTTCATTCTTATACTTCTCCCGAGTCTGGTGCGTGAAAAGGTTATGTCGATAGGTACATGTTGATTCTCTATTTTTAGGATTGGCTTTATGTTTGGTAAAACTAATTTAGCAGAAATAGGTTTAATAGGATTTATAACTTGTAAGGAGAAAGTAGGTTGAAGTTCTATTTAATGGAGAAACATGTCGTGTTGAAATGTTTCAACATTTGGAACAACATGTCATATGAGATGTCGAGACATCAGGACATCACGCTACAGAAACTGTTAAGTTTGTTACAGTTCTGTTCTAATTAGAGCAAAATATTTTGGGAATATTATAGATCTTATGTGGCATGACTTTGAAGGCATATGTGGAGGTCCAAGAGCTAAGGAGAAAGATTAGCAATGACCTTGATTGTGGCAGAAGTTATCTGTTTGTTTATCTCTATAGAAAGTCTGTTACTACAGAAGTTTGTTACAGCTTATGCTGTAATTTTTAAGGCCCAAATCCAGTTGGGTAATAGGTTATAAATAAGAAGTTGTAACCTAGTTTTAGGAAGCTAGCCAATTTTAGAAAGATGTAGTGTTTAGGGTCAGCCATGTAAGTGAACCACCCGGATTGTAGGATCACTGATTTGTGCCTCGAAGACTGTAGGCAAGAGGTTTATTTTACTCGCTCAGAAGTTGTGATGCAATGAGTGTAGTTGTGTCAATGGAAGAAGTTGTGAAGAAATTCCAAGTTTGGTTTGTGTCACATGAGTGAATGTTTTGTATTATGTTTGAAGTGTGGTATCTTCAAACTGTTTTAGTTGTGTTTGGAGTGAGGTATCTCCAAGCTGATTGTGTTAGGAGCCAAGCAGTTGATGTAGTTGATAGTGACTGAATGACATCACTGAGATGATTGGAAGTGAGCGGAGGTTCTCATATCTAAGTGTGGTATCTTAGGTATAAGGGTCATTTGGTAGTCTGATTAAGTGAGGAGTGTAAACATGGAGGTTTATTCTGAATTAATACTGTTGATAGTGGACTTCATTCCTGGCATGGTATGCCCCCAGATGTAGGTTGGTTAGAACCGAATTGGGTTAACAATTCCTAGTGTTATTTTGTTTCATGCATTGTTAATTGTATACTCTACCTTGTCTGTTTTATAATGTCATATCAGATGTCACGACATCCTAAGTCTGTCTGTAACCAGAATTTTAGTACGTCTTGGAGAACGAGCAACTGAAGGAAAAAATTATGAAGCTTAAGAGGAAGCGTTCGTCTGAAGAGGGGTCTTCTACATATTTGATTCTTTAGGACTTATAGTTTTATTTTGATTTCTCTCTTGTACTTGGTATCATTGAAACTTGTACTGAATAGTTGTAATCCTCAAAATATTTTATTAATGATATGAATTTATTTCAGCATTTCAATTGTGTTATACTTTGATATTTTCAAATTAAATTGTCTTTATTAAGTTACTTGAATAATAAAAAGAAAAAGAAAAAAGAAATAATAAAAAAATCATATGGATTGCATGTCATGCATCATGACACTCACATTCTTGCATTTTCATACTCTCCCAATTGTCATATTTGCTTCTCTGCTTCGTCCAGTCTTCAAGTTGTTGCATCGATATAACACTCGAGCCAACTCCAAGAAGAAGATGGAAAATCTAGAACAAGAGAATCGCGAGCTGCGCAAAGAGGTTATCTCCCTGAGGACCAGTATTTGACTACTATGGTGGAACAGTTGGTGGCTGTTCAGAATCAGCCACTACCTCCTCTGCCTTCTCCTCGTATCATTCCACCTCAACCGACAATTGTTATCTCTAAGATTCAAGATGCTCATGTTTCTGTTGTGCCAATGGTTTTTGTAGATGCATGCTCGAGTTTTCATGATGTCAAAACCCCAGGAAAAGTGTGTATGTGTGTGCTACAAGGATGGATGATAGAAGAAAAACAAAGAATCCAGAAAAAGCCAAGATGCGTTGGTGCAAGTGCCTCTCCGGTCGACGCACATTTAAGGGCAACCCCCTAGAAGTTACGTGTCAACCCTTGAGTCGAAGCATAAGCAAATGAAGTGTGGGAGCTAAAATCTATAATACTACGTCGACGCATCCCCCTGGTGTTGTCGACGCATCCAACATTGAAGGTCCAACGTGTTGGCTCTAAATGTTACGCGCCCGCCCTCCCTCCTAAAGCGGTCGACGCATCTACCTGCTGTAGCCTTTAATTAATAAAAAATTGCCTTATTTTCATTCACTAATACCAACACATATAAATAGATTTTATTTGTCATTTGAGATTTTTCAACGCGAATAGAGTGAAAGATACACATAGAGAGAACTTCATCTTCAACATTCCTTCTTCAAATTAAACTTCTCCAAAAATCAAAGTTGTTGAATACAAGATCCGAGAATTGTTGATAACGTCCAAATTGAAGAATTGCTTCAGATTTGGGTTGTGTTTTGTGGGGTCTATCTTGAATAAAACCTTTAGGGTTTTGTCCTCCTAGATCCGGATCGGTGTGGGGGTTTTTGATACTAATCTTCACTTTGCAAGATTCAGCCGAGTGAAGCATCAAGGAGCAGTGGGTTCTCTTGATTTTGTCACGGTAACTGGAGGATCTTGAAGGAAGAGTTAGGGTTCGATCTTGTTCGATTGATATCAGTCGAGAGAAAGAAATTCTACAGCAAATTGGTAGAGATTTCAAGTATCGCTAATCGGAGGTGTACTCAAAGTGATCGAAGCTTGGTTTGGCTCGAACCAAGGATCATGAAGAAGATAGGTTCATCATCATCAATTGAATTGTGTGAAAATGGAACTATTTCTTCACTTGTTACAATTTGCAATTTTATGAAAAACTTCTCAACTCTAAATTTTAGAGTTGGGGGCAGACGTACACCATGCGAGGACGAAAGGTGGAACTGCCTTAACAAATTATCGTGTTCTCTTTCGCATTTACTTTCATTACTTGATTGATCAAATTTGTTAGATTCAAATTATCAAACTTGCATAAACTAAATTTGTGTTGTGTCGAGATTTAACAAACACATTCATAACTATCTGTTTGATTGTTACGTGACAATTATCGACAACACAATTTTGTTAATGCAACACTTGTGAAATATGCTTACAAGGTGTTTGATAAATTGTCTTTCCTACAAATTTCTTATTGTGGTTAAGTTTGTTTCTTACTATTCGCATTGGAATTATTTGATACCCAAGGTGATAGTTAAGACGATTGGTATAGTGTACTCAAAAAGCATTGATTAAAGCTATTTTCTCACATTTTCCAAACGGTTCGCATATCCGATCTTCTCAATAGTGGATCATTTAGACGATTGAAAATCCAAGAGGCTTTCGTTATAACAAGTGGTATCACGAGCGTCGATTTATCTAGTGCTTCGCAATATTACTTTATAGAATATAGATAATGATCCAAAAGGGGCTTATACGAGAGCTCCAGTTTTCACTGGTGAAAACTATAGCTATTGGAAAGATTGTATGTGTGTTCATATCACATCTGTTGATAGAAAGATATGGAAAGTTATCGAAAATGGTCTCATGGAAATAACCATGACCAACAAAGATAATGTTACCATACCTAAACTGGAAGCACTATGGGATGAAAATTATGAGAAAAATTATTCCTATGATTGGAAGGGTAGAAACATGCTTATAGCTGCCTTAGGTGTTGATGAATAATTTCGAGTATCTCATTGCACCACAGCCAAAGCCATGTGGGATGCCCTACAAATTGCCCATGAAGGCACAAATGATGTTAAGCTTGCTAGAATCAATACTTTGACTCAAGAGTTTAATATCTTTCACATGAAGCATGGTGAAACCATTGCCGATATTCAAAAGAGATTCTCTCACATTATTAATCGCGTACACACTCTTGGTCATGTTACTCCCAGTGCAGTTGCTACTAACAAAATTTTGAGATGTATTAACAGGAAATGGCAACCGAAAGTCATCGCTATCAAGGAAGAAAATGACCTATCCAATCTTGACATCACAACACTATTTGGCAAGCTCCAAGAGCATGAACAAGAGCTCACAAATCTCAACAAGCATGAAAAAAAAGAAAGAAAGGAAAAGCAAAAAGATACAGAAAGGAAGTCTATCTCATTGAAGGCTTCAAGCTCAAATTCTTCCACCAATAACTCTTGTGTTAGTGATTCTAGTGATGATGATGAGAGCTCGAGTGAAGACATGGGGCTGTTTCTGAGAAAGTATCACAAATATCTTCGAAAGAATGAAGTGCAACACTCAGACAAAAATCTCGTCAACTATAGGCAACAATCAAAGACATCTAAGCAAGATGATGACAAGAAATCAAAATCAAGGGGATCATGTTTCAATTGTGGGAAACCCGGACACTACAAGTCGGATTATCCTCTTCTCAAAAGAGACAGAGGAAAAGATAAATTCCAAATAAGACCAAACAAATCTAGAAGAGCTTGCATTGCGTAGGAAAACGATAGTGAAGAATCCAACCAAAGTGACTCTAGCAATGAAGAAGAAACGGTCAACTTTTGCCTTATGGCTCATCAAAGAAAGAAGAAAAAGGTAAAATACTCTAAGTATGATCGTAGTGATAAAATGTCTCATATAGAATTACAAAAAGCATTTGACACTCTACATCATGAGGCTAGAGAAGCTTTCAAGCGACTAGCCTTAAACAAGAAAAAAATTTCATACCTTGAGCATAAAGTTTTCGAATCTAAAAAGGAACTTGAAGCTCTTAAGGAATATATGGTTGAAAAGGTCAAATGTGATAGCAAAGATTAGAAGATGTCTTGGCATGATTGGCACGGATGTGAAACTTGTCATATTTGGCAAAGAAAAGTTAAAACTCTAAAAGCTAAACTTGACAAGATTTACAACCCAAAATTACATATGCTATTGGTAGATCAAATTTATGAAGTAGTATGATTAATCCTTATCAAAAATACACTTATGAAATTAGATATCAATCTAGCAAATGCAATGATCCCAACACATTGATTTACCTATATTATTGCAAAAAGGGACATACCATTAAAAAATGTCATTTTAGGAGATTTCTAGTTCCTCAAGGCATTTTTCAATGGTTTCCTAAATGCAACTCATGTACGACTCACACACAAGGACCCAATAAAAATTGGATACCTACTTCCCTTGTTTAAATTCGCAGGTGGAATGTCTTGAGACTACCGAGAGAAGACGGGTGACATATCCTTATTCTTTGACTTTATGGCTAAGAAGAAAGGATTTGTTACCTATGGTGACAATAACAAGGGAGAAATACTCGGTAAATGTAGTGTAGGTAATCCCTCTTCTACTACTATCTCTGACATCTTTTTGGTTGATGGCCTTAAACACAATCTCATTAGCATTAGTCAATTGTGCGACAAAGGATACAACGTCTCCTTTTATAAAGATTGTTGCACTATTGAACACAATTTAAATAAATAGAATGTGTTCAAAGGATTGAGGTTTAATAATGTATACATGCTAGACTTGAATAAAGTTTCCGTGAAAGGTTCCAAATATCTAATCTCCTTAAATGAAAATTCTTGGCTTTGGCATAGACGTCTTTCTCACTTAAACTTTGAATTGTTAAATAAAGTTGTCTCAAAATATTTAGTAGTCGAATTACCTAGGGTAAAGTTCTCCAAAGATCACTTATGTGATGCATGCCAAATGGGAAAGCAAACAAGCATATCGTTTAAATCTAAAAACATTGTATCTAATAACAATACCTCTTGAACTTCTCCATATGGACCTCTTTGGACCATTTAGAATTAAAAGTTTAGGTGGAAATTATTATGGATTTGTCATTGTTGACGACTACTCTAGATTTTGTTGGACACTTTTCTTAGGAAATAAGAGCGACACCTTTCCGGCATTCGAAAAGTTTGCCAAGATTTTCCAAAACAATTTAAATGCCAACATTATTATTATTCGTAGCGATCACGGAGGAGAATTTGAAAATGATTTGTTTGACTAGATTTGTACTAAGTACAAAATTGATCTTAATTTTTCTGCACCACGTACTCCTCAACAAAATGGAGTTGTGGAACGTAAAAATCGTGTTTTAGAGGAACTAGGAAGAACTATGATCAATGAAAACCGTCTTCGTAAATACTTTTGGGCCAATACCATTAACACGACATGTTATGTTTTGAATAGGGTCCTAATACGTCCTAATCTAAACAAAACTCCTTATGAACTTTTGAAAGGAAGAAAACCAAATATTTCTCATCTTCGTGTGTTCGGATGTAAATGTTTTGTTTTAAACAATGGAAAGGAAAATCTAAGTAAATTTTACTCAAAAGCTGATGAAGGGATCTTCCTTGGATACTCTCATTCTAGTAAAGCTTATAGAGTATACAATAAAAGGTTACACATTTTTGAAGAGTATGTGCATGTTTACTTTGAAGAATCCTATCCGAAAGTAGTCGAAAAGGGTAGTTGTATGGAAAGCATACTTAATCTACTCATAAAGAGGAAGATTTGGATGAAGTATCAGAGTAAAGAGGGGAGGATCATCCAAGTAATAAAGATTATCTTCCTTTTGAATGGAAAAACTCTTAGGATCATCTCATTGACAACATCCTTGGAGACATATCAAAGGGAGTTACCACTTGCTATAAGATAAGTAAGTTTTGTTATCATTTCGCTTTCGTCTCACAAATTGAGCCTAAAAATTCTAAAGAGGACTTACTCTATGAGCATTAGTTTTTAGCTATGCAAGAGGAACTTAATAAGTTTAAAAGAAATGAGGCTTGGGACCTTTTCCCACCTCCGCGAGATCATCGAGTCATTGGCACTAAATGGGTCTTTAGGAACAAACTTGGCAAAAATGGAATAACAACTTGCAACAAGGCCCGCCTTGTTGCCCAAGGGTATAATCAAGAGGAAGGCACCGATTATGAGAAAACTTATGCTCTGGTGGCCCAACTTAAGGCTATAGGCCTTTTACTTACATATGCATGCTCACAAAATTTTAAGTTGTTTCAAATGGACTTAAAGAGTGCTTTCCTAAACGGATACATTAATGAGGAGGTCTATGTGTCTCAACCCCCCAGTTTTGAGAATTTTGAGAATCCTAACCATGTTTATAAACTTAAGTGTGCGCTATACGACCTTAAACAAGCTCCTAGAGCTTGGTACGAACGTCTTAGAAAATTCTTATTAGATCAAGGATTCTCAAGAGGTAAGGTTAACACAACCCTTTTATTAAACGTCAAGGAAAACACTCCATTCTTGTCCAAGTCTATGTAAATGATATCATTTTTGGTTCCACTAATATATCCTTGGTCAAGAAATTTTCTAAGCTTATGCAGGGAGAGTTTGAAATGAGCATGATAGGGGGGTTGAACTACTTCCTTGGACTTCAAATAAAGCAATTGAACAAAGGAACTTTCTTGATCCAAACGAAGTATTATATTGATTTGCTTAAACGCTTTGATAAGGCTAACTCAAAAGCAATAGACACCCCTATGCCTACTGTGGTAAATTTAGGTCGTGATGAGAATGGTAAGTCCGTTGACACAAAGAGGTACAGAGGTATGATTGGTTCTCTTCTTTATTTGATTGTGTCCCGTCCGGATATCATGTTTAGTGTTTGCATGTGTGTCTGGTATCAACCATATCCCAAGTAATCACATTTAAAAGTCATTAAGCGAATACTTAGGTATGTTTGTGGTACTACCAAGTATGGTCTTTCATTCTCTAATGGAAGTGATTGTTCCTTAGATGGATATTTCGACTTCGATTTTTCCAGTTACAAATCGGATAGGAAGAGCAAGAGTGGTACTTGTCACTTCTTTTCTAACTCTTTGGTAACTTGGCATAGCAAAAAGCAAGTTTTCATTGTCTTGTCAACCGCCGAAGCGGAATATGTTGCGGCCAGTAATTGTTGTGCCCAAATTTTGTGGCTAAAGCAACAATTACTCAACTTCAATTTCCATCTTGGACGTATTCCTATTTTATGTGACAATACTAGTGCTATCAATTTAACTAAAAATCTGGTCCCACACTCTTGCACAAAACATATCGAAATAAGACACCACTTCCTTAGAGATCATGTGGAGAAAGGCTATGTAATTTTTGAGCATGTTGATGGCAAGAATCAACTTGCTGATATTTTTACTAAACCTCTTGTGACTGAGCCTTTCTTCCATATCCGAAGGGAACTCGGCGTTCTCGATATCTCAGAACGGTTGCATCTCAATTGAGGTGCATGCTCTAAATTTTATTAATTATTATCTCCATCTACTACTCACTTTTTGCTAGTTCTTAGTATAAGGTTCATAACAAATTCTCATGGAAGTAGTATCTCTCTAACTCTTAAATATTCCTTTTATCATAAATATGTGCTTACTTGATTTTTTACTTGACTTGTGATTGGTGTGTGCTTATGTGCAAGTGATGCTCATGTGTTGTTTATTCTTCATGATTACATGTCTTCAATTTGCAGAAAAATATAAGTGTCAAAGTGGTTGAGTCAAACCAAACACATGGCTACGTCGACCCAAACACTCTGCATTTTGTTCCTTTTAATCTATTGTAATTCGTTTTTATTGTCATGGTCGTACTGTGTGTTCGTGTGTGACTTACTTTTCATGTGTTTATAGCTTCATGAATGCTTATTTAAATGTTTATGTACAATGCTTTAATTTGTGTATTCATTGTGTTATCTAAAATTGCATCTTGTTTGACAAATTGAATCTTTATATTGTGTTATATTTGACCTTGCTTCTCTTTTTGATGTTGTCAAAGGGGGAGAATATGATGAATGAAGGGTCATTCACATATGCACACTATCAGGGGGAGCATAGCTCATATTTCCATATCTCTCACATAGCTTATTTCTAGACTCTTGTATACCTCTTTGCGTATTCTTATGTACAGGTACTACCTTGTGTTTGTCGGTTTTGCCATCATCAAAAACGGGGAGTATGTAGATGCATGCTCGAGTTTTCATGATATCAAAACCCCTAGAAGAGTATGTATGTGTGTGCTAAAAGGATGGGTGATAGAAGAAAAATAAAGAATATAGAAAAAGGCCAGATGCATCGACGCAAGTGCCTCTTCAGTCAACGCACGTTTAAGGGCAACCCCCTGGAAGTTATATGTTGACCCTTGAGTCGATGCATAAGAAAATGAAGTCTGGGAGCTAAAATCTAAAAGACTGCGTCGACGCATCCCCCTGGTGCCATCGACGCATCCAACATTGAAGGCCCAATGTGTTGGCTCTGGATGTTACGCACCGACCCTCCTTCTTGGAGCGGCTGACACATCTACCTGTTGTAGCCTTTAATTAAAATTTTTTTCCTTATTTTCATTCATTAATACTAACACATATAAATATATTTTATTTGTCATTTGAGATTTTTCAACAATAATAGAGTGAAAGATACACATAGAGAGCACTTAATCTTCAACATTCCTTCTTCAAATTCAACTTCTCCAAAAATCAAGGTGGTTGAATTCAAGATCGAATAATTGTTGATAACATCAGAATTGAAGAATTCCTTCAGATTTGGGTTGTGTTTTGCGGGCTCTATCTTGAATAAAACCTTTAGGATTTTGTCCTCCTAGATCCGGATTGGTGCGGGAGTTTTTGACACTAATCTTCGCTTTACAAGATTCAGTCGAGTGAAGCATCAAGGAGCAGCGGTTTCGCTTGCTTTTATCACGGTAACCTTACCGGAGGATCTTGAAGGAAGAGTTAGGGTTCAATCTTATTCGATTTATATTAGCTGAGAGAAATATATTCTACAGCAAATTGGTAGAGATTTCAAGTATCGCTAATCTGAGGTGTACTCGAAGTGATTGAAGCTTGGTTTGGCTCCAAACAAGAATTGTGAAGAACATAGGTTCATCATCATCAATTGAATTGTGTGAAAAAGGAACGATTTCTTCACTTGTTACAATTTGAAATTTTATGGAAAACTTCTCAACTCTAAATTTTAGAGTTGGGGGCAAACGTACACCGCACAAGGACGAAAGGTGAAACTGCCTTAACGAATTCTCGTGTTCTTTTTCGCATTTACTTTCATTACTTGATTGATCAAATTTGTTAGATTAAAATTATCAAACATGCATAAACTATATTTGTGTTGTGTCGAGCTTTAACAAACACGTTCATAACTATCCGTTTGATTGTTAAGTGACAATTATCGACAACGCAATTTTGTTAATGCAACACTTGTGAAATTTGCTTACAAGGTGTTTGATAAATTGTCTCTCCTACAAATTGCTTATTGTGGTTAAGTTTGTTTCTTACTATTCGCATTGGAAGTATTTGATACTCAAGGTGATAGTTAAGACAATTAGTATAGTGTACTTAAAGAGAATTGATTAAAGCTATTTTCTCACATTTTCCAAACGGTTCGCATATCCGATCTTCTCAATAGTGGATCGTTTAGACGATTGAAAATCCAGGAGGCTTTTGTTACAAATTCTTTAAACGCAAAAATTTTAATATCGCGATCTATTCAACCCCCCTCCTAGATCGAGCACATTGTCTAACAGTTTTTACCGTCCAGCACCGTAAGCCTCCTGGTTATTGTTGGGGAATGCCAGAGAATTTTGTTCTTGATGGTTACAACCTTGCTATTCAAGTGACCTCATTGGCCCAACCGGTGGTTGTTTTTGCATCTCCTGTGGTGCATCATACTCATGTTTTCAACAAAGAATTTGACAATCTATTCCCTCCTCCGAGTGAAAGCTTGGACTTCTATGATCGAATGGATGGTTTCCAAGAATAGTTCGACAAGATGCAAAAAGAGCTAAAATCCGTCAAAGGGAAAGAGCTTTTTGGTGATAATGTCAATGATCTGTGCTTAGTTCCCAATGTGAAAGTGCCTGCTAAATTCAAAGTTCCAGAGTTTGAGAAGTACAGGGGAAATTCTTGTCCTCGTGACCGTTTGATGATGTATTTGAGGAGGATGTCCACTCACATTGAAGACCAGCGTCTGCTCATTCACTTTTTTCGAGATAGTTTGACTGGTGCAGCTTTGAGATGGTACATGAATCTAGACAACAGTGACATCCTTACATTCAATGATTTGGGTGAAGCTTTTGTGAAGCATTACAATTACAACATGTACATGGCGCCCGACCATGATCAAGTAAGGGCAATGGTTCAAAAAGATAAGGAATCATTCAAAGAGTATGTTGATAGATGGCGTGAGCTTGCTGCATAGGTTATACCTCCACTAAGTGAGCAAGAGATGACCAAAGTTTTCCTGAAGACTTTGGGTACCTTTTATTACAGGAAAATGGTGGCCAGTGTGCCTAATGATTTTGCGGAAATGATGAGCATGGGAGTCTGTCTAGAAGAGGTTGTCCGAGAAGGACGATTGTCTAAAGAAGAAGGGTCGAGTGGGGCTAAGAAGCCATCTTTTGGATTCTCCAAAAAGAAAGAAGAATTTAATGTTGCTGTCCATGAAAGGAGAACCATACCTCTTAACAGACGTCCTCAGAACCAACAAGTTGTTGCTGTTACACCTGTTGTTGCTACAACTCCAACTACTATCCCTTATAACAAAGCATCTCAGCAAGGGCAAGGCCCAAAGAGAGAACCGTTTTATCCGATTCCGATGACTTATGCAAAGTTGTATCCATCATTGATTTAGAGGCACTTGGTGCAACCAATGGCACCTCCAGCTGTTCCAAATCCTTTGCCATGGTATTACAAAGCTGACCAGACTTGTGCATACAATCATGGAGCTGTAGGGCACAATATTGAGAATTGTTATTCCTTGAAGTCAGAAGTGCAAAAGATGGTCAAATCAGGTCTTTTGTCTTTCAAATACATGGGTCCTAATGTTCAAGGCAATCCGTTGCCCAAACATGGAAATGTTGTGAATATGATCGATGGAGAAGTCAAGGTTTATGAGGTAAATTTGATTGTTGGAGATCTCGTGAAGATGCATGTTGCTCTTTGTAAAGTTGGTTATTGCATTCATGATCATGCTGCTTGTAATGTGTGTGTAATACGGTGAACTGACTTTGAGATTTTTTGTATCGCAAATGTGCGGATAGCAAGAGTCGCCACCGACTTTTCTTTTATCCAATTAAGGGAAGGTGAAAAGAACAGGAAAAGACCTTCGTTAGATTCTGAGTAAGGGAGAAGGTTATGAAAAGGGAAGGTATTAGCACCCCTTTCCATCCGTAGTTATCTACGGGCTCTTAGTTGCTCTTAGATCATTTTCAAAATGTGCTTTATGTGGGTTTGACAAAAATGTTTTGAAAAGGCATTTCGCTTTTACTTTGTAATGATTCATGTAGGAATGTATACAAAGTGTTCGGAAATGTTTCGTTTTGAAAAGAGTTTGAACTTTGACAAAAGTGTGAGGTGTAAAAAGTATTTTGATAGAGCAAGCAACTAAAAGTCTTATTACCTACTCAGAATGGTCATTTTCGTGTTGTTTTACGTTCCTTTAGAATAGTGTTATCCATACCATTAGTTGGTAGGTAACCCTATTCGTTGGATGTAGAGGGACATTCGAAGGGACATCGGATGGTCATAGAAGGCTACTTGTAGGAAGTATCCTAGCACATTCGAAGGGACTATCATCACTTTTCGTAGGCGACAATCGAGGGTCAAGATCATGTATTCGTAGGCAACATCGTGGGTCTATGATCTTTGTATCGAATGGACTATGATGATATGTTTGTAGGCAACGGTGCTAGGATACCTCTACGTTCGAGGGACTTGACCATTTGTATTCATAAAGGCAACGAGAGAGAATTACCCTAAGGGGTGCATGTGTGAAAAGGGTGTGTCAATTCAGATATTTTATCTTGAAATTATGTGTGATCTATGTCCAATTTTATCTTGCCATACACGCCTAATTACTAGCAATTTATAGGGTGCAGAAAGTAAATTACGGAAATGTAAAATGCGGAAAGATAAAGTCCTACGCTATTACATGGCTTTGGGGCAGTTACATGATAAGAGTGCGGAAAATAAAAGTCCTAATTAAACTATTACATCCCATAGGCAGTTACATAATTGGAAAAGAAAAGCGAGAAAAGTCGTCCGAAGCGTTACAACCTGTGAACAGATACATAATCGGAAATACGAGAAAATTGCATAAGAGGAAAATGTTAGTAAAAATAAATATATTTGAATGAGGAAAAAAATTTTATGTTAGTAATGACATTAATATGATAAGATAAATTTTTGGTAATTTTCGGAATCGTTTTGATAATTTAAAAATAATTAAAAGTCATTCAAATGATTAATTAGTAATTAAATTAAATATGCATGCAAAAATAATAATTTTAATTTTAAAAATTAAATAAGTATTTTTCTGATGATAATGCAAAAAAGAAATATTTTTGGAGTTTTTTAGATGCATGATAAAAAATATTAAAGATAAATTAAATTGTATGGAAAATATTAAGAAAATAAGAAAATATGTTAGTTTTGTAAAGTTGCAAAAAAAAGAATTGCCATGGCAAGGAATCGAACCAGGGACCTCTGAGGAAATGACACGCCTGCTTACCAACTGAGCCAAGTGGCTCTTGTGTTTTGAATCTGGAAAGAATGGTTTTTAAGGGTAAACGTGTCATGGATTTTTGAATTCAAAGCACAGTCAACAAGTGGGACCCAGGACGCATAGATGGACGAATCAGAGAACTCCCTCGCGCCACGCTAGCCTTCACCAGTCAGAGCGAGTCAACGACGCCGGAGCCCTAGCTCCGGTCGTCTTCTCCGACGACACCAAATTCCAAACCTGCAAAATACGTGAAATAAAAAGCAAAGGGATACCCTACCCCCCTAAATCGACCATTCCGAGTTCAATGGTGGTGTTAGTTTCAATTGAAAATGCATGTATCAATCAGTTCGATTCAAACAGTTCTAAATGCCCTAGCCATGGTGATTCGAGTTCTATGGGTGCAAGCTTACATGTAATGGTTCAAATGCACTCTAATGAATGTCCTGAGTTCAAATATGCAAGCAAAAACAGTTAGTAACGCATGAGTAATGAAAACCAAAATTGAGAAAAATACCAAATCGGAGCAAGGTATATGGCACGATCTGGGCAGTCTTGGCTTCGAGTAAGGATTGGTATTGAACCTTGGGAACCTCAGGAACACGTTTGGATGGCTAGAACACCTTGAAACCTTCTGGAATTTGAAATTCGAAATTGACAACTTTGATGAATTTTTTGGAATTTTAGGGTTGCTTGTATAGGGTAGGGTTTCCGTCCTTGGTCTTGTGCAATGTGTTGGGTATTTATAGAGTGTAATATTAGAGCAAAAAGAAGGAAAAAAGATATGCCATTCAATGCAAAATAATTTCCTTTCAAATAAAATCAAATCTTTTGAAAATTTGATTTTCTCTTCCATATGAGAGCTAGCACGAATTTGGCAAGTCTTGTGGGCTATCTTGGACCTCAAGTTTGATAAAAATCCAATCCATTTGAAAATATACCTTGTTTTCATATTTTATTTAATTTAAATTTGAATTTAATGCTTTTAAATTCAAAAATAAATCAAAAAAATAAAGTTTCATGATCAATCCTTGATCAAATGATGAATGTGACTTCAAAATGAGGATGTTGACCAAAAATCACGAAGTTTGACTGTATGTTGACCACATTTGACTTTTTGTCCAATACAACTGATTTTCAACCATCTGAGCAATTGTCTGAGGAAATTTGACTTGTGAGGCTTGAAACTTGACATGGAGAATCTTTGAAGCATATGAGGAGGCATGATGACCATTGGAGATGTTGGAAGTCCACCTTGATCTGAGAATTACCAAACCCTAGTTTTGGTTGACTGTCTAGGAGAGGGTTTGTCTGATCAACCCTTGAGGAATCCTTGAGTATAGATGTATGAAATGTTTTGAGAAGTAGGAGGGCAAATTTTGGGGTATGACAGTGTGCAGCGAGGATACTCGTGGTTGTGATAAGATAAAGAGTGATCTTCAAGATATGATGGACAGGAACCTTATTCAGGTTATCAGGTTGAAGGATCGGCCTGAAGTTGAAGTGAATGTTGTCTATGGTCCTCCTAGAGAAGTGCGAATCTATGATGTGAACGAGACTAATGCTAATCTGGTAGATTTTCATGCCGAGTTCAATTTCATTGAAGGGCAAGAGGTACACCAATATAATGAATGCTCAGTATGTAGCACATATCATCGTGGTTGTGATGTTGTGAAAAGAGATATTCAACATTTTTTAGACGAGGGCATTATTCAGATTGTAGTAAGCAGAGTTGGTTTCAACAATGGCGTCAATATGATTGAAGGATCGTTTGATGAATATGACGATGAATACCTTTCGCAGATGTAAACGTCAATGTGCCACATTTTGATATTCCCACTCCTGTGGAAGTAACTTATTACAGTAAGCCTCTAGTTACTCCTTTTGTTATTAGCTTGCCTGGACCTTTCTCGTATGATTCCAACAAGGCTATTCCATACAAGTACAATGCCACCATTCTAGAAGGAGGTGTTGAGGTTCCAATTCAACCATTACCTCCAGTAGGAAATATTGCTGATGTTAGTCAAATGACTAAAAGTGGTCGTGCATTTGCTCCTGTATTTCTAAAGTTGGTTGATGATTGTAAGAGGATTGTGGAAACTAGTGTTGAACCCAAGAAGGTTGAAGGGTGGTCTAGTGGGGTAACCCAAGAGAAAGAAATGGATGATTTGATGAAGATTATCAAGATGAACGATTACAAGATCGTTGAGCAATTGCTGTAGACACCATCAAAGATTTCAATCCTGGATTTGTTGATGAATTCTTCAGCTCATAGAGTGTCTCTAATGAAGGTTTTGGATCAGACTTTTGATGATTGTGAGGTGCCTCTAGAAACATTCAATAGTGTGGTTGGAAATATCACAGCTTGCAATAATTTGAGTTTCAGTGATGAAGAGTTTCCCCTGGAGGGAAGGAATCACAATATGGCTTTGCACATTTCCATGAATTGCAAGAATGATGCATTGTCCAACGTGCTTATTGATAATGGTTATACGCTAAATGTTATTCCCAAAAGTACTCTTTCAAAGCTTAAATATCAAGTTCCACCGATGCGTCCTAGTGGTATCATTGTAAAGGCGTTTGATGGTTCTCGTAAATCTGTTATTGGGGAAGTAGATTTACCCATTCACATTAACCCACATTTGTTTCAAATTACCTTCCATATGATTGGATGACCTTGGATTCATGAGGCTGGTGTTGTGACTTCGACCCTCCATTAGAAATTGAAGTTTGTCCGTGAAGGTGTTGTGATTATTGTGGAAGGAGAACAAGCTATGCTAGTTTCTCATTTATCCTCATTTTCCATAGTAGAAGTTGGTGAAGTCGTTGTTGGAACGCAGTTCCAAGCATTGTCTATTGATAGTGTCCAAAGGAGTGAAGATTGTATTGCTTCGTTGAAGGATGTTCGTAATGTGGTTCAGAAAGGTTCTAACAATGTTTGGGGACAAGTTATTGAGCCAAAGGTGAATAATAATGGTTTTGGTTTAGGTTTTTCCACGAAGATCAGAAGAGAAATGTTGAAGTCAAGACCTTTTGCTGCCAAATATCCAGATGTTTTCCGATGTGTTGGTTATCTTGATCCTATTGTTCCAGGAGTCAATGCCATTGTTGAAGATGGACCAGAGCAGAAAATGCCCAACTTTGTGACGCATGGAACCAGAGTTTGTAATTGGACTACTATTGATATCCCCACTTGCATTCACGTGTCTAAGTAATTCACTTTTGCATGTTTAAATTTTCAAAGAATGATCCTTTAACTCTGCCCAAGGTGAAAGTGATGTTGTATGGGCAAAATCTATTTGTTTTGAAATTTAAGACCATTAATATAAGTTTGTTTTTTCATTCCAAATTGTGTCTTTTATTTTCTGCTTTTTCTTGAAAAACTGGTAATAAGAAAAAACCTTTCACAAAATAATAATAATAGAATTAAATCTGCATAGTCACTTGTCACATGTGTCAAATTCTAAAATCGATCATAAACATATGTGCAGATTAATTCATAAAAACCATTGAAAACAATGTTTAACACGGTGGGAGAACTGATTTTGGTTTGTTTTGCATTTGATCGCAAATGTTGTGGATAGTAAGAGTCGCCACCGACTATTTTTTTATCCGATTAAGGGAAGGTGAAAAGAACAGGAAAAGACCTTCGTTAGATTCTGAGTACGGGAGAAGGTTATGAAAAGGGAAGGTATTAGCACCCTTGTTATCCGTAGTTATCTACTGGCTCTTAATTGCTTTAGCTCACTTTTAAATCTACTTTTTGTGTGTGTGTTTGAAAATGTTTTTGAAAAGGCATTTCGCTTTGACTTCGTAATGATTAACGCTGGAATGTATACGAAGTGTTCGGAAATGTTTTGTTTTTAGAAAAGGAACTTTGTAATGATTCACGCTGGAATGTATACAAAGTGTTCGAAACTGTTTTTGAAAGTGTGAGGTGTGAAAAGTGTTTTGATAGAGCAAGCAATTAAGAGTGTATTACCTACTCAGAACAGTCGTTTCCGTGTTATTTTACTTTCCTTTAGAATAGTGCTATCCATACCATTAGTTGGTAGGTAACCCTATTTGTTGGATGTAAAGGGACATTCGAAGGGACATCGGATGGTCATAGAAGGTAACTTGTAGGGGTATCCTAGCATATTCGTAGCGACGATCATCACTTTTCATAGGCAACAATCGAGGGACTAGATCATGAATTCGTAGGCAACATCAAGGGACATCGAGGGACTATGATCTTTGACTCGAAGGGACTATGATTATATGTTTCGTAGGCAACTTGTGCAAAGATACTACGTTCGAGGGACTTGACCATTTGTAAAGCAACGAGAGAGAATAACCTAGGGGGTGCATGTGTGAAAAGAGTGTGTTAAATTCAGATAATTTATCTTGCAATTAGAATTAGCTACGTTGATTTTATCTTGCCAAACACACCTAATTACTAGCAATTTATAGAGTGCGGAAAGTAAATTGCGGAATATAAATGTGCGGAAAGTAAATTGCAGAAAGTAAATCCTACGTTATTACATGGCTTTGGGGCAGTTACATAATATTGAAAAAAAAATGCGAGAAAATAAATAACGGAATAGAAAACTAATCCTAATATTTTTGGATTTTTGAAATGTGAGAAATAATCCTAAGTCTAATTGATTTTAATTAATTTTAGGGAAAATATTAGTTAACACTAATTCTAAATTAATTAATTAAAAATAAGAGAAAAAATTAGTGAAAGTTAACTAATTATTCCTAATTATTTAACCTAATTACTAATTAAATTGATTAATTATTAAATTGGCAAAATAATAAAAATATGTAAAATAATATTAAAAAAGATGCGTAAGCGCTCGAGGAAGCCATCCCGTAGCACGGGCAATTTCTTGTTGAGGCACCCGGTTGGAACTTCTGGGGTTTATGTGCTGGAGGCGACTAGAAGTAGGCACTCGGGCTTTTCTCGTCTCGAGTTGCCCGTAAATTGGAATTTCGGGCTCATTGAGATGATCCAAGTAGGCACGGGCGTATGCTCAGGATGGGGTCCGTGTCGGAGCTTATGGACATATTTTCCTCTGAGGGGACCAGAAGTAGGAACTTCTGGTGACTGTAGCTTCTGGAACCTGAAATACTAAAAATGTTAAGAATTCTGGGAAAATACAAGGTTCGAACCTGTGTCTTCTTGGATGAACGCGCGCAGCCTCTGCCATCTGAGCCAGCCTGTTCTGGTGGTTAACATATGAAATAGAAAGAATACAAAGGAAATTGGTTTCTGGGAATCAATCAATCATAAAACGCGCGCAAGAGGTCTTCTTCCTCATTTGAATTCCAGACCTATAGCCACAATTTTTTACCCACAGAACGCTTATGTAGCTAAATCCCTGCAAGTTTCCAAAATTCAACACAAGCAATATAAATTGAAAGTAAGATCATGGTTCGATCCGGTTTGACCTCCTGAACATGAATATGTCCCTAGTTTTGGCCAATTTATCCTAAATCAGAAAACCCTAATCCAAGGTAATAAACCCTAGCCATGGTGAATCCTTCGTTTTGTACCTAAGCTTCAATTAAACTATGAAGACATGATCGAAACTTCATCACAAACACAAAAACATGGTTAAATTCAATTGATTATGCATAAAAGTATGAAAACGATTTTGATTTCAAAGCCAACAAACTGTGATCGTGTTCTGGTGATTCTGGGTGTTTTGCTATCGACTCAGGGGACTTCTAACAATCGATTGCAAGGCTTGGAACGAATTGAATTGAAGCAAAACTATGGCTGCTAGTAGCTTGCATGGCACGGTTTTTTGGAGCTATGTTAGGGTTCTTTTAGGTCAGAATTTCGTCCTTTTGTCATGTAGGGTCATTGTATATTTATATTGTAATGAATTAGGTCAAGAATTGTAAGAAAATACCATGCCAATCAATGAAAAAAATATTTGATTTGGAATCAAACCAAATATTTCCTTTTTGAGCCAATTTCAATCAAATCAAATTGCCAATCTTAATTATTTCGAAATAATCAGCTTAAATGGCTTGCTTGGACCTCAAGGATGAGAGAAAATCCATCTTGCACTTAATTTTTGATTTTATATCTTTTATTTTTATTAAATTGGTTTTAAATGATTAAAAAATCCAAAATAAATAAAAAATAAAAGATAAAAACGTGCCCTTGGGCTTGCAGGTTCCAATTTAGATAAGGAACATGTTTGAATCAAGAAAAGTTAGGCCCATTTGGAAATTTTTTGATTTTCTCAAGTATTTCTCTTTATGCACCTCCTCAAAAATACTCAACTTGCACAATGTGTATCTTGCTCAATTTTTGACATTCTTGGGTGTTCTTGGACTTTTTAGAAAGCTCAAAATGTCTTCTAAACAGCCCTTTTGGTTTGATCTTCATTTAAGTTTCCATGCTCATGAACACTTCTTTACAAAAAGTTGACTTTTTGTTAACTATTAAAAAGACCTGTAATGTTTTGATCCATAATTTCCAAATGAAGAACTTTCTGATAAAGTATGTGAAAGTTATGCCTGGTCAAAGTTCTGTTGACTTTTGTCTGAGAAAGCCTAATTTAGAAACTTTGACTTCTGATTAAATCTTGACTTTTCTTGGAGAATCATGATCAACCTTGATCAAATGATGAATATTACTTCAAAATATTGGTGTTGATCTAAAATTATGAAGTTTGACTGTATGTTGACCACAATTGAATTTTTGTCCAATACAGCTGATTTTCAACCATCTGAGCAATTGACTGAGCAAACTTGACTTGTAAGGCTTGAAACTTGACATGGAGATTCTTTGAAGCATATGAAGAGGTATGATTACCACTTAAATCATTGGATGTCCATCTTGACTTGAGAATGGCCAAACCCTAGTTTGGGTTCATTGCTTAGGAGAGGGTTTATCTGGTCACCCCTTGTGAAATTCTTGAGTATGGATATGTGAAATGTCTTGAGAAGTGGGAGGGAAAATTTTGGGGTATAACACAATGACTTCGCGTCCTTTTCCAACTTTGAAAATCCTGTGTACGTATTCAAAGAAGAGGAATTTGATGAGATCCCTGAAGAAGTTTCTCGGTTGCTTGAGCGCAAGGAAAATACCATTCAGCCATACATAGAGTCGTTGGAAGTCATTAACTTGGGTTCTAAGGAAGATGTGAAATAAGACAAGATTGGAGCATTGTTACATCCTGAGGTGAAAATTCGTTTGATTGAAATGCTGAAATAATATGTGGATATCTTGGCTTGGTCTTATCAAGATATGCCAGGGTTAGATACTAATATTGTGGAGCATCATTTACCATTAAATCCTGAGTGCCCGCCAATCAAGAAGTTAAGAAGAACTCATCTTGATATGGCGATAAAGATTAAGGAGGAAGTTTTAAAGCAGATTGATGCAGGTTTCCTTCTGACATCAGTCTATCCTCAGTGGATTGCTAATATTGTGCCTGTACCAAAGAAAGATGGAAAAGTCTGCATGTGTGTTGATTACCGAGATCTGAACAAGGCTAGTCTGAAAGATGATTTTCCTTTGCCACACATTGATATGTTGGTAGACAGTACTGCAAAATGTAAAGTGTTCACATTCATGGATGGATTTTCTGGATACAATCAAATTAAGATGGCTCCTGAGGGCATGGAAAAAACAACATTTATCACACCCTGGGGAACAGTTTGTTATAGAATGATGCCCTTCAGGTTGAAGAACGTTGGTGCAACATACCAGAGGGCCATGACGACCCTATTCCATGATCTGATGCATAAAGAAATTGAAGTATATATTGATGATATGATTTCCCAGTCCCAAACTGATAAAAATCATTTGGAGGATTTGTTGAAACTGTTTCAGCGTTTGAGGAAGTATCACCTCCGTTTGAATCCTAATAAATGTACATTCGGTGTCTAGTCTGGAAAATTATTGGGTTTCGTTGTCAACCAGAAAGGAGTTGAATTTGATCTTGATAAAGATAGGGAAATTCAAGAGATGTCGACAACAATAACTAAAAAGCAAGTCAGAGGTTTCCTCAGACATTTGAATTACATTTCCAGATTCATTTCATATATGACTGCAACTTGTGAACCAATCTTCAAGTTGTTGAAGAAAGATCAAGGTTGCATATGGACAGATGATTTACAAAGGGCATTTGAAAGTATCAAAGAGTATTTGCTTGAGTCTCCAATCCTGCTCCCTCCCGTTGAAGGAAGACCATTGGTTTTATATCTGACTATGTTGGAAAGCTCTATGGGTTTTATTTTGGGACAACAAGATGAAACAGAAAGAAAATAATATGCCATTTATTACCTAAGCAAGAAGTTCATCGGTTGTGAGTCTCAGTGTTCTATATTGGAAAAGACTTGTTATGCTTTATCCTGGGCTGTGAAACGTCTGCGATAATATATGTTAAATCATACTACTTGGTTGATCTCTCGAATGGATTCGATCAAGTACATCTTTGAAAAGCTTGCTCTTACGGGAAGAATTGCTCGTTGGCAGATGTTGTTATCTAAATATGATATTGAATGTCGCAGCCAGAAGGCTATTAAAAGTAGTGTACTGGAAGAATACCTAGCTCATCAGCCGGTTGAAGATGATCAATCTGTTGAATTTGATTTTCCTGATGAAGATGTGATGTATTTAAAAATGAAATATTGTGATGAACCTTTACCTAAAGAAGGTCCAGACCCGGAATCCTGATGGGGAATGGTGTTTGATGGAGTTGTGAATGCTTGTGGAAAAGGAATCGATGATGTGATCATCACTCCTCAAGGAGCTCACATTCCTTTCACAGCAAGGTTGATGTTTGATTGTACAAATAACAAGGTGGAATATGAATCTTGTATCATGGGAAGCCATCGACCTCAGAATCAAAATTCTTGATGTGTACGGTGATTCAGCTTTAGTAATAAATCAAGTTAAAGGATATTGGGAGACTCGTCACCCTAGCTTAATCCCTTACAAATATTATGCAAGGAGGCTTTTGACTTTCTTCAATAAAGTAGAGCTTCACAATATTCCTCGAGATGAAAATCAGATGGCAGATGCCCTGGAAACTTTGACTTCTATGTACAAAGTGAATCATTGGAATGATGTACCTCAAATCACCATTGAGCGCCTTCAGAGGACAACTTATATATTCCCCATGGAGGTGGAAAAGGATGATAAATCCTGGTATCATGACATCAAGGACTTCTTGATAACTAAAGAGTATCCTGTTGATGCGACAAGCAAAGATAGAAAGACCTTGAGGAGATTGGCTGGTGTCATACCCCAAAATTTGCCCTCCATCTACTCAAGAGATTTCATACATCTATACTCAAGGATTCCTCAAGAGTTGACCAGACAAACTCTCTCTTAGACAATCAACCCAAACTAGGGTTTGGTATCTCTCAAGTCAAGATGAATTTCCAACATCTCCAATGGTCTTCATGCCTCCTCATATGCTTCAAAGATTCTCCATGTCAAGTTTCAAGCCTCACAAGTCAAGTTTCCTCGCATAATTGCTCGATGGTTGAAAATCATTGATTGAACAAAAGTCAATCGTGGTCAACATACATCAAACTGTAATTTTTGGTCAACATCCTCATTTTGAAGTTACATTCATCATTTGATCAAGGGTTGATCATGATTCATCAAGAAAACTCAAGATTTGCTCAAAAGTCAAACTTTCTAAATTAGGGTTTCTAGGTGAAAAGTCAATCAACTTTGACTAATCATAACTTTCTCATACTTTCTCGTAAAGTTTTCCACCACCTCTTGTTTTGAAGGAAATTCAATTCTCTACAACTTCATGTCTCACAAGAATGTCCAAAAATGCTTCATTTGAGAGGTATAGCTCAAAACATTACAGTCATTTTCAAAGTCAACAAAAGTCAACTTTTGTTTTGAAGATATATTGAGCATGGAAACTCCAATTGAGATGAGACCAAAAAGTTTGGTTAGAGGACTCTTAGATATTTCCAAAAAGTCCAAGAACACTCAAAAATGTGGAAAATTGAGCAAGATACACCATTCACAAGTTGGGCAATTTTGAAAGAATGCACAAAGAGAGATACTTCTAAAAATCAAATTTTTGCAAATGGGCTTGCTTTTCTCCATCCAAACTTATTCCTCATACAATTAGGAATATCCAAGCCCAATGCCACGAATTTTTGATTTATTTTTCTATTTAATTTGTAATTTATTCATTTAAATGCAAATTAAATTTAAAAATAAAGTACAAAATTAAAATTAATTGCAAAGATTGATTTTATTCTTTCCTTGAGACTCAAATAACTTACAAATGCCAGCAATTTTCGAAAATTGATCAATTTGGCAAGATTGGATTGAGAATTAATCAAATTTTGAAAATTTGATTTTGTACAAAATCAAAATTGATTTTCATTGAATGGTGATTGATTCTTACCAAAACAATGCCAAATTCCAAGATTTATACCGATGCATACCAATCGAAAGAGAACGAAAAATTGCCCTAGAAACCCTATTCCAAAGCTCAAAAGATCGTGACAAGCTATTGGCAATCCTACTTCCAATTAATCAATTTTAAGGTGTCAAACACATCCCTTGACATCTCCGTAATCGATTGACCTTTACTTTGCCAAAAACATCAAGAATCGTGGAAACGAAATCGGTTTGTTCTTGAATTTTCAAAATTCAATTCCTTCATTCATGCATTATTAACTCGATTTGTTGTTGTTTTGTGTTTAGTGATGTGTTTGCAAGCTTTCGGCAAGCCAATTGAATTTCCATGGCCTCGAATCGTGTTACACCATAGCTAGGGTTTCGAGCTCGATTTAGGGCTTTGCTTAAATGGAAAATTGGACAATAGGACCAATACCATCGTGTTCTAATGCTTCAAGGAATCGAACCATAGCCTTAGATGTCATTTATATTATGTATCTGTGTTTTGATTTTGCTGGGCAGAGGCCGAGCAAAACCGACGCTATCTTTCAAAAATTCAAAAGGTCAAGACGATGGATGGCGCGAAGGAAGCGAGAGCGACGCTGTATATTCCACTCACCCGCTTCCAAACAGAGAACATGCGGTCAAGGCGTTGGTTTTGAAGGTTTGAGGGTCGTGTCCCTGCTCGAACCATGCTGGGACCATTCTTTTACAAGTTTGCAATTTCTTCATATTTCTCATATTTTTATATTTTTTTAATATTTTCCATACATTTTAATTTCTTTTCATGTTTTTATTTATGCATTAAAAAATTGTCAAAAATTATTTTCCTTTTGCATTTATTCTCATAAAATCTTTATTTAATTTAATAAATTAAAAAATATATTTTTGCATGCATATTTATTTTTATTTGTAATTTTGCATTTAAATCATTGTAAATTCATTTTAAATTATTAAATTGCATCTAAAAAATCCCAAAAAATTATTTTAGCATGTTTACATTATTTACAGCATGTCATATTTTTTCCAATTAAAAATTTGCATTTTTTCTAACATTTTCTCTTATCTCGATTTCATCATATTTTCCGATTTCGCTCGTTTCTGTGTTCTTCCAATTCGGACGCTTCTTCACCGCTTTCATTTTATTTTCCAATAATGTAACTGTATATGGGATGTAATAGTTTAAAAATAGGTTTTTATTTTCCGCATTTTTTTAAATTATGTATCTGCCCCAAAGCCTTGTAATAGCGTAGGATTTACCTTTCCGCATCTTTACATTCCGCATTTTAATTTCCGCACCCTATAAATTGCTAGTAACTAGGCGTGTATGGCAAGATAATAATGAACTTAGCCCACTAATTTGCAAGATAAAATATCTGAAATCAACACATTTCTTTCACACACGCACCCCTTAGGGTAATTCTCTCTCGTTGCTTTTGCGAATCACAAATGGTCAAGTCCCTCTAACGTAGAGGTATTCTAGCACCGCTCCAAATAAATCATCATAGTCCCTTCGATACAAAGATCATAAGACCCACGATGTCGCCTCCGAATACATGATCTTGGCCCTCGATTGTCGCCTACGAAAAATGATGATAGTCCCTTCGAATGTGTTAGGATACTTCCTACAAGTTGCTTTCTATGACCATCCGATGTCCCTTCAAATGTCCCGCTTACATCCAACAAATGGAGATACCTACCAACTAATGGTAAGGCTAGCGCTATTCTAAAGGAACGTAGAAGTACGAAAACGACCAATTCTGAGTGGGTAAATAAGTCTCTTAGTTGCTTGCTCTATCAAATACTTTTCACACCTCGCACTTTTGTTAAAGTTCAAACTCTTTTCAAAACGAAACATTTCCGAACACTTTGTATACACTCCTACATGAGTCATTACAAAGTCAAAGCGAAATGCCTTTTTTCAAAACATTTTTGTCAAACACACATAAAGCATTTTTAAAGTTATCTAGAGCAACTAAGAGCCCGTAGAATAAACTACGGATGGAAAGGGTGCGATATTCCCTTTTCATAACCTTCTCCTTACTCAATCTAACGAAGGTCTTTTTCACTTTTACCTTCCCTTAATTGGATAAAATAAAAGTCGGTGGCGACTCTTGCTATCCGCACATTTGGATACAAAATCCTACAAAGTCGGCCACCGTGTTACGTAATCGCGACTTGATAAGAAAATGTTCTAAAAGAGAGAATTGCTTTAAGGATTTCTAGATAACCTTTACCGCTTTTTGTTTGACTTGTATGCTTTATCTTTAAGGGTTGCTTGGGTATTATATTTGTGGGGGATCCTACACCCGGATCCGGGTTTCCTTTTAGGTAAGTAGCAATAAATCATCGCGACCGCTAGACGTATAACTAAACGGTCAACATGATGGCTACGTTAGCGTGACACTTTGGTTGTCCCGATACTCTTCATTCCCAAGTTGAAGATAGTATTTGGCTTCTGCGTGGTGTCATCAAGCGCTAACTAAACTTTTAGAACCTTAATTGACCCATCTTAGCCGTTAGAAAGTAGTGAGATGGCCGACTTTGGTGTAGACTAAGGTTGGTTGATACTCGATGCTACGCTCATTGAGATCAGACTTTTGGGATATTTTCGATCGACCACTTGGCCGTCGTATTGAAATAAACGCCACGAGAAAGATCAATGATGTGAGATTCCTAGAACCCTACTATTATAGGACAGATGAACCAACTCAAACTTTTGGTGGGTAATCACCTATACCTCATGCGAGCCTTAAACCTAGGCTCATTGTGTGAATTGTTTGTGTGTGCTAAACATGACATCATGACATCATTTGCATTGCATATCATTTCTAACTATTTCAAGGACCTAGGGATTTATCTTTGCTCTGCTTTGTAGGGTATTATGGCTTCTAGAAAGACTATCCTAATCAACTTCATGGGTATACCTTCTCACAAAGAATTGGTTTGAAAATCCCGACCATGCTCGGCCATCAAAAGACATGGTTATCTACTTGATTTGGTTATCTCCTGCTTTGAAGAAGATATGATGCATGCCTATTCCAGCTTCTTCGATCCGAAAACCATTGCTTTACATTCCCATTATCGTTGGTTCCTACCTTGAAGAGTTCTCTAAACTACTGGGGTACCTATTCTTGACCAAATGCCATTCACCGGTTTGGAAAAGGTTCCTAAGTACGAAGACATCGCATCCGCTTTGCACCTTAAGCGCTCAGACATTGAAGCCAATTGGGAAACCAGGAGTGGAGTTAAGGGTTTGCTTTCCAAGTTCCTAATTAAGAAAGCCCGAGAATTCCTCAAAGTTATGAGTTTCCATGCATTCGAAGATATTGTGGCCTTGCTAATCTATGGTTTGGTTCTATTCCTAACTCGATCAATTCATAGATGTCAACGCCATCAAGTTGTTTCTTACCCGCAATCCAAAGCCTACTTTACTTGGAGATATCCTACATTCTCTCCACACTGCACTACTAAGAGACAAGGAACTCTCATGTGTTGCATACCGTTACTTTCTAGGTGGTTTATTTCGCACATTCCTCCATCAGTTTTGAAGAATGAGCAAAGGTTGAGATGGTCTCAAAGATTGATGTCACTCTCTCATTCGATATCCGCTGGAGTCTTTTCTCTCAAAAGGACTTCACATTCATTGAGCGTTGTGGAGAATTCTAATGTACCACTACTTGGTATAAGGGAGGTATTACGACAACCCTTCTCTAGCTCTACGCCGCTTTGGTTTTGCCCAAGAGATGGTCCACATGATATGCTTCTCCAAGATATTGTGTTCGACTACATCCACGATCTCCAATTACCGACGAAGGTTTATACACGCTGGGGCATGGTAAAGAAGATCGATACCAAGACTTTGGGGCACCAAAATCCCACCTTGGGAACCTTACCTCAAATGGGTAGCTCGAGCTCAAAACCTCATGATGCCATTCACTGCTCTACCAAGAATTATGGAACCTGCTATAGGTGACGTACCCTATACCGTTCTCCATCCTGACATGCCTACTGATTTTGAAGACTTGAAGAGATCCTGGATTCAGCTCAAAGAAGAGAGGGATACCTTTGAAGCTCAGTGCTACGCAAGTGAGAAGAAGGTACTAGAGTTGACAATGCTACTTCACGAGGAGTGAAACATCAACGCTTACATCGGCACCAAGAGGAAGCGCCCATGGGAGACTTAGAGCTTTAGGATGTTTATGTTTTCTTTTATTGTTTTGAACTATCTTTTGTACTTAAAAAGAAAAAGAATAATAAGAAGAGTACTAATAAATGTTTGTTCCTTGCTTGTTTAACAAATTTAAATCTCTAAGGTCCTTGAAAACATTGCATTGCATTCGCATAAACATTGCATATCATAGCATAACATTGCATCACAGGAACATTGAAGATTGGTTTTCTCATTTGCTCGCTATTTATTTTAGCAGAAATGGCTCTTGAACATCAAAGATCTCCAAGCTCGTAATGCTCGGCCAGCAGATGTTCACCATTTGGTCCAAGGCCAAGAAGATTTGAAGAAGCTCATCAAGAAGAAGAAGAAGGTTGGTCTCCTCAACATGGGCGACGCTACAAAGGTGGTCCTAAGGTGGTCACCGATTGAGCTCTCAAGGAAGTGTCCATACCGAGGAAAGTAACAAGGGTGATGGTGAAGGCAACACCGAGCTTGAGAAGAACTATGATGATGGCCAATACTCTAATGAAGATGACAAGTACAAGAAACTCAAGACCGTCTCAATGTCGTGGAAAACTCAAGATGTCCGGGCTGAATTTTGATGATTTGAGTCTTGTTCCTGGTGTTGTGATCCCTCCCAAGTTCAAAGTTCCAACTTTTGCTAAGTATGATGGCATGTCTTGCCCTAAGATGCATCTGAAATCCTATGTCCAAAAGATCAATCCCCACACTGATGACAGAAAGTTGTGGATGCACTATTTTCAAGAGAGTTTGTCCGGGACTCAATTGGAGTGGTATTATCAGCTAGAGAATGACCGTATCCGTACTTGGAGTGACTTGGCTGATGCTTTCTACAGACAGTATGAGTACAATGCTGAATTGATACCCACTCGCATGCAACTACAAAGCATGTCTATGGGTCGTGATGAGAAGTTCAAGGAGTATGCTCAAAAGTGGAGAGATCTAGCAGGCAGAGTTCAGCCACCCTTTTCCAATAGGGAATTGGTTGATATGTTTATGGGGACACTGACAGGCCCATTCTTCAATCATCTGATTGGAAACTCTTCAGCCGGATTCACCGAAATGATATCGACAAAGAGCGTATTGAAGCTGGTATCAAGAATGGGAAAATTCATGTAGAGTCATCTTCAAATGCTACGAAGAGATCTTTTGGTGGTAAGAAAGAAACTAATGCTGTGTATGGTCAGAAAAGCCGAGCCAAGACCGACCGTGTTCAATCTGGGGGCGCTTGTGATCTCCAATCCTACATCAAGACAACCTCGAGACAACGCAGAACTTAACGCGCCACGAAGACAGCTTTTTAAGATCAACATGCCATTGTCGCAAGCCTTGCAACACATGTTGAAAGCGTAACTGACACTTTGAGGATCCTCCTCGAATGTCAACACTTCCTCTCCGGCAATCCTAATGCTAAGCGTGCTACCATTCCAATAGCCTGTGACATAGTATCGATGATTGTTGGGCTCAAGAACAAGATTCAAGATATGATTGAAGCTAAGCATTGAGTTTGATCCTCCGCTGAGACCAATGTGATCAATGCGCCTATGCCTAATCATGACAAGGGTTCCAATGTCGTGGAGACGATACTTATGTTTTCAACATAGACGACTTGACCATTCCTCTGATGACTGTTAAGAGGAATTTGCTACAAGCTGGTGTCAACCCAGATGATGCCCAGAGAATTGTCATTGGTTCCCATCTGCACCTGATGGTTGTGCTTGGTTGAGAAGACGTGTTCAATGCATGATGGATAACCGTGAGATACTATTTCGAAACCACCGTAAGGTGTGAAGAAATGTCTAAGTTGAAGATTGACAATGCAAACGGTTGTACCATCTGTGGGATACCTTGGGGCAGCCAAGTGGAAAGTATGATTACATGGTGAAGTACATCGCCCCGATAGTTACAAGATTCCTATTGAAGATGTTAAGGTAACCGGATGGGGTGACGATTTCCTAAGATTACGCCGATGTAAACACTATAAGGATTTCATCACGATCCCGTGCCTAGAGTGGCGCCTCATTATCACTTCTCCAAGACCAGGCCATATTCCTCCGACAAAGCTATCCCTTGGAATTATGGAGTCGATGTTTACTACCATGGCGCCAAGCAAGACCCTCCGACCATTGAAGATCTTACTGAAGCTACCATTCCCGACATAGACAACATCACCGGATCCAAGGTGACCGTAACCAAGGGTATTCTCTCCAGATATCTCTCCTCCAAAAGACACCGCGACTCCAAGATTCCAGCTATTCAATCCATTCCCAAGCTAGAGGAAAGAACCAAGGACTCATCCCGCCAAAGTACCAAAGGAAGTTATCAAGACACCTCCAAACAAGAAATGGAGGAAATTCAAGATTATCAAGAAGAGTGACTACAATGTTGTGGAACAATTGGGATGACTCGTCCAAGATTTCCATGCTTGCTCGCTCTTGTGCTCCGAGGCTCATGCTAATGCCTTGGTGAAGTTTCAAGAATGCTCACGTGCGCAAGACACTACCACCGACCGCTTGAAGTTTGTATTGCTGGCCGCCAACAACGGCTTAGGCTTCTCGATGCCGATTTGACTCCTTCAGAAAGAAACACAACAAAGCCTTGCACATCTCTGTTGAGTGCAAAGGCACTACCTTATCTCATGTTTTAGTGGATACCGGTTCTGCTCTGAATATCCTTCCGAAGACTACTTTTGATCGAGTTGATGTCGAAGGGTTGGTTCGAGACCCAGTGACATTATTGTGAGAGCTTTTGATGGTTCTAAGAGAACAAGATTGGAGAACTTATCACTTAAAGTCGGTTCCCGCACTTTTGACTCCACTTTCTTTGTCATGGACATCCGTCCGCCTTACTCTTGCCTACTTGGACGCCTTGGATACATGGGCGGCTACCTCTACCTTACATCGGTTGAAGTACCCGTGAAAGGGAAGGTTGTTACAAAGGTGTGGTGAAGAAGAATACATGGTCATCATCCAAATGTCCGCTATCTTGAGATGGAAGGCGAATTCTTGAGACTCCCGTCAAGCTTTTGAAACAATCCCAGTCATGCTGCTGACTCTCCCACCACTCCGGTTACATAAGTTCCTCCTAGGATGGCCTCACCGAAAGATGCTCAGTGCTGTTGAAGAAGGTAGCTTTATTTGGGGACAGCCCCGATCTTCCTTTCAAATTTGACAAGACCGTTTAGGTTTCACTATCAAGGGTCAAGATGATACGCCGAACGTGCCGCCAACTTCCTTTCCGCATCGCCAGAGTGGAATCCATGTTATGGAAGACGACGACAACGACTTCGACATCAGCAAGTGGATCTTCCCAACTCCAGACAACAGACTCAGCAAGTGGATCATACCAATCTCCTTTAGTCGAGTAATTGCTCTTGTTTTGTTTTGCTTTTCGTTTTTTATGTTTTGAACAATAAACTTTGAAAGCCTAGTGCCTTGCCCGGGCATCATGGCTCGTTTATAGGGTTATTATCCGTTATGTATTTTCATTCAATAAATTCGTTGGACTTTTGCATTTCAATTGTTTGTTTTCTTTATCACCCTTCAAAAGCTATGTGTTTCTTACACACACCCACGTGATACACGCGTAATCACTCCGAATCTCGTAATAACATGCTAGTGCTAAATATGACTTCGATAATCCGATCTACCAAGCCGAAGACGAAAGTGAGGAAGATTGTGAAGTGCCGTGAGAGCTTGCCGATCTGACAAGAAGAGCGAGTTATACAGCCACACGAAGAGCAAGTTGAGGTTGTGAATTTGTTTCATGACATGATTCATCACGAGATAGAGATCTATGTCGACGACATGATAGCTAGATCACAGACTGAAGAAGAACATCTTGATCATCTACAAAACTGCTTGATAGGTTGAAGAAGTACGTGTTGAGACCGAATCCCAACAAGTGCACCTTTGAGTCGATCCGAAAACTCCTAGGGTTTGTTGTCGATGGAAAAGGTATTGAAGTTGACCCCAAGGTTAAAGCTATTCAAGAGATGACAGCTCCCCGCACCGAGAAGGAAGTCAGAGGTTTCTTGGGCCGATTGAATTACATTGCCAGATTCTTGCACATCTAACTGCTACTTGTGAGCCAATCTTCAAATTACTCAAGAAAGATCAAGTAGTGGAATGGAACGACGATTGCCGATCGCTTTTGACAAAATCAAGGAGTACCCAAAACCTCCTATCCCGATGCCAAGGAAGACCTCTTATCATGTACTTGATGTTGTTAGAGAACTCAATGGGGTGTGTGTTGGGGCAACATGACGAGTCCGGTCGAAAAGAGCATGCAATATACTACCTTAGCAAAAGTTTACCGATCGTGAAACAAGATACTCACAGAGAAAACTTGCAACTCTTTGGCTTTGTCACGACTAAGACAGATATGTTGACTCACACTACTTTGTTGATTTCAAGATGGATCCGATAAAATACATATTTGAGAAACCAGCTCTCCGAAGAATAGCAAGATGGCAAATGATCTTGACCGAATATGACATCCAAAGACACTTCTCGTAAAGCAATCAAAGGAAGTGTAGTAGCCGATCATTTGGCTCATCAAGCAGATGACTATCACCTATGCATCAATTTCCGATGAAGATGTTCTACTAGTTACAGATTATAAGAACCGTGCCCGGACGAAGGACCTGAGCAAGGATCCCGATGGACCATGGTCTTTGATGGAGCCTCAAACGCACTTGGCAATGGCGTTGGCGCCATTATCACCTCCCTACAAGTGACACACACCTTTCACCGCCAGATTATGTTTCAGCTTGCACTAACAACATGGCCGAGTACGAAGCGTGCATCATGGGTCTTAAAGCTTCTATTGACTTAAGAATAAAGTTCTTACAAGTGTATGGAGACTCAGCTTTAGTGATCACGATAAAAGGCGAGTGGGATACGAAGCATCCGAATCTCATTCGTGATCGAGAGCATGTTCGAGTTTGATCCCTTACTCAAGAAATCACTTTCAATCATATTCCACGAGAAGAGAATGACGCGTTAGCTACTATGTCATCTATGTTCAAGGTCGATGGGACGACGAGGCTCCCTGATCATCATTGAGAAGTTTGGCGAACCAAAGATTGTTATGAGCTTGACGTAAGAGAAACCTTGGTACTATGACGTGAAGAAGTATCTTGATACTCGTGAATATCCCGCAGGGCATATGTTAATGATAAGAAGTTCATGAGAAGATTTGCATCCAAATTCTTCCTCAAAGAATCGACATCTTATACAAGCAACCACGACTTGTGCTTACTGTAGACCGTAAAACAAAGAATGCATATCATGGAAGAGTTACACGAAGGCACATTTGGTACCCATTCCAAAGGGACATACCATGGCCAAGAAGATTTTGAGAACAAAGTTACTATTGGTCCACCATGGAAGCCGATTGTCATCACACGCCCGATCTTGTCACAAGTGCGATATATGCAAAGTGCACGCACCTCCAAGACTCAATGTTCTAACTCCTTGGCCTTTTGCAATGTGGGCATTGACATGATTGGAGAAATCAAGCCTTCCAATGGACATCGCTTCATCCTTGTGGCAATTGACTATTTCACCAAGTGGGTAAGTACCTCGTTCATGTTACTAAGAATGTTGTGGCTCGATTCATTAAACATAACCTTATCCGTCGGTATGGCACTCGAAAGGATTATCACGATAATGGCTCTAATCTCAACAACAAATGATCGAACTCGCACAGCTCAAGATCAAGCATCACAACTCTTCTCCTTATCGCCTAAGATGAATGGCGCAGGGAAGCCGCCAACAAGAACATTAAGAAGATTATACGTAAAATGATGTGACTTACAAGGATTGGCATGAGATGTTACCATTTGCTCTTCATGGTTATCGCACTCTGCACGAACATCCACAGGGCAACCCCTCTCTCTCTACTGATGGAAGCCGCCTTACCCATCGAGGTTCGGATACCTCAACTAGGGTCCTCCAGAGGCGAGTTAGGCGAAGACGATCGGTCCGCCTTGACCAGATTAATTTGATTGATGAGAAATGACTCGCGTCCATCTGCCATGGACAGATTTATCAGAAGCGAATGATTAGAGCATTTAACAAGAAGGTCAAGCACCAAGTCTACCAAGTCGGTGATTTAGTAGTCAAGCGCATCATTCTTCCACAAGGTGATCCCAAGGGAAAATGGACTCCCACCTATAAGGGACCATTTGTAGTCAAAACAGTGTTTTCCGGCGGAGCTATGATACTTAGCACCATGGATGGTGAAGACTTCCCACACCCTGCGAACGCAGACATAGTCAAAAAATACTACGCATAAAGAGACCCGCTAGGTCGACGAACCTAGGCAAAAATAAGGGCATCCTGGCGAACCAAAAGGTTCGGGCAAAAGTTAAGGATATATACAAAACATGTACACCCGGCAAGTCAAAACACGAAAAGGCGGTTTGGGCAAAAAGGGTATCCCAGAGATGAAAACCCGAAAGGGCGGTCTAGGCAAAAGTTAGATTTAAGCGCATTTACTATGTCTCTTCCGATCACCGCCTGCACTACTATCAAGATTCAAGGTTCAAATGGCGAAGATCGCCTACTCATTTTCTAACGATGTAAGGAGATGAGATAGTCGAAATATATGAGTACTAGCATAGTTGGAACTTAACGAGATTGTTTCCGATAGCTTTTACCTTTCTTGTGTACAAACTACTTGGCCATACGCCACCTTTCAAATAAACGCAAGCTTCTTTCTCTTTACAATTTCTGCTGTTGTTATTTGCAATAAGTCCAACGTTTGTTTTGAATGACTATACGCATTTGATAATAAGAATCTAATCACAAACATACGAAAAGTGAACATACAAAAGTACTTACTACATGCTCCAGGAATTGGGACGACGACGAAAGTCACCAAAGCATTCCCCCACAGAGCATGGTCCCCCACAAAGGTGTCACTCACCACAAACCTCCCCAGCGGAGTATATGTTGGTCCACGAGCCGTGATCCCAGTCAACTAAATCGGATTACATCAGTCTCCAAGAAGTAACATTTCATCCCCGACCGAGATATTTATCCCGGACATCTCTCCCCTTCCTTTTCCCCGGTGGTATCCGATCGAGACTTGGTCGATAGTGCACCGGAGGAAACTACATCTTCATCTCCCACTGGATTACAACGGATTCGACCCTTCTAACTGTGTTTCCGAACTATCAAATGCTCTCCAAGAGATCTACACTGTAATCCCCAGAGAGCGCCTCCTAAATTTCCTGAGATCTACATACAAGGTCCCCAACGGATCGCCTCCCAGATTCCCTCAGCACGATCTACATACAAGGTCCCCAATGGATCGCCTCCCAGATTCTCCTCAGCAGGGTCTATGTGTGAGATCTCCAACAACGAGCTTCAAATCTCTACCTTCCTCATCAATATCTAGGCCCAAGACCGGTCGATAGTGCATCGAGGAATCCAAGAATTTTTTCTCCTTCAAAAGCGGGTTCTCACCTACTCAATCCCCAAACAGAGTCGAATCTTCAAAGTAACATCCGCATCTTCTTCAAGATGGATATGTTTTGAAATACCACAACATCTATCATTCATACATTACTCATAAAGTCATAATTCATGCATATGTCATTCATATACCATCATGCATAATACTTTGCATAAAACTAACCAATATTCTATCAAAGTTCCTCTTGTTTTCTCCAAAAGTAATATACTCGACGCAAACAGTCCAGATTAAGCCCGAATCGACGGAAAACTATCCGAAGACCGCCTTGGTTGTCCTCCGACGATGTGTCCAGATTAAGCCCCGAATCGACGGAAAACTATCCGAAGACCGCCTTGGTTGTCCTCCGACGATCGTCCAGATTAAGCCCGAATCGACGGAAAACTATCCGAGAGACCGCCTCGGTTATCCTCCGATAACAGCAATGGATCAACACCGATGCACAACAGGAAGCTATCCACATTTTGCCAACTACAACCTCCCTCGTAGTAATCAAGACGAAGATTTATTCGATTCGATTGTCAACAAAGAACTACTAGTCTAGCTGATAACTCGGTTGCTTGATGGCATCTTAAGCCCATCTCCGACTACTTATCAACAATGCTTCACTTTCGAATGCTGCATATATGGTTAAAAATCAATGCAAACCAATAACTTCATTCAAAAAAAATGAACACGAAGTCTAACGACGACTCCTCTAGATGGCATCTTAAGCCCATCTCCTTGCTCCTTCCAGAACGACTACGAGCCTAGCGACGGCTCACTCCCCAAAGATCGATCTTCCAGATGGCATCTTAAGCCCATCCCCGTCAACTCCGTCGACATTCTCGAGTCTAGCGATGACTCATCCCCCAAATAAGTATCCAAATGGCATCCGTAGCCCATTCCCGCATCATCCATCAATGAGTGCAAATTTTCGTGGAGTGTTCAATCATCTTCTACCTCCAGTCACGAAAGACAAGCGTGTCAATCTAACCTCCAAGACAAGAAGATTGAACAGGTCAGTCATACCCCAAAATTTGCCCTCCATCTACTCAAGAGATTTCATACATCTATACTCAAGGATTCCTCAAGAGTCGACGATAAACTCTCTCTAGACAATCAACCCAAACTAGGGTTTGGTATCTCTCAAGTCAAGATGAATTTCCAACATCTCCAATGGTCTTCATGCCTCCTCATATGCTTCAAAGATTCTCCATGTCAAGTTTCAAGCCTCACAAGTCAAGTTTCCTCATAATTGCTCGATGGTTGAAAATCAACAGATTGAACAAAAGTCAACTGTGGTCAACATACAGTCAAACTTCGTAATTTTTGGTCAACATCCTCATTTTGAAGTTACATTCATCATTTGATCAAGGTTTGATCATGATTCATCAAGAAAACTCAAGATTTGCTCAAAAGTCAAACTTTCTAAATTAGGGTTTCTAGGTGAAAAGTCAATTGAACTTTGACTGATCATAACTTTCTCATACTTTCTCATACTTTCTCAGAAAATTTTCCACCACCTCTTGTTTTGAAGGAAATTCAATTCTCTATAACTTCATGTCTCACAAGAATGTCCAAAAAATGCTTCATTTGAGAGGTATAGCTCAAAACATTACAGGTCATTTTCAAAGTCAACAAAAAGTCAACTTTTTGTTTTGAAGATATATTGAGCATGGAAACTCCAATTGAGATGAGACCAAAAAGGTTCGTTAGAGGACTCTTAGAGATTTCCAAAAAGTCCAAGAACACTCAAAAATGTGGAAAATTGAGCAAGATACACCATTCACAAGTTGGGCAATTTTGAAAGAATGCACAAAGAGAGATACTTCTAAAAATCAAATTTTTTGCAAATGGGCTTGCTTTTTCTCCATCCAAACTTATTCCTCATACAATTAGGAATATCCAAGCCCAATGCCACGAATTTTTGATTTATTTTTCTATTTAATTTGTAATTTATTCATTTAAATGCAAATTAAATTTAAAAATAAAGTACAAAATTAAAATTAATTGCAAAGATTGATTTTATTCTTTCCTTGAGACTCAAATAACTTACAAATGCCAGCAATTTTCGAAAATTGATCAATTTGGCAAGATTGGATTGAGAATTAATCAAATTTTGAAAATTTGATTTTGTACAAAAATCAAAATTGATTTTCATTGAATGGTGATTGATTCTTACCAAAAACAATGCCAAATTCGTCCAGTACTTATACCTGATGCATACCAATCGAAAGAGAACGAAAAAATTGCCCTAGAAACCCTATTCCAAAGCTCAAAAAACTGTGACAAGCAAGCTATTGGCAATCCTACTTCCAGCCATTTTCAATCAATTTTAAGGTGTCAAACACATCCCTTGACATCTCCGAATCGATTCGACCTTTACTTTGCCAAAAACATCAAGAATCGTGAAAACTCGAAATCGGTTTGTTCTTGAATTTTCAAAATTCAATTCCTTCATTCATGCATTATTAACTCGATTTGTTGTTGTTTTGTGTTTAGTGATGTGTTTGCAAGCTTTCTCGGCAAGCCAATTGAATTTCCATGGTCAATCGTGTTACACCATAGCTAGGGTTTCGAGCTCGATTTAGGGCTTTGCTTAAATGGAAAATTGGACAATAGGACCAATACCATCGTGTTCTAATGCTTCAAGGAATCGAACCATAGCCTTAGATGTCATTTATATTATGTATGCTGTGTTTTGATTTTGTTGGGCTGAAGCGCCGAGCAAAAGCCGACGCTATCTTTCAAAAATTCAAAAGGTTGAAGACGATAGATGGCGCGTGAGGAAGCAGAGCGCGTGTATATTCCACTCACCGCTTCAAACAAGAGAACATGCCACTCGGTCAAGGCGTTGGTTTTGAAGGTTTGAGGGTCAGGTCCCCTGTTCGAACCATGCTGGGACCATTCTTTTACAAGTTTGCAATTTCTTCATATTTCTCATATTTTTATATTTTTTTAATATTTTCCATACATTTTAATTTCTTTTCATGTTTTTATTTATGCATTAAAAAATTGTCAAAAATTATTTTCCTTTTGCATTTATTCTCGTAAAATCTTTATTTAATTTAATAAATTAAAAAATATATTTTTGCATGCATATTTATTTTTATTTGTAATTTTGCATTTAAATCATTGTAAATTCATTTTAAATTATTAAATTGCATCTAAAAAATCCCAAAAAATTATTTTAGCATGTTTACATTATTTCCAGCATGTCATATTTTTTCCAATTAAAAATTTGCATTTTTTCTAACATTTTCTCTTATCTCGATTTCATCATATTTTCCGATTTCTCGTTCGTTTCACAGGTTCTTCCAATTCGGACGTTTCTTCACCGTTTTCATTTTATTTTCCAATAATGTAACTGTATATGGGATGTAATAGTTTAAAAATAGGTTTTTATTTTCCGCATTTTTTTAAATTATGTATCTGCCCCAAAGCCTTGTAATAGCGTAGGATTTACCTTTCCGCATCTTTACATTCCGCATTTAATTTCCGCACCCTATAAATTTCTAGTAACTAGGCGTGTATGGCAAGATAATAATGAACTTAGCCCACTAATTTGCAAGATAAAATATCTGAAATCAACACACTTCTTTCACACACGCACCCCTTAGGGTAATTCTCTCTCGTTGCCTTTGCGAATCACAAATGGTCAAGTCCCTCGAACGTAGAGGTATTCTAGCACTGTTGCCTCCAAATAAATCATCATAGTCCCTTCGATACAAAGATCATAAGACCCACGATGTCGCCTCCGAATACATGATCTTGGCCCTCGATTGTCGCCTACGAAAAATGATGATAGTCCCTTCGAATGTGCTAGGATACTTCCTACAAGTTGCTTTCTATGACCATCCGATGTCCCTTCAAATGTCCCGCTTACATCCAACGAATGGAGCTACCTACTAACTAATGGTAAGGCTAGCGCTATTCTAAAGGAACGTAGAAGTACGAAAACGACCAATTCTGAGTGGGTAAATAAGTCTCTTAGTTGCTTGCTCTATCAAATACTTTTCACACCTCGCACTTTTGTTAAAGTTCAAACTCTTTTCAAAACGAAACATTTCCGAACACTTTGTATACACTCCTACATGAGTCATTACAAATTCAAAGCGAAATGCCTTTTTTCAAAACATTTTTGTCAAACACACAGAAAGCATTTTTAAAGTGATCTAGAGCAACTAAGAGCCCGTAGAATAAACTACGGATGGAAAGGGGTGCTGATACCTTCCCTTTTCATAACCTTCTCCCTTACTCAGAATCTAACGAAGGTCTTTTTCTGTTACTTTTACCTTCCCTTAATTGGATAAAAATAAAAGTCGGTGGCGACTCTTGCTATCCGCACATTTGGATACAAAAATCCTACAAAGTCAGTTCACCGTGTTACAGCTGGTAGTTTCTTTCTCAATGAAGGTGTGTTATTGTCACCTTGAAATTTCTTAAGGTATTCAAAAGTACATATTAAATGCAAATGTCTTTGTAAATTAAGGGTCGACCCTCAGATGTGTAGATAGACACTAAGCAGACATGTTGATACATGAGATTCATGAGGGTTCTTTTGATACCTATGCCAATGGACACTCTATGGCTAAGAAGATGCTAAGGGAAGGATACTATTGGTTGGCAATGGAATCTGATTGTTACAAATTTGCAAAGAAGTTCCATAAGTGTCAGATTTATGCTGATAAAATTCATGTGCCTCATACACTTTTCAATGTTATTTCTTCCTCATGGCCTTTCTCTATGTAGGGTATTGACATGATTGGGGTGATTGAACCCAAGGCTTCTAACGGACATCGTTTCATCTTGGCAGCAATTAAATACTTCACCAAATGGGTTGAATCGGCTTCTTATGCCAATATTACCAAGCAAGTGGTGGTCTGATTCATCAAGAACAATCTCATTTTTCGGTATGGTGTGCCTAGCAGAATCATCACTGACAATGACTTAAATTTGAAAAATAAAATGATGGCGGAACTTTGTGAAGAATTCAAAATTGTTCATCATAACTCTTCTCCTTACAGACCCAAGATGAATGGGGAAGTTGAAGCTGCAAACAAGAATATCAAGAAGATCTTCCAGAAGTTGGTTGTCATCTACAAAGATTGGCATGAAATGTTGTCATTTGCTTTACATGGATATCGCACTTTGGTACGCACTTTAAAAGGGGAGACCCCTTTCTCTTTGATTTATGGGATGGAAGTAGTACTCCTCATTGAGGTCAAGATTCCATCTTTGCGTGTGATAATGGAAGCTGGATTATCTGATGCCGAATGGGTTCTGAATCGGTTTGACCAGTTGAATTTGATTGAAGAGAAGAGAATGACTGCTTTATGTCATGGTCAGTTATACCATAAAATAATAAAGAAATGTTTTGATAAGAAGGTCAAACCTCATGTATTCAGAGAAGGCGACCTCGTGCTCAGAAAGATCATTTCTTTAAATTCTGATTCCAGAGGCAAAAGGACTCCCAATTATGAACGCCCATATGTTGTCAAGAAAGCCTTCTCTGGTGGTGCATTGTGTTATACCCCAAAATTTTCCCTCCTATTTTCTCAAGAGAATCCATATCTTCATACTCAAGAATTTCTCAAGGGTGACCAGATGAACCCTCTCTTAAGCAATCAATCCCCAAACTAGGGTTTTGATTCCCTCGAGTCAAAGATAGTTTCCATTACCTCAAGTGATCATCATACTGTTTACTATGGAAAATGGTAAACAAGCGTTGGTCCTCCCTATGTACCAAAACTAAGGGTTACTCGCAAGATCGACCAGTTGATCTTAAGACGCGTGCTAAGATTTTGTATATTGTATTGATTTTGTCGAAATATGCCCTAGCCAAGAAACGGTTTGCTAAGACCAAGGGAAACAATAAAATGGATTTCCACACAGAAGTTTCAACCGACTGACTGGTGACACGTGACCGACAGTAGACTCTGGACGAAACAAGACTCAACGAACTAACTGGTTGGTGACTCGTGACCGACAAGCAGTGTTGAAAAGTTCATGCAAAGTTGCTCAAAATGAATACGAAAAGTAAAGACATTAAAGAGATAAAATTGAAAATATAAACTAATTGCATTGAAAATAAAGGTGGTGATTCACGTACATCAAAAGCTTAGTGACTCTTTCTTCCTTAAGCGCGGAATTTGGCAGAGTGTTGGTAAGAAAATTGAGAATACAAGTGAACACACCTAAAAATTACAACAAAGTGACTTATTTATAGTAATTTACAAGATAACCGCTAAAAGCAATCAACGGACGAAAATGAAACTAAAACGTAACTGCTACATAAGATTTTGCCATCCACATGGCACCTAGCAACCACAATCTCTTGAGGTAACTGCCCACGATCTTCAAAATTTGACTCTTTCCCGCTCGTGATTTAAAAAGGGTTAACCGCTCCTAGCTTTGATACATCTCAGGAAGAATGAAATTTCCATAAGTCCCTTAGACTACGTCTTTGACAACAACTGAACTTCGATTAATTCTTTCACTCAGTCCATAATATGTCCAATCGACCAACAACCTTTCTTTATTCAACCAGTCGATGTGGTTCATCTTCGACACATTCGTCTTGACCCCTTTTTCCTTCTGGCCGCCGATCTCGACTTTTTCCAGGTTTATTTGATACTTTGGTCAAATCGACCAATTTCTCGGTTCACTCTCTTGGTCGACACACTTCTTATTGACATCTTTGACTTGGTTTCATAAATTCTCCTAAGGAACCTATATTCGTTCAGGATCGGCCCCTAACTTGTAAGGATGTTTGCCTTTGACACATGCCCTTAAACGTATTTAGGAAATTTCAAGTAACACATACCTCCTCATATGTCTCAAGGGATCACCATGTCAAGTTTCAAGCCTCAGAGCTCAAGTTTGCTCAGTAAATTTCTCAGAAGGTTAAAAATTAGTTGTATTGGACAAAAAGTCAACGATAGTCAACATATAGTCAAACGTCATAATTTTTGGTCAACATCAAGATTTTGAAGTCACATTCATTATTTTATCAAGGGTTGATCATGACTCATCAAGAAAACTCAAGATTTGATCAAAAGTCAAAGTTTCTAACTTAGGGTTTCTTGACAAAAATTCAACAGAACTTTGACCAGGCATAACTTTCACATACTTTATCAGAAATTTTTCCACCAAAGCTCATCTTGAAGAGAATTCAATTATCTACAACTTTGTGTCTCACAAGCGTTGGCCAAAAATGTTTCATTTGAGAGTTATGGATCAAGACATTATAGGTCCTTCTAAAAGTCAACAGAAAGTCATCTTTTTCCAAAGAAGTGTAGATGAGAATTAAACTTCAATTAATATGAAACCAAAATTAGTCTTTAGAGGACATCTTGAGCTTTCTAAAAAGTCCAAGAACATTTCAAAATGATGAAAATTGAGCAAGATACAACTTGTGCAAGTTTGGGAAATTTGAAGAAGTGCATGAAGAGAAATACTAAGCAAAATCAATTTTTTCCAAATGGACCTAAGTTTTTATGATTAAAACTTGTTCTTAAGATCATCCATGACTCCTAAGTCCAATTACACGCCACCTTACCATTTATTTGATTTATTTTTTAATTAAATCACTAAAATTCAAAATTAATTAAAATAAAACACAAAAATAAGGAGCAAGCGTACAAGGCCTTGGATTTAAGTATCTTGAGGACGAAGGAAACCCATGCTAGTTGGAAAATTCGTGCAAGAAGAGATTGGCATGAGATTGAGAAATTTTGGAAAGATTAAGTTTGATTTTCAATCAAATACTTTCTCCATCAATGCATCATATTTCATAAAGTTTGTTGACCTAATTCCATTCCTCTATAAATACTCAATAAGTTCAGACATCAAGGACATGAAATTCTGTAGCCAAAAAGCTAGGGTTTTGTCTCAAAATTTTCAAAGAAAGTTGCACTATTGAATTCCAATTTCCAGACTGTTGCAAGCAATTCTAAGCACTCATTTGTGTTCCTGAGGTATAGTAGGGTAAGAATGGATCATTACCCATGGTTAAAACACGCTGAATCATGCCATACATGAACCTCCATTTGCATATTTTTCTTGAATTCGTATTTTGATTTTTGTTGTGTTTTCATTGAAACTAACTATGCTAATCATTTCCTGAGGTTCATTAGAGAAGGTTAGAAACATCGTTTGCAAGCTTTAGTGGATGAAACCTAAAACACCATTGTTGGGGCTCAGAACTGAGAAGCTTCGTATCTCTCTTTCCAGACCGATTTAGGTCAAACCAATGCCACCAATCGATTCGCAGGGGTCGATTTAGGGGGGTAGGCTTAACCTTGTGCTTCGATTCTCTTTATTTTGCAAGTTTGAATTCTAGGATGGATGGAGAAGATGATTTGAGGGTTGACTCCGGCGTTGCCTGGTCGTTTGACCAAAAACCCTAGGCGTGGCGTTCTGCAATTGGTCCATTCAAAAACCATGGAACCCACCGCGCATTTGATTATGATTGTTTTATTTTCAGAAAATTACAACACTTATATATTTATGAAATCAGTAAAATGAATGGATGTATCACCACCCCAATGGTTAACCATGCGCGCGCTAGTCCTCTCACTCTCTTAAGGCGTGGGTTTGATCCCTGCCTTTTGCAATTTTTCATAATTTTTCTAATTTCCACAGGTTTTCACATACATACAATTGAAGGTGTGTTACTGACAATACATGCAGATGGCGCAGTGGTCTAGTTTTGTGCCAATGACTTCAAGGTCCTGGGTTCAAGCCATGCAAGGACCTTCCTTATTTTTTTAACACTAATCCTCTTAACATTTTTTCTATTTCTTTTATTTTTCTAACTAACTTAATTTATTTTCTAAATTAATTAAAACGTATACTCCAAAAATAATTTAATTTCAGAATTAGGTTAATTAAACATTTAATAATTTTTTACATAAAAATAATTTATTTTTCTCATGATTTAAATTATTTTTCATAATTAATTGTTAATTAACTTAGAATTAGGTTTTATTAACTAAAATTGATTTCAAAAATATCAAAAAATATATTTCCCTTTACAATTAGGGTTTAGATGTTCCTTTTCCTATCATTAGACATTTTTCTTTCAATTTATTTACTTTATTTCGTATTTAAATTCTAGAAATCGCTATATAGGTCACAAAGTTTTTTGTAATAACGTCCCTCGATGACCCTACGAATAAAATCATCACAAAGATCATAGTCCCTCGATGACCCTCGATGTTGCCTATGAATATATGATCTCGTCCCTCGGTTGTTGCCTACGAATAAGTGATGATCGTCCCTTTCAATTGCTAAAGGTATCCTTACATGTTTCCTTCAATGACCAGACGATGACCCTAGAGTTGTCCTTTCACATCCAACGAATAGAGTTACCTACCAACTAATGGTATGGATAGCGTTATCCTAAAGGAGAAGGAAAATAACAAGAAACGACCATTCTGAGTAGGTAATAAGACTATTAATTGCTTGCTCAATCCAAATCAAAAATGCTTTTCACACCTCATACTTCTTTTCATAAATATTTTCAAACAAAACACTTTGTATACATTCCAGCGAGAATCATTACAAAGTTAAACATTTTCCAAACAAATATTTCCAAACACTTCGTATACATTCCAACGAGAATCATTACAAAGTCAAAGCGAAATACTCTTCAAATACTTTTCAAAATACTTTTCAAATCAAAAACACAGAAAGCAAGTTTTCAAAAAGTGAGGTTAGCAATTAAGAGCCCGTAGATAACTACGGATGGAAAGGGTGCTAATACCTTCCCTTTTCATAATTACCTCCCTTACTCAGAATCTATCAAAGGTCTTTCCTGTTCTTTTCACCTTTCCTTTATTGGATAAAATAAAATTCGGTGGTGACTCTTGCTATCCACAACATTTGTGATAAAACACAAAACAAACAAGTTAGTTCTCCCAACGTTTTACAGAACTGGCGACTCTGTTGGGGAATACACCCAAAGAGAGGTTACCTTAGGGCTATAGATCACTTTATCGCTTTCTGTTTTCTTTGTATGCTTTACTTTTGAGGGTTTCTTGGGTATTATATTTGTGGGGGGTCCTACACCCGAATCCAGGTTTCCTTAGGTAAGTAGCAATAGATCATCGTGACTATCCGGCGTAGACCGAAACGATTAAAATGATGGCTTCGGTTAGTGTGACACTTTGGATGTAATGATGTTCCTCATGTTGAGTTGAGGAAATATTTGGCATCTGTGTGGTGTCATCAAGAACTAACTAAACTTTTAGAACCTTAATTGACCCATATTAGCCATTAGAAGGTAGTGAGATAGCCGACTTCGGTGCAGACTGAGGTTTGTTGATACTTGATTCTACGCTCATTGAGATTTGACTTTCGGGATGTTTCGATCGACCATTTGGTAGTCGTATTGAAATAAAGCCTGTGAGGAAGATCCATGATATGAGATTCCTAGAACCCGGTTACAATTATAGGACAGGTTGAACCAACTTAAACTCCGGTGAAGGGTAGACACCTATACCTCATGCAAGCCTTAAACCTAGGGCTATTGTGTGAATTACTTGTGTGTTCTATTTAAACATGACATCATAACATCATAAAATAATATAATTCCTAACCATTTCGAGGACCTATGGATTTATCTTTGCTCTTTGTTGTAGGTTTATGGCTTCCAGGAAGACTGTCCGAATCAACTTTGTGGGCATATCTTCCCAACTCAAGGAGTTAGTCTCAAAAGTTCCAGATAACACTCAGTTCATCAAGAGGCATAGTTATCTACTTGACTAGGTTACCTCGGGTTTTAAAAAAGATATGTTGAGCATCATGTTCCAAATCTTTGATCTGAAGCATCATTGCTTTACTTTCCCAAATTATCAGTTAGTACCTACAATGGAAGAGTTCTCCAAGCTACTTGGGATGCCCATTCTTGATCAGACACCTTTCAACGGTTCAGAAAAAGTTCTGAGGTTTGAAGACATTGCATCATCTTTACACCTAAAACGGTCAGACATTGAAGCCAATTGGGAAACAAGAAGTGGAGTTAAGGGTTTGATTTCCAAGTTTCTGATAAAGAAGGCTCAAGAATTCTTAAAGGCTATGAGTTTCCATGCTTTTGAAGACATTTTGGCTTTGCTAATCTATGGGTTGGTACCTATTTCCTAATCTAGATCAATTCATAGACGTGAACGCCATCAATATTTTCCTTACTCATAATCTTGTGCCTACCTTACTTTGAGATATTTTGCATTCTCTCCACACTCGTACTATGAAAAGACAAGGAACTCTTATGTGTTGCATACCGTTATTATCCAGGTGGTTTATTTCGCACCTTCCTCAATCAGTGATGAGGAATGAACAAGGTTTGAGATGGTCTCAAAGGTTGATGTCACTCTCTCATTCAGATACTCGTTGGTGTCTCTACTTTCGAAAGGACTTCACTTTCATTGAGCGTTATGGAGAATTCCCTAATGTACCACTCCTTGGCATAAGGGGAGGTATCACTGACAACCCTTCTCTAGCACTACGTCAGTTTAGTTATGCTCAAAGAAATGGTCTTCATGACATACTCATTCAAGGCATTGTGTTTGACTACGACGATGATCTTCAAGGTTACCGTCGAAGATTTATGCACGCTTGGGGCATGGTGAAGAAAACTGATACCAAGACCTTGGGGCATAAAAATTTCGTTCCTTAGGAACCTTACCTCAAATGGGTGCGAGCCCCCTCTCAAAATCTCATGATGCTATATGCTGCTATTCTACCAATAATTATGGAACCTGTTACCGAAGGCGACGAATCTTACACCATTCTTCATCCAGACATGCCTACTGATTTTGAAGAATTGAAGAAATCATGGATTCAACTCAAAGAAGAAATGGATACCTTCGAAGCTCAGTGCTATGCAAGTGAGAAAAGAGTATTAGAGCTGATGAAGCAACTTCACGAGGAATAGAGTATTAATCCCTACGTCAACACAAAGAGGAAGCGCCCATGGGAGGCCTAAGCACTAGGAATTTCATTTTTTATACTTGTATTCCTAATAAAAAGTTTGTTTCTTTCTTGTTTATCAAATTTAAATTTCTAAGGTCCTTGAAAACATTGCATTACATAACATTGCACATCATAGCATATCATCTCATAACAAGTACTCTGAAAATCGGTTTTCTTATTCTCTCGCTGTTTATTTCAGCAGAAATGGCTCTTGAACAAACTGTCAAAGATCTCCAGGCTCCGAACGCTCAGTTTTAGGAGATGTTCACCAATTTGGTCCAAGGTCAAAAATATTTGAAAAAGCTCATCACCCAAAAGAAGAAGATTGTTGGCATTATCAACCTAGGAAGAAAGCATAGAGGTTCAGTCAAAGTTGTCAGACAACTTGAGTTCTCAGACAAGAGCGGCGAAACTGAGGGAAGCGTCAAGACCGATGAAGGAAGCCATCATGGGTCTCAAGAAGAAGAGGAAGAAGACTATATGAGCGAGTTGTATCCTCCTGACAACCAGAAGTATAAGCAACTTGAAGATCGTCTGAATGTTGTGGAAAATCTAAAAATGTCAGGGTTGAGTTTTGATGATTTAAGCCTGGTTCCTAGAGTGGTCATTCCCCGCAAGTTCAAAGTTCCTACTTTTGTTAAGTACGATGGAATTTCTTTTCCAAAGCTTCATATGAAGTCCTATGCTCAGAAGATCCAACCCCACACTACTGACAGGAAGTTGTGGATGCATTTCTTTCAAGAGAGTCTATCCGGAGCATAGTTAGAATGGTATTATCAGCTAGAGAATACTCACATTCGTACATGGAATGATTTGGTGGATGCTTTCTACAAACAATACCAGTACAATGTTGAATTGGCACCAACCTGTGATGAGAAGTTCAAACAGTACGCCCAGAAATGGAGAGATCTAGAAGGAAGAGTCCAGCCACCCTTATCTAATAGGGAATTGGTTGACATGTTCATGGGAATGCTGGCAGGCCCATTCTTCAATCATCTGATTGGAAACTCTTCATCCGGATTCATCGAGCTAATATTGACAAGCAAACGTATTGAAGTTGGAATCAAGAGCGGAAAGGTTCAAGTCGAAACATCTTCAAATGTTGCGAAGAGATCTTTGGTGGGAAGAAAGAAGCCATTGTTGTGTATGGTCAGAAGAACCGTTATAAAGGTGATCTCAATCAATCTGTGGGGGCATTCTTGATCTCCAATCCCACACCGGTGCAACCTCAACAAGACAACGCACGTAGGCAGATCGCGCCAAGAAGACAGTTTACAAAGACCAACATGTCATTGTCTCAAGCACTACAACACATGTTGAAAGCAGAGCTGATTATTTTGAGAGACCCACCTCAGCATGTGAACACTTCCTCTCCAAAGTACAATCCCAATGCAAGATGTCCATACCCCTCCAATAGCCCTGGGAACGACACCAACAACTGTTGGGCCTTGAAGAACAAGATCCAAGACATGATTGAAGCTCTGGAAATTGAATTTGACCCTCCCTGTCTTTCTTTTTATCTTATCACCTTTTTAAAAGCTATATGTTCTTACACACACGCACGTAATAAACTTCGGATCCACATTCACTCTGGATCCCTTCGATAACGACTCTTCTATTGCTAAATATGACTTTGATAATCCGATTTACCAAGCCGAAGACGAATGTGAGGAAGATTCTGAAGTACCAGGAGAACTTTCCAAACTGCTACAGCAAGAGGAAAGGGCTATACAGCCACACGAAGAACCGGTTGAGGTCGTGAATCTAGGTACTGACGAAGACAAAAAAGAAATCAAGATGGGAGCGGGGCTTAAGAACAGTATCAAAGAAGATTGATCCAAATGCTGCGAGATTACATCGAGATTTTTGCTTGGTCCTACAAAGACATACCAGGTCAAAATATCGACATTGTGGTACACCGACTACCAACGAAAAAAGGTTTTATCCCTGTGAAGTAGAAGGTTCGTTGTATGCTTCCTGAGATGTCTGAGAAAATTAAAGTCGGAGTCATGAAGCAGTTCAATGTCGGTTTCTTATCCTTTACTTCTTATCCACAGTGGATTGCGAATGTGGTACCCGTACCTAAGAAGGATGGCAAGGTGCGTATGTGCGTGGACTACCGAGATTTGAATAAGGCGAGCCCGAAAAACGATTTTCCGCTTCCACATATCGATGTCCTGGTCGACAACACCGCTCAGCATAAGGTTTTCTCTTTCATGGATGGTTTCTTCGGTTATAGTCAAATCAAGATGGTTCCCGAGATATGGAAAAGACTACTTTCGTTACACGGTAGGGCACTTTCTGTTACAAGGTCATGTCGTTTGGGTTGAAGAATGTTGGCGCCACATATCAGCATGCTATGGTAGCTTTATTCAATGATATGATCCATCACGAGATAGAGTTCTACATCGATAACATGATAGCTCGATCACAAACCGAAGAAGAACATCTCAATCATTTGCGTAAGCTATTTGATAGACTGAAGAAATATAAATTGAGACTGAATCTGAGAAAATGCACTTTTGGAGTCATATCCAGCAAGCTCTTGGGATTCATTGTCAATGGTAAAGGTATCAAAGTTGATCCTTCCAAGGTTAAAGTTATTCAAGAAATGCCAGCTCCCCGTACCGAGAAGGAAGTCAAAGGTTTCTTAGGACGACTGTATTACCTTTCTAGATTCGTTGCACATCTAACTGCTACTTGTTAGGCAATCTTCAAGCTACTAAAGAAAGATCAAGTAGTAAAGTGGAACGACGACATCCAGACAGCATTCGACAAAATTTAGAAGTACCTACAGAAACCTCATATCTTGATGCCACTAGTTAAGGGAAGACCTGTGATCATGTACTTAACAGTATTAGAGAATTCAATGGGGTGTGTGTTGGGGCAACATCATGAGGTTGGTCGAAAAGAGTATGCAATATACTACTATAGCAAAAAGTTTACCGACTGTGAAACAAGATACTCACAACTCGAGAAAACATGCAGCTCTTTGGCTTGGGCTGCTCGCCGACTAAGACAGTATATGTTGACTCACACTACCTTGTTGATCTCTAAGATGGATCTGATAAAATACATATTCAAGAAACCTGCTCTCTCCGGAGGAATAGCAGGATGGAAAATGATCTTGACCGAATACGACATCCAGTATACTACTTAGAAGGCCATCAAAGGAAGTTTGGTAGTTGATTATTTGGCCCATCAAGCTGTAGATGACTATCAGTCCATGCATTTCGAGTTCCCAGACGAGGATATTATGTTAGTCACTAATTGCGAAGAACCTGGACCGGGTGAAGGACCTGAGCCAGGATCCCGATGGACCATGGTCTTCGATGGAGCTTCTAACGCACTTGGGAACGGTATTGGCGCTGTGATTGTATCTCCCAACGACGGCCATACACCTTTCACCGCCAGATTATGTTTCGATTGCACCAACAATATGGCTGAATATGAAGAATGCATTATGGGTATCAAAGTTGTTTTTGACTTGAGGATCAAATTCTTGCAAGTATATGGAGACTCAGCTTTGGGGATTAGTCATATTAAGGGTGAATGGGACACGAAGCATCCAAACCTCATTCCATATCTAGAACATGTGTTGAATCTGATCTCCTACTTCAAAGAAATCACTTTCGAGCACATCCCACAAGAAGAGAATCAGTTGGCAGACGTGTTAGCTACCATGTCATCTATGTTCAAAGTCAGATGGGACAACGAAGCTCCTCAGGTTACGATTGAAAGACTAGACGAACCAACATACTGCTGCGAACTTGATACCAAAGGAGTAGAAGAGAAACCTTGGTTCTACGAAGTGAAGAGGCACCTCGAGGCTCAAGAATACCCTGAAAGGGCATCTGTCAATGATAAGAAGTTCCTAAGAATATTTGTCACCAAGTTCTTTCTCAGTAACTGTATCTTATACAAACGCAATCATGACTTGGCCTTACTCTGATGTGTAGATCAGTAGACAGTAGAACGGATCATGGAAGAGTTACATGAAGGCGCCTTTGGTACCCATTCCAGTGGACATACAATGGCTAAGAAGATTCTGAGAGTAGGTTACTATTGGTCCATTATGGAGGCTGATTGTTATTGATATTCCCGATCTTGTCACAAATTCCGGATATACGCAGACAAAGTGCATGTTCCTCTAGTTCCATTGAATGTTCTGACCGCCCCGTGGCATTTCATGATGTGGGGCATTGACATGATTGGGGAAATTAGACCTACTGCTTCTAATGGGCATTGTTTCATCCTTGTTGACATCTATTACTTTACCAATTAGGTAGAAGCAGCCTCGTTCGCATCTGTTACCAAGAATGTCGTGCCTCGATTCATCAAACATAATCTCATTGACCGATACGGCATCCCAGAAAGGATTATCACAGACAATGGTACCAATCTCAACAACAAAATATTCATCGAACTCTGCACGCAGTTTACGATTAAGCATCATAACTCTTCTCCATATCGACCAAAGATGAATGGCACAGTGGAAGCCGCCAACAAGAATCTTAAGAAGATCATACAGAAAATGATAGTGACCTATAAAGATTGGCATGAGATGTTTCCATTTGCTCTCCACGGTTATCGCATTTCAGTACGAACATCTACAGGGGTAACCCCTTTCTCTCTCGTATATGGTATGGAAACAGTTCTACCTATCGAGGTTCAGATGCCTCACTCAGAGTACTCAAGGACGCAGGGTTAGACAAAGACGAATGGGCCCAGACTCGGCTCGACCAGATCAACCTGATCGATGAGACACGACTCGCAGCCATCTTCCATGGACAGATATATCATAAACGAATGATTAAACCCTTCAATAAGAAAGTCAAGCACCGAGTGTATCAAGTTGGCAATCTAGTAGTCAAGCGCATCATCCTACCATAAGGTGATCCCAAGGGAAAATAGACTCCCACCTATGAGGGACCATTTGTAGTCAAGACAATATTTTCCAATGGATCCATGATACTAAGCACTATGGATGGTGAAGACTTCCCGCATCATGTGAACGCAAACATAGTCAAAAAATACTACGCATAAACGAGACCCGCTAGGTCGATTGACCTACGCAAAAATAAGGGTGTCCTAGCGAACCAAAAGGGTTTGGGGGAAAGTTAGGGACATATATATAAAAAGTGTACACCCAGTGTTATACCCCAAAATTTTCCCTCCTACTTCTCAAAACAATCCACAACTCCATACTCAAGGATTTCACAAGGGTTGACCGACAAACCACTTCTAAGCAATCAATCCAAGTTAGGGTTTTGCTCCTCTCAAGTCAAAATGGATTTCAAATGCTCCAAGTGGTCATCATACCTCATCATATACTTCAAGGGATCATCATGTCATGTTTCAAGCCTTACAAGTCAAAATTGTTCATCCAATTGCTCAGATGGTTGAAAATCAGTTGTATTGGACAAAAAGTCAACTATGGTCAATATACAGTCAAACTTCATAGTTTTTGGTCAACATCAATATTTTGAAGTGATATTGATCATTTGATCAAGAGATGATCATGATTCATCAAGAAAAGTCAAGATTTGATCAAAAGTCAAAGTTTCTAAATTAGGGTTTTTTAGACAAAAGTCAACAGAACTTTGACCAGGCATAACTTTCACATACATGATCAGAAATTTTTCCACCAAACATAATTTTGAAGAGAATTCAATTCTCTACAACTTCATGTCTCACAAGCTTGGGTTAGAAATGCTTCATTTGGAAGTTATGGATCAAAACATTACAGGTCCTTTTAAAAGTCAACAAAAAGTCATCTTTTTGCAAAGAAGTGTTAATGAGCATGGAAACTTCAATGAAGATGAAACAAAAAGGGCTGTTTATAAGACATATTGAGCTTTCTAAAAATTCCAAGAACACCCAAAAATGTTAAAAATTGAGCAAGATACAAGTTGAGCATTTTCGACGAGGTGCATAAAGAGAAATACTTGAGAAAGACAAAAAAAATTCTAAATGGCCCTAACTTTTCTTGATCCAAACTTGTTCCTTATCTGAATTAGTACCTCCAAGCCCAAGGCCACGTTTTTTATCTTTTATTTTTATTTATTTTGGATTTTATTTCATTTAAAACCAATTTAATTAAAATAAAAGATATAAAATCAAGATATTAAGTGCAAGATTAATTTTCTCTCATTCTTGAGGTCCAAGCAAGCCATACAAGCTGTCATTTTCGAAACCATTGAGATTGGCAAGAGAATTGATTGAAATTTGATCAAAAAAGGAAATATTTGGTTTCATTCCAAATCAAATATTCTTTCATTGATTGGCATATAACTTCTTCATGATTCTTGACCTAATTCACTCTAGTATATATACACACTGATTCCAGATGCCACAAGGACGGATTCCATGCCTCAAGAACCCTAAACCAAGTGCAAAAAACCGTGACATTCGAGCAACCTAGCAGTCAACGTTTCAGGCTGATTCAATCAATTCTAAGCCTTCCAATTGCTTCCTGGTGTTCCTCTGAATCGTTCCAGATACTCACAAGCTAACAATACCTCCAGAATCACTCAATTCGAGTCACGGTTTATTTCAAAAAAAGTTTGAAATCGATTTTGTACATACACTCATATTTAATATGTTTTGATAATATATTTGTGTTTCTAACATGATTTTGATGCTTTCCATATGGTTTAAGCCAAAATTTTCCAAAACTAGAGACATATTCATGTTCAGGAGGTTGAAAGCAATCGATCCACATCCTCATCATAAATTTATATTGCGTATTGCTTGAGTTATGATTATGCAAGTGCTATAGTGACCGTGCGCGTGTTTTTGGATTTGAAATATTTTAAATTCTGGTTTTCACACTTATCTTATTTCATTCATTATCTTAACATGATATGCATGCAGCTTAGTTAGCCAAGGGACGCGCCTATGAGGTAGAGGGTCTGGGTTCGATCCCTGGCATCCTCACCTATTTTTACCACTTTTCAAAACTAACCAATTTTCTTATTATTTTTCTTATTTTGTTTAATTCTTTTCAAATATTTTTCTAACACATTAAAAATCACCAAAAAAGTTATTTTTTCACAATTAGGTCAGAAAAATGCTTATTTAATTTTTAACATAAAAAAATAATATTTTTCATTCATATTTTAATTAATTGTTAATTAATCGAAAAATTAACTTTTAAGTTTTTCTATACTAAAATTAATCCAGAAAATTCCCAAAAAATATTTTCTCATCTAATTAGGTCTACTAACCTTAAAACTTTTTTTTCTAACTCAACTTTTTTTTACTAACATTATTTCCTCTTATTTGCAATTCAATCCTTTTTCCGATTATTGTAACTGTTTCCAGGTTGTAATAGTTAGGTTTATTTTCTCACACATTCTTTTTCAATATTATGTATCTGCTCATGGGATGTAATTGTTTAATTAGGTTTTATTTTCCGCACTCCTCAATTATGTAACTTCCCCAAAGCCATGTAATAGCGTAGGATTTACTTTTCCGCACTTTACATTTCCGCAATTTACTTTTCGCACCTATTAATTGTTAGTAACTAGGCGTGTATGGAAAGATAAAAAAAACAACATAGATCACTTCTAATTCAAGATAAAATATCTGAATATAACATACTCTCTTCACACATGCACTCGCCATAGGGTATCCTCTCTCGTTGCCTTTCGAATAATGGTCATGTCCCTCAAATGTAGGGATATCTTAGCTAAGACGCTTACAAGCAATGTCATCATAGTCCCTTCGAATTAAAGATCATAGTCCCTCGATGACCCTCGATGTTGCCTACGAATATATGATCTCGTCCCTCAATTGTTGCCTACGAAAAATGATGATCGTCCCTATGAATATGCTAAGATATCCTTACAAGTTGCCTTCTATGACCATCCGATGTCCCTTCGAACGTCCCTTTACATCCAACGAATAGGGTTACCTACCAATTAATGGTATGGATAGCTTTATTCTAAAGGGAAGCCAAAAAACACGGAAATGACCGTTCTGAGTAGGTAATAGACTCTTAATTGCTTGCTTTATCAAAACACTTTTAACACCTCACACTTTCGAAAACATTTTCAAACACTTTGTATACATTCCAACGTGAATCATTACAAAGTCCTTTTCCAAAACAAAACATTTCCAAACACTTCGTATACATTCCAGTGTGAATCATTACGAAGTCAAAGTGAAATGTCCTTTTCAAAAATCTTTTCAAACACACACACAAAACAATTAAAGTGAGCTAAGCAATTAAGAGCCCGTAAATAACTACGGATGGAAAGGGTGCTAACACCTTCCCTTTTCTTAACTGCCTCCCGTACTCAGAATCTAACGAAGGTCTTTTCCTGTTCTTTTCGCCTTCCCTTAATTGGAAAAAAGAAAAGTCGGTGGCGACTCTTGCTATCCGCAACATTTGCATAAAACGCAAAACAAATAAGTCAGTTCTCCCACCGTGTTACAGAACTGGCGACTCTGTTGGGGAAAACCCTAAAGACAGGCTACCTTAGGGTTTTTAGATCACTTTAATTGTTTGACTTGTATGCTTTACTTTTAAGGGTTGCTTGGGTATTATACTTGTGCGGGATCCTACACCCGGATCCAGGTTTCCTTAGGTAAGTAACAATAAATCGTCGCGATCGTTAGGCGTATACTGAAACGGTCAACATGATGGCTACGTTAGTGCGACACTTTGGATGTCCCGATGATCCTCATGTTCAGCTGAGGAATGTATTTGGCGTCTGCGTGGTGTCATAAGCACTAACTCAACTTCTAGAACCCTAATTGACCCATCTTGGCCATTAGAAGGTAGTGAGATGGCCGGCTTCGATATAGACTGAGGTTGGTTGATACTCGATGCTACGCTCATTAAGATTCGACTTTCGGGATGTTTCGGTCGACCACTTGGTAGTCGTATTGAAATAAATCCCACGAAAAAGATCAATGATATGAGATTCTTAGAACCCAGTCACTATTATAGGACAGGTTGAACCCACTTAAACTCTATTAGGGTAGACACATATTCCTCATGCAAGCCTTAAACCTGGGGCTATTGTGTGAATTGCTTGTGCTTGCTAATTGTCTTAAACATGACATAATTACATCATGACATCATAAACATCACATCATTTCTAACTATTTCAAGGACCTGGGAATTTATCTTTGCTCTGTTTTGTAGGAATTATAGCTTCCAGGAAGAATATCTGAATCAACTTCGTGGGTATACCTTCTAAACTCAAAGAATTAGTTTTAGAAGTTCCTGATCATGCTCAGTTCATCAAAAGACATGATTATCTTCTTGACTTGGTTATCTCCGGTTTTGAGGAAGATATGATGCACGTCTTATTCCAGTTCTTAAATCCGAAACATCATTGCTTTACATTCCTAGATTATCAGTTGGTACCTACATTGGAAGAGTTCTCTAAGCTACTTGGGATACCCATTCTTGATCAGATACCATTCATCGGTTCAGAAAAAGCTCCAAAATATGAAGACATCGCATCAGCGTTTAATCTAAAACGATCAGACATTGAAGCTAATTGGGAAACAAGAAGTGGAGTTAAGGGTTTGCTTGCTAAATTTATGATGAATAAATCTCGAGAATTCCTGAAGGCTATGAGTTTCCATGCATTCGAAGACACTTTGGCCTTGCTAATCTATGGTTCGATACTATTTCCTAATCCAGATCAGTTCATAGACGTGAACGCCATCAAGATATTTTTCACTTGTAATCCTGTGCCTACCTTACTTGGGGACATTCTGCATTCTCTCCACACTCATACTATCAAAAGACAAGGAACTCTCATGTGTTGCATACCGTTACTTTCCAGGTGGTTTATTTCGCACCTTCCTCAATCAATAATGAAGAACGAGCAAAGATTGAAGTGGTGTCAAAAGCTGTTGTCACTCTCTCATTCAGATATTCGTTGGTGTCTTTTCTCTCAAAAGGACTTCACTTTCATTGAGCGTTGTGGGGAACTCCCTAATGTACCACTCCTTGGCATAAGGGGAAGTATCACTTACAACCCTTTTCTAGCTCTACGTTAGTTTGGTTATGCTCGAAGAGATGGTCCTCATGATATGCTTCCTCAAGACATTGTGTTTGACTACAACAACGATCTCCAGAACTACCGTCAAAGATTTGTACACGCTTGGGGCATGGTAAAGAAGACTGATACCAAGACTTTGGGACACAAAAATTCCATTCCTGGGGAACCTTACCTCAAATGGGTGCGAGCTCGAGCTCAAAACCTCAGGATGCCGTTTACAGGTGTTCTACCAGTGTTTATGGAACCTGTTGCTATAGGTGACGAACCCTACACCATTCTCCATCCAGACATGCCTACTAATTTCGGAGACATGAAGAGATCCTGGATTCAGCTTAGAGAAGAAAGGGATACCTTCGAAGCTCAATGCTATGCAAGCGAAAAGAAGGTATTAGAGTTGACAAAGCTACTTCTCGAGGAGCAAAGCATCAATACCTACTTCAAAACAAAGAGGAAGCGTCCATGGGAGACCTAAGCTTTAGGAATTTCTTTTTTTTATTTTGTTTAAAATATCTTTTGTACTTGCTAAAAGTAAACTAATAAAGAGTTTGTTCGTGTTTGTTTAACAAATTTAAATTCCTAAGGTCCTTGAAAACATTGCATTGCATAACATCGCATATCATGGCATAACATTCCATAACAGGTACATTGAAGAACAGTTTTCTTATTCTCTCTCTGTTTATTTCAGCAGAAAAAATGGCTCTTGAACAGACTGTCAAAGATCTCCAGGCTCAGAATGCTCAATTCCAAGAGATGTTCACCAATTTGGTCCAAGGCCAGAAAGATCTGAAGAAGCTCATCACCAGAAAGAAGAAGACCATTGGTATTCTCAACATGAGAAGAAATCACAAAGGTCCAGCTAGGGTGGTCAGGCAGTTCGAACTCTGAGACAAGAGCGGTGAAACTGAGGGAAGTATCAAGTACAATGAAGGAAGCCATCATGAGTCTGAAAACGAAGATGAAGACTATGTGAGCGAGCAGTATCCTCCTGACAGTGACAAGTACAAACAGCTCGAAGACCGTCTGAATGCTATGGAAACTCTGAAAATGTTAAGGCTTAACTTTGATGATCTGAGTTTTGCTCCCAGTGTGGTAATTGCCCACAAGTTCAATGTTCCTACCTTTTCCAAGTATGATGGCACCTCTTGCTCGAAGCTTCATCTAAAATCCTATGTTCAGAAGATTCATCCTCATATTGAAGACAGAAAATTGTGGATCCATTTCTTTCAAGAGAGTTTATCCGAAACTCAGTTGGAGTGGTATTATCAGCCAGAAAGCACCCACATTCATACCTGGAACAACTTAGCAAATGCTTTCTACAAGAAGTACCAATACAATGCTGAATTGGCACCTACCCGCATACAACTACAAAGCATGTCTATGGGTCGTGACGAGAAGTTCAAGGAATATGCTCAGAAATGGAGAGATCTAGCAGGCAGAGTTCAACCACCCTTGTCCAATAGGGAGTTGGTTGACATGTTTATGGGAACACTGACATGCCCATTCTTCAATCATCTGATTGGAAACTCTTTAGCCGGATTCATCGAGCTGATATTGACAGGTGAGCATATTGAAGCTGGAATCAAGAGCGGAAAAATACAGGTAGAGTCATCTTCAAATGCTACGAAGAGATCTTTTGGTGGTAAGAAAGAAGCCAATGCTGTGTATGGTCAAAAGAACTGTGACAAAGCTGATCGCACTCAATATGTGTGGGTAGTCGTGATCTCCAATCCTACACCAGTGCAATCTCAACGAGACAACGCGCGTATCCAGAACGCACCACGAAGACAGTTTATGAAGATCAACATGTCGTTGTCTCAAGCATTGCAACACATGTTTAAAGCAGAGCTGATTACTTTGAGGGATCCTCCTCAAAACGTTAACACTTCCTCTCCAAAGTACAATCCTAATGTAAGGTGTGCATACCACTCCAACACTCCAGGGCACGACACCAACAACTGTTGGGCCCTGAAGAACAAGATTCAAGACATGATTAAAGCAAGGGAAATTAAATTCGATACTCCTGTCGAAACTCCGAATGTGATCAACGCACCAATGCCTGACCATGGTAAAAGTGCCAATGCTATTGATGATGACTCCTATGTTTATGATGTGAACAAGCTGACTATTCCTTTTATGACTATTAAAAGAGATTTGCTGCAAGCCGTTGTATTTCCAGGATGCCCTGATAATTGTCGTTGGTGTGCATCTGAATCTGACAGATGTGCTTGGATAAAAAGGCGTATCCAACGGATGATGGACAACCTAGAAGTGTTATTTCTAAAACCTCCATCTGTGGAGAATTTGTGCGAAGACATTTCTAAGAATCTAAAGATCCAAGACGTAAGCGAAGCCTTACCAGAAGTCTGGGATACCTTGGGGAAGCCAAGTGGAAAGTTTGATTTCATGGTTAAATATGCCGCTCCCGAAAGTTACAAGATTCCAATCGAAGACATCAAAGCAACCGGATTGGGAGACGATTACCCAGAAAACTATGCTGATGTGAACATAATAAGGATCACCTCTGTTGATCCTGCGTCTAGAGTGGCACCTCTCATTATTACTTCTCCCAGATCAATTCCATATTCCTCTGACAAAGCTATACCTTGTAATTATGGAGTTGAAGTTTACTATCATGGCGTCAAGCAAGAATCTTTGACCGTTGAAGACACTACAGTTAAAGCTACCAATCCTGACATCGACAACATCACCGGATCAAGTAAAGTAACTAGAACCGGAAGAGTATTTTCTCTAGAGATCTCTCCTCCAAAGGACACTACTACACCAATTCGCATTCCTGCTATCGAACCAGCCTCAGAGAGGAAAGAACCAAAGGACTCATCCTACTCGCATGTAAGTACCAAAGGAAGTTGCTAAGGATACCTCCAAGCAAGAAATGGAGGAAATTCTGAAGATCATCAAGAAGAGTTACTACAATGTTGTGGAACAATTGGGACAAACTTCGTCCAACATATCCATGCTAGATCTACTATTGTGCTCTGAGGCTCATGCTAAAGCCTTAGTAAAGTTTTTGAAGAATGCTCACATATCGCAAGACACTACTGTTGATCAATTCGAAGGTTGTATTGCTAGCCTGACCGTAAACAATGGTTTAGGTTTCTCTGATGCTGATTTAACTCCTGCCGGAAGGAATCACAACAAAGCCTTGCACATCTCCATTGAATGCAAGGGCACTACATTGTCTCACGTATTGGTGGATACTGGTTCTGCTCTGAATGTTCTGCCGAAGAGCGCTCTCGAACGACTTACTGCGGAAGGAGTGGTCTGGCAGCCCAGTGACATAATTGTAAGAGCTTTTGATGGTTCAAAAAGAAAATTACTTGGAGAGCTCATCCTGCCAGTTAAAGTTGGTTCCCAGACTTTTGACTATACTTTCTTTGTCATGGACATTCGTCCAGCTTATTCTTGCCTACTCAGACGCCCTTGGATAAATGGGGCAGGCGCTGTTACCTCTACCCTACATCAAAAGCTGAAGTACCCAGTGAAGGGGAAGTTGTTACAATATGCGACGAAGAAGAATATATGGTAAGCCATTTGCAGTCATACCGATACATTGAAATGGAAGGTGAATTTGTCGAAACGCCCTGTCAAGCTTTCGAAGCAATTCCGCGAGTCATGCCTGTTGATTTTCCTGTCACTCCTAAAGTTACTAGAATTCCACCAAAGATGGCTTCACTGAAAGACGCCAAAGCTGCGGTTGAAGAAGGAGGTTGTACTATTTGGGGTCAGCTCCCCGATTTTTCACTCAAATCTGATAAGACTGGTTTAGGCTTGACTATCAAAGGTCAGAAGATGATACACCGCGAACGTGCCAGCAAACTTCCTTTCCACATCAACAAAAGTGGAGTCCATGATATAGAAGACGACGATGGCGACTTCGACATCTATTGGATCTTCCCAACTCCAGACAAAGGAATCAACAATTGGAAGACTGAAGATGTTATACCAATCTCCTTTAGACAGGAGTAATTTCTTTTTCTATTATGGTTCTCGTTTTTTACATTTCGAACAATAAAACTTTAAGCCTAGTTCCTTACCTGGGGAACCACGGCTCGTTTGTGAGGGTTATTATTTGTCATTCGCATATTTTCATTCAATAAATCATTGGACTTTTGCATTTAAATACTATGCTCTTTTATTTCTTTTGCTCTATCACCCTTTCAAAAAGCTATGTGTTCTTACACACACCCACATGATACACTGCAGATTCACTATGAATCTTGTCGATAACAGCTCTACTATTGCTAAATATGACTTCGATAATCCAATCTACCAAGCCGAAGACGAAGGTGAGGAAGATTGTGAAGTGCCAGGAGAACTTGCCAGACTACTACAACAAGAATAACAGGTTATACAGCCACACGAGGAGCCAATCGAGGTTGTGAATCTAGGTACTGACGAAGACAGAAAGGAAATCAAGATAGGAGCAGGTCTTGAGAACAGTGTCAAAGAAAGATTGGTTCAGATGCTACGAGACTATATCGATATTTTTGCTTGGTCCTACGAAGACATGCCAGGTTTAGACATTGACATTATGGTACACCGACTTCCAATGAAAGAAGGTTTTCTCCCTATGAAGCAGAAGGTTCGTTGTATGCGTCCTGAGATGTTTGAGAAAATCAAAGCCGAAGTTATGAAACAGTTCAATATCGGTTTCCTAGCCGTTACTTCTTATCCACAGTGGGTTGCGAACGTGGTGCCCGTACCTAAGAAGGATGGAAAAGTACGTATGTGTGTGGACTACCGAGATTTGAACAGAGCGAGTCCGAAAGGCGATTTTCCCCTTCCTCACATTAATGTCCTAGTTGATAACACTACTCAACACAAGGTTTTCTCCTTCATGGATGGTTTCTCCGGTTACAATGAGATCAAAATGGCTCCCGAAGACAAGGAAAAGACTACTTTCGTTACACAATGGGGCACATTCTGCTACAAGGTCATGTCGTTCGGGCTGAAGAACGCAGGCTCCACATATCAATGTGTCGTGGTAGCTTTGTTTCATGACATGATCCATCACGAGATAGAGGTCTACGTCGACGACATGATAGCTCAATCATAAACGGAAGAAGAACATCTCAATCATTTGTGAAAGCTGTTTGATAAACTGAAGAAATACAGACTAAGACTTAATCCTAACAAGTGCACCTTTGGAGTCAGATCCGATAAACTCTTGGGATTTGTCATCATTGGTCAAGGTATTGAAGTTGACCCTGCCAACGTTAAAGTTATTCAAGAAATTCCAGTTCCCCGTACTGAGAGGGAAGTCAGAGGTTTCTTGGGATGACTAAACTACATTGCCAGATTCATTGCACATTTAACTGCTACTTGTGAGCCAATCTTCAAGTTACTGAAGAAAGATCACGTAGTGGAATGGAACGACGATTTCCAGATATCTTTTGAAAAAATCAAGGAGTACCTACAAAACCCTCATATCCTGATGCCACCTATCAAAGGAAGACCTCTTATCATGTACTTGACAGTACTAGAGAAATCAATGGGGTGTGTGTTGGGGAAACATGACGAGTCTGGTAGAAAAGAGTATGCAATATACTAACTTAGCAAAAGTTTACTGACTGTGAAACAAGATACTCACAGCTTGAGAAAACTTGCAGCGCTTTGGCTTGGGTTGCTCGCCGACTAAGACAGTATATGTTGACTCACACTACCTTGTTGATCTCCAAGATGGATCCGATAAAATACATATTCGAGAAACCTGCTCTCTGCAGAAGAATAGCAAGATGGCAAATGATCTTGACCGAATACGACATCCAGTATACTACTCAGAAGGCGATCAAAGGAAGTGTAGTAGCCGTTCATCTGGCTCATCAAGCCGTAGACGACTACCAGTCTATGCATTCCGAGTTTCTAGATGAAGATATTATGTTAGTCACTGATTGCGAAGAGCCTGGACCAGACTAAGGACCTGAACCAGGATACCGATGGACCATGGTATTTGATGGAGCCTTAAACGCACTTGGCAATGGCATTGGCGCCATCATTACATCTCCTACAGGTGGACACACACCCTTCACCGCCAGACTATGTTTCGACTACACCAATAACATGGCCGAATACGAAGCGTTCATCATGGGTATCAAAGCTTCTATTGACTTGAGGATCAAATTCTTGCACGTATATGGAGACTCAACTTTGGTGATCAGTCATATTAAAGGCGATTGGGATACAAAGCATCCAAACCTCATTCCATATCTGGAGCATGTGTTGAGTCTGATCGCTTACTTCGAAGAAATCACTTTCGATCACATTCCACGAGAAGAGAATTAGTTGGCAGACACATTAGCTACCATGTCATCCATGTTCAAGGTTAGATGGGACAACGAAGCTCCCCAAATTACTATCGAAGGACTAGACGAACCAGCATACTGCTGTGAACTTGATACCGAAGGAACAAAAGAGAAACCTTGGTTCTACGAAGTGAAGAGGTATCTCGAAGCTCAGGAATATCCCGCAGGGGCCTCTGTCAATGACAGGAAATTCTTAAGAAGATTCGCTTCCAAATTCTTTCTCAGTAACGACATCTTATACAAGCGCAATCACGACTTGTGCTTACTCCTTTGTGTAGATCAGAAAACAGAGGAAATGGATCATGGAAGAGTTACATGAAGGCGCATTTGGTACCCACTCCAGTGGACAGATGATGTCTAAGAAGATTCTAAGAGCAGGTTACTATTGGTCCACAATGGAAGCTGATTGTTACCGCTATGTTCGATCTTGTCACAAATGCGAGATATACGCAGATAAAGTGCACGTACCTCTAGTCCCCTTGAATATTCTGACCGCTCCATGGCCTTTCGCAATGTGGGGCATTGATATGATTGGAGAAATCAAACCTACCGCTTCCAATGGATATCGTTTCATCCTCGTTGCTATTGATTACTTTACCAAATGGGTAGAAGCGGCCTCGTTCGCATCTGTTACCAAGAATGTTGTGGCCCGATCCATCAAGCATAATCTCATATGTCAATACCGCGTCCCCGAAATGATCATCACGGATAATGGTACCAATCTCAATAACAAAATGATCACCGAACTCTGCACGTAGTTCAAGATTAAGCATCACAACTCTTCTCCATATCGGCCAAAAATGAACGGCGCAGTGGAAGCCGCCAACAAGAATCTCAAGAAGATCATACAGAAGATGACAGTAACTTATAAGCATTGGCATGAGATGTTGTCATTCGTTCTCCACGGTTATTGCACTACAATACGAACATCCACACGGGCAACCCCTTTCTCTCTTGTATATGGTATGGAAGAGGTCCTACCCATCGAGGTTCAAATACCCTTAACCAGAGTCCTCCACGACGCAGAGTTGGGCGAAGACAAACGGGTCCAGACTCTTCTTGACCAGATCAACTTGATCGATGAAAAACGGCTCACAGAATCGAGTCTACCAAGTTGGTGATCTAGTAGTCAAGCGCATCATTCTTCCACAAGGTGCCCCCAGGGGAAAATGGACTCCCACCTACGAAGGACCATTTATAGTCAAAACGGTATTATCCAACGGAGCAATGATACTAAGCCTATGGATGGAGAAGACTTCCCGCACCCTGTGAATGCAGACATAGTCAAAAAATACTACGCATAAATGAGACCCGCTAGGTTGACTGACCTAGGAAAAAATAAGGGCATCCTGGCGAACCAAAAAGGTTCGGGAAAAAGTTAAGGATATATATACAAAAAAATGTACACCCAACAAGTTGAAAACCTGCAAAGGCGGCTTGGGAAAAAAGGGTATCCCGGTAGACTGAAAACCCGAAAGGGCGGTCTAGGCAAAAGTTAGGGATTTAAGCGTACGACTAGGTCTCGTCCAGGTCACCTACTTACAGTCTACACTACTATCAGCATTCAAGATTCGAATGGCGCAAATCAGTCCAATCACTTTTTTCTAACAGAAAACAGATGAGATAGTCGAAAATATATGAGCAATAGCATAGTTGAAACTCGACAAGATTGTTTTCACATAGCTTTTTACCATTCTGAAAATTTCCTCTTACTAGGATATTTGTCTTTTGTATACAAACTGCATGACTATAGGCCATTTTCCAAATTTAATACAAATTCCTCTTTTCCAGTTTCAATTTTTATTGTTTTGTTTGCATAAAGTCCAATGATTGCTTTGAATGATTATATGCATCTAACAATAAACATCTATTCACAAACATAAGAAAAGCGAACAAAAACGGTAATTACTACAGGCTCTAGGGATTGAGATGGCAACTAAAGTCACCATTGCATCCCCATAGAGTCACTTTCACAAGAAATACATCTGCAGGATCATCAATCCCCACAGAGCCATCGCTCTCCCAACAAAGGAAAATCTTCTCCAACAAAGTACTACATTATCATCTCCTCCCAACAGTGTTCCAACACTTCAACCTCATCTCATTAGTCCCCGAGCAGTGATCCTATCAAACTTCATCACATTAGTCCCCGAGTAGTGATCCTACAGCTACATCAGCTACAAACATCATCACGTCAGTCCCCGAGCAGTGATCCTAACAACTTCATCACATTAGTCCCTGAGCAGTGATCCTATCAAACTTCATCACATTAGTCCCCAAGCAGTGATCCTATCAGCTACATCAGCTTCAACTTCATCACGTTAGTCCCCGAGCAGTGATCCTATCAAACTTCATCACATTAGTCCCCAAGCAGCGATCCTATCAGCTACAACTTCATCACGTCAGTCCCCGAGCAGTGATTCTATCGAACTTCATCACGTTAGTCCCCGAGCAGTGATCCTATCAGCTTCGTCAGCTTCAACTTCATCATGTTAGTCCCCGAGCAATAATCCTATCAGCTTCATCAACTTCAACTTCATCACATTGGTCCCTGAGCAGTGATTCTATCATCCTCATCCCATTGTCCCCCAGCAGGGTCTATGGATAATGTGATCATCCGCAGCAAGGTCTATACGCAAGATCCCCGGCTGATTATCATTATTATTCTCCCAACAGCAGTAATATCCCGACTCGAAACTTGGTTAGATAGTGCATCGGAGGAAATCAGAATCATCTTTCTCATTCCCCAGCAAGGATTTTCAATAACATCATCCCCAAGCAAGAATCAAAAATCTCCAACAGAACGTTCCTATCTTCTTCAAGATAGATATGTTTTGAAATACCACAAAAGTCATAACATGTGCATGTATCATAATAACATTGTTCATAACTTTGTCATGTACTCGCATGCATCATAATCTTCATAGGACTAACTGTATCCTGTCAAGATTTTATTTCCCCAGCAACTACGTACCAAACAGAATGTCAAAGATTAATGAAACAAGACGGGAGAACTATCTGAGCGACCATGTCATGGATTAACGCCCGAAACAAGACGGGAAAGCTATCCACATGCTGACAACTATTCATCTCAAAAATAGCCAAGACAAAGGTTTATTCTGACTATCTCTTATCATCAACCACCCTGGATGGCATCTTTAAGCCCATCTCCGACTACGCATCTTCATCTCTCCGGATGGCATATTTAAGCCCATCTCCGATATTTCTCTCATCCAAAAGACGAATATAGATTCTAGCAGACGACTCACTCTCCAGCATCAGCTTTTCCAAATGGCATCTACAAGCCCATTCTAGCGCATCGTCAATTGACGATCCCATTCCATACAACAGCGAGTCCAAATTTTCAAGTGTACTCGAGTGTTCAATCATCTTCTACCTCCAGGTCACGAAAGGCAAGCATACCAATCTAACCCTTCCAGTACAAGAAGATTGAACAGGGGCAACTGTTATACCCCAAAATTTGCCCTCCTACTTCTCAAGACAATCCACAACTCCATACTTAAGGACTTCACAAGGGTTGACCAGACAAACCCACTTCTAAGCAATCAATCCAAGCTAGGGTTTTGCTCCTCTCAAGTCAAAATGGATTTCCAATGCTCCATGTGGTCATCATACCTCATCATATACTTCAAGGGATCAACATGTTAAGTTTCAAGCCTTACAAGTCAAAATTATTCATCCAATTGCTCAGATGGTTGAAAATCGACTATATTGGACAAAAAGTCAACTATGGTCAACATACAATCAAACTTCATAATTTTTGGTCAACATCAATATTTTGAAGTGATATTCATCATTTGATCAAGGGCTGATCATGATTCATCAAGAAAAGTCAACATTTGATCAAAAGTCAAAGTTTCTAAATTAGGGTTTTTCAGACAAAAGTCAACAGAACTTTGACCAGGCATAACTTTCACATACATTATCAAAAAAATTTCCACCAAAGCTCATTTTGAAGAGAATTTAATTCTCTAAAACATCATGTCTCACAAGCTTGGGCTAGAAATGCTTCATTTGGAAGTTATGCATCAAAATATTACAAGTCCTTTTAAAAGTCAACAAAAAGTCATCTGTTTGCAAAGAAATGTTCATGGGCATGGAATCTTCAATGAAGATGAAACAAAATGGGTTGTTTAGAATACATCTTGAGCTTTCTAAAAAGTCTAAGAACACCCAAAAATGTTAAAAATTAAGCAAGATACAGGTTGTGCAAGTTGAGCATTTTTGAGGAGGTGCATAAAGAAAAATACTTGAGAAAGACAAAAAATTTCTAAATGGGCCTAAGTTTTCTTGATCCAAACTTGTTCCTTATCTGAATTAGAACCTCCAAGCCCAAGGCCACGTTTTTTATATTTTATTTTTATTTATTTTGGATTTTATTTCATTCAAAAACAATATAATTGAAATAAAAGATATAAAATCAAGATATTTAGTGGAAGATTAGTTTTCTCTCATTCTTGAGGCCCAAGCAAGCCATACAAGCTGTCATTTTCGACATTATTGAGGTTGGCAAGAGAATGATTGAAATTTGATCAAAAAAGGCAATATTTGGTTTCATTCCAAATCAAATATTCTTTCATTGATTGGCATATAATTTCTTCATGATTCTTGACCTAATTCACTCTAGTATATATACACACTGATTCCAGATGCCACAAGGACAGATTCAATGCCTCAAGAACCCAAACCAAGTGCAAAAAATCGTTACATACAAGCAACCTAGCAGTCAAGGTTTCAGGCCGATTCAATCAATTTTAAGCCTTCCAATCGCTTCCTGGTGTTCCTCTGAATCGTTCCAGATACTCACAAGCCAACAATACCTCCAAAATCACTCAATTCGAGTCACAGTTTAATATGTTGAAATCGATTTTGTACATACACTCATATTTAATATGTTTTGTTAATATATTTGTGTTCCTAACATGATTTCGATGCTTTCCATATGGTTTAATCTGAGTTTCAGTACAGGTACGCGAATCCACCATTGTTAGGGTTTGAAACCTTGATTTAGGGTTTCGTTTAATCCTAAATTAGCCAAAACCAGATACATATTCATGTTCAGGAGGTTGAAAGCAATCGATCCACATCCTCATCATAAATTTGATATTGACTAAGGATGCAAACCGTAGGTAAAACCCCGCAAAACGATACCTCACCGACACAGCATGATTTTGGATTTGAAATATTTTAAATTCTGGTTTTCACACTTATCTTATTTCATTCATTATCTTAACATGATATGCATGCAACTCGGTTGGCCAAGGGGCGCGCCTATGAGGTAGAGGGCCTGGGTTCGATCCCTGGCATCCTCACTTATTTTTACCACTTTTCCAAACTAACCAATTTTCTTATTATTTTCCTTATTTTGTTTAATTCTTTTCAAATATTTTTCTAACACATTAAAAATCACCAAAAACAATTCTTTTTTTCACAATTAGGTCAGAAAAATGATTATATAATTTTTAACATAAAAAAATAATATTTTTCATTCATATTTTAATTAATTGTTAATTAATCGAAAAATTAACTTTTAATTGTTTTTCTATACTAAAATTAATCCAGAAAATTCCCAAAAAATATTTTCTCATCTAATTAGGTCTACTAACCTTAAAACTTTTTTTTACTAACATTATGTTCTCTTATTTGCAATTCGATTCTTTTTCCGATTATTGTAACTGTTTCCAGGTTGTAATAGTTAGGTTTATTTTCTCACACATTCTTTTTCAATATTATGTATCTGCTCATGGGATGTAATAGTTTAATTAGATTTTATTTTCCGCACTCCTCAATTATGTAACTGCCCCAAAGCCACGTTATAGCGTAGGATTTACTTTTCCGCACTTTACATTTCCGCAATTTACTTTCCGCACCTATTAACTGTTAGTAACTAGGCGTGTATGGCAAGATAAAAAACAACATAGATCACTTCTAATTCAAGATAAAATATCTGAATACAACACACTCTCTTCACACATGCACTCACCTTAGGATATCCTCTCTCGTTGCATTTTGAATAATGGTCATGTCCCTCGAATGTAGGGATATCTTAGCTAAGACGCTTACAAGCAATGTCATCATAGTCCCTTCGAATTAAAGATCATAGTCCCTCGATGACCCTCGATGTTGCCTACGAATACAAGATCTCGTACCTCGATTGTTGCCTACGAAAAATGATGATCGTCCCTACAAATATGCTAAGATATCCTTATAAGTTGCCTTTTATGACCATCTGATATCCCTTCTAACGTCCCTTTACATCCAACAAATAGGGTTACCTACCCATTAATGGTACGGATAACTTTATTCTAAAGGAAAGCCAAAAAACACGGAAACGACCGTTCTGAGTAGGTAATAGACTCTTAATAGCTTGCTCTATCAAAACACTTTTAACACCTCACACTTTCGAAAACATTTTCAAACACTTTGTATACATTCCAACGTGAATCATTACAAAGTCCTTTTCCAAAACAAAACATTTCCAAACACTTCGTATACATTCCAGCGTGAATCATTACGAAGTCAAAGTGATATGTCCTTTTCAAAAATATTTTCAAACACACACACAAAACAATTAAAGTGATCTAAGAAATTAAGAGCCCGTAGATAACTATGGATGGAAAGGGTGCTAACACCTTCCCTTTTCATAACTGCCTCCCGTACTCAGAATCTAACGAAGGTCTTTTCCTGTTCTTTTCGCCTTCCCTTAATTGGATAAAAGAAAAGTCCGTGGCGACTCTTGCTATCCGCAACATTTGCAATAAAATGCAAAACAAATAAGTCAGTTCTCCCACCATGTTACACCCAACAAGTCAAAAACCTGCAAAGGCGGCTTGGGCAAAGAAGGGTATCCCGGTAGACTGAAAACCCGAAAGGACGGTGTAGGGAAAAGTTAGGGATTAAAGCGTACGACTATGTCTCGACGAGATCATCTACTTACAGACTACACTATTACCAGCTTCAAATGGCGCATATCAGTTCAATCACCTTCGTCCGACAGCAAGGAGATGAGATAGTCGAAAATATATGAGCAATAGCATAGTTGAAACTCGACGAGATTGTTTCCAGATAGCTTTTACTATTTTCCAAATGTTTCCGACAATTTCCTCTTACTAGGATATTTTTCTCTTTTTACACGAATTGCCTATCTATAGGCTTAGCTTTCAAAGTCAATATAATTTCCCTTTTCCATTTTTAAACTTTTTACTTTTTTGTTTGCATAAAGTCCAATGTTTGCTTTGAATGATTATATGCGTCTGACAATAAATATCTGTTCACAAATACACGAAAAGCAAATAGAGAAAACAGTTACTACAAGCTCTAGGAATTGAGATGACAACCAAAGTCACCAATACATCCCCACAAAGTCATTTTCATAGAAATATCTCCATAGAATAATCTCTACAATCCCCACAGAGCCATCACTCCCCCGAAAGAAACAGATTTCCCAACAAGACTACTACTCTATCATCTCTTTTCAACAATTTCCAACGCTTATGTTCATCGCGTTAGTCCCCGAGTAGTGATTATCTACATCATCACATTAGTCCCCGAGTAGTGATCATCCACATCATCACGTTAGTCCACGAGCAGTGATCATCAACTCATCATATTAGTCCCTGAGCAATGATCATCTACATCATCATATTAGTCCCCGAGCATTGATCCTATCAACTCATCACATTAGTCCTCGAGCAGTGATCATCTGCATCATCACATTAGTCCCCGAGCAGTGATTCTATCAACTCATCACGTTAGTCCTTGAGCAGTGATCATATCAACTCATCACATTAGTCCTCGAACAGTGATCCTATCAACTCAACACATTAGTCCCCGAGCATTGATCCTATCAACTCATCACATTAGTCTCCGAGAAGTGATCGTCTACATTGTCACGTCAGTCCCGACGTAGTTGTCGCACCCCAAAATTTTCCCCCTTCGTTTCACCTCAGTGGTTCATTTTTCATCATAGATATTCATTCATTGTGGCTTCAGAAGAGATTTTATGGGGAGACTTTCATGAAAAGGATTGTGCTGGGTTTCTAAGAGAACCTTTGTTTTGTTATTGACTCAATTTTGAGTCAAGCTGTCATTGAATATAATTTGGAGCTCAAAAAGAATTATTTGTTTTTTGGAATTTAAAATTCAAAAGGAATTATTTATTTTGGGAATTTAAATTCAAAAGGAATTATTTGTTTTTGGAATTTAAATTCATTGGAGGGAAAGCTGTTTGTTTTGAGTGCAATATTCATTCAAATGAAATACCATACAGATGTCATTCAAGATTGTATTCATTGACCTCAAGTTCTACAAATTTACAATGCCTTTTGCGAGAAGGATATGGAATTACAAGCTCGATATTGAAACACATGTTATTTTATTAATTCGATTACAAATGTGAGTTATAAAATATTACAAAGTTTTCAAATCCTATCTAATGCTACAAGCTTCTAAGATTTTTCACTATGTTTCGAATGAATTGTTTGTCTTCCTTCAAGACGTTTTTTCTCATCCAAGCTTCCCTATCATCCAATTCACTTTGTTACATGAAACAAGAAAGAGAAAAGTAGTTAGCAATAATTCAATCGAAAAGAATTAATCCAAGCAATTCGTATTACAATCTCATCATTAGGAGTTTCTGGCAAGAATCAGGTTTAAAGAAATACTAAGCCTCATAATCTTGTTCAAGACTAATCATCGGTTAAAAGAAGCTTATTTGCAAATCACAAAATAATTTGGTTCACAAAGAAGCTAAAACTCTTAATTAACATCATAGTTAATCAGAAAATAAGGCAGCAGCAGACCAAATCCAACAGTTTAGCAACAGGCAGCAAACAAAAGGGAATTTTTTTACCAAGAGCACCATGGTTATCAGCATTTAGAGTAAAAAAATTTCACACCAAAACTTTATGTTTGGCAGCAAGCAGCAGAAAGGATAGCAGGGAGGGCAGTAGGAAACAAAGCCAAGAATCGCAAGGCAAGCAATAGAAGAAAGCCACATGCAACATCAGAAAAGAGGAAAATATTTGGTTCCAAGAGAAAACAGGGTTGAATTCCACCAAAAAGTAAACCATAAAACAAGAGCCAAGGTAGATTGTTCCAAATATACCATAAAGTAATAATCAAAGCAATATCTGTTCAGATTTTAATCAACAAAAGGGACAAGGACCAGAAAAAGAGAAAGAGTTTAGAATCTGTGCAGATGGGTAAACCAGAAGGTAAGCCAACATCAATAACCACAGCATGGATTCAGAACAGAAAAAAAGTATTATTGTGCATATAACATAGCAGCAAAGTTGGATACAAGGACAGCCTTCATAGTTTCAAAAATTCAGAAAAACCAATAGCGAAAAAAGCCAGAAGTTAATCACCAACAGCATCATAGTTCTAAGAATTTCAAAGAAAACCAGCAACATCGTTCTTCCCAAACCAGAAAACAAAGCTTCCAAACCAGAAAACTAAATTCCAAAACCCAAAAATCGTAACAGCGAGCAAAAACAAAGAAAAAAACATAGTTATCCTTCATCATCATTTTCCTACCCTAGAAATCCTTCAGAGATTGTTTTCAGAAAGCATGCAATTTCTGAACTGAGAAAGAAGAGAGGAAAAGATAAAGCTCAGAACAATCTCACCGGAAAACACCTCAAAGGCGTCATCTTCAACACCATCGGGGGTAAGATTCGTCACTGCTGACATTGGAACTCTAGGGTTTCGAAAAAACCCTTTATGGTACCATCTGCAAAACCAACATGATCAAGCATCAGAGTTAAAGCAAGTCAAAAAATAGAGATATTCGGGATTCTGAGATGGGCCGCCGCCATTGTGGGCAATTTCGCGCCATCTCTATCACTTCTGGCCAAATCGTGTGAGGTCAGAGCATTGAGAGAGGGAGATGGGGTTCTGAGAACAGAGAACGAGGGAGAGCGATGAGGGTATCCATGTGAGGTTCTAGAGAGAGAAGAGTAAGGTTTCTATTTGAGCGTGAGAAAGGGATGGGATTCTGGGTCAGAGGAAACGATGAGTGTCGCGAGAGAGAGGAACAGATTTCTTTGTTTCTAATTAGTTTTTTTAGTTAGTTTAATTTTAATTCTTAATTAGAGTCTTTTTTTTATATATTAGTGTCTTAGTTTGGTGGTGACAAGTGTCACCACCTTGGTCTTTTTATTTTCTTTTCATTTTTTTTATTAGATAAATTATTTTGTTTTTTAAAAGTATTTGGTAAATACTACGCCATCTTGGCCATTGGGATATTTTGGAAAAGAGGATCAGACGCGGCCGAAACACAACACGTGGAGAGCTTTTGCTGACCAGTTACGCAAAATCAGATGGGCTACTTCACCGATTTGGGCTTTTCTCTCTTCCGACACCCCCCAGATTCACTGCAATATCAGGCCCATTCCTAAACTCTCATCTTTTAAATTAATTTATTTTTACGTAAATAATTTAATTTTTGTGCGATGTACTAGATAATAATTGGTTCTGATAGTTTTTATTTGATGATTTATCGATTAAACTATTAATTGATTTTTCATCAAACAAAAAAATCATTTCTAATAATTATTTAAATTTCCGATTGTATTGTGTGATAATTGTCTGTTTACTCGCTCATTCGGTATTTATTCACCATTGTACACTTCGCACACCACCAACATTAAAACTAATCCGATTCTGCTTCGATTGGCTCATAAGCTAATTTCTTAAAGGGTCTCATGGTTGGGGATGGGCATGGTCATCTTCACGAGATTGATTAAAGCCCTTGTTGCTTTAATGGATCATAACCCGAAAATAACATTGGTCTATATACCAATTTTCCATGCACCAGGGTCTCATGGTTGGGGATAGGAGCACCTATCCTCACGAGGTTAATTAAGTCCATATACTTAATTAATCATAACCCGATTCCACATTTCATCTCAGCACGCGTCTCAAAATACTTTCGTAATTAAAGTTCTAAATCTCGATCCAACGTCAAGTTTCTTTTCAAAATATTTTCATAAGTAAATATTCTACTTCTCCCTCCTCCCAGACATATGGTAGTCAGTCCTGTATCGACCCTCGACTATATGTTGGGTTTCTTAATTGAACCTAACTAAAGTGAACCTTGTTTCACCTCACCCTTTTCTTAATAAACTTTTTGGGTAGAAAAAGATGATTAGGATGTTTCTGTCCACTCATCCGAGTAATTGGGGCGTTAGCCGTTGAACGCTTATGGTCCAATACTTGTCTCCCACATAAAAATAAAATAACTCATTCAAACTCTTTTATCGCTCTTATGCGGCCATTTAAAACTCTTTTCTTACAAAGAGTACGCAATAGCCATTTCAAATGCGAACAAGGACTTAAGCTTTTCAAACAAACTAAACAAGTCCAAGTTCAAGCATTCGAAATGTCTAAAACACGATTTTTCTTATAAAATTAATACAACAAATTCAAACCCTTTTAAGAGGTACTACGGAGTTTTGACTTTCCCATTTCACAAGGGAATACGTAGGCACACGGTTTCGAAACCGTGCCAAACTCAAAATAATAACAAACAAATTCCGTTTTTTTTATCTTTCGATTATAACTTAGAAATTAGAGAATATACACACACACTTAGAATTAAACGTGTCCCATCGAGTACGATAGATGTAAGAGGTGCTAATACCTTCCTCTTACATAACCGACTCCTGATTCCATATTTTTGGTCACGTAGACCGCCTTATCCGCATCTGTGGGGTTTTATCTATATTTTCCCGTTCTTTTTAGAACAAATAAAATTAGGTGGCGATTTCACTGTCTTCGAAAATTAAAATGATTTTTGAAAATCGAGTTGCTTCAGTTGGCGACTTCACTAGGGAAGAGACTTACTAAGCGTGTCAACCCTAGTTTAGTTCTTCGTATGTGTGTTTATTTTCGCTTCCTTTTTATCACTCTATTTATGTTTATAATTTATTCATTTATTTCCTATTGCTTAATTTATTACCTTGTTAATATATTATCTTGTATGGGAATGGTGGATGGGATTATAGGAAAAGCCCACTACCAAGGTTATAGAGCACATAAATTAGAGTGGTTACGTAGTATTGATTTGCTAGATAGAAATGTCTTGTATGTTGGTGTGAAGACCACACCTAGGGGAGGTTCTTTCGAAGACATTATCGCTGATTGCAAGTTATTTTTGCGTTGACGATAGTGTTGTTAGAAGGGATTTTTCCCCTAGTTTTGACCTTTAAGGAAACCTAACCTTTGGGTTTTAAGAATGCTCAAATGAGATGTTCTTGGATATATCATCTAATCCCAAATTTATTTGCGGTGAAAATAATTTACCCAAGTTGGGATCAATGATTTTGAGTACCCGTTCAGATCCTGGTATCGAGGGTTACGTTTGTTAGATCGTTAGACCTGCTTTGTCTATTCGGATAATACGTAACTCTCCCTCAAACCAAATTCTCCTAAAAAAAATATTGTAGTGTTGCAAGTATCATTTGCGATGCATTTCAATATCAGAATTTGTGTTTGTTGTATCAAAAACCCTAAGAGCTATCCCGGGGGGAATCGTTGGGTAGACGTCAAAAATATACCCGGCCGTCCTGAAAAAACTTTAACATGCTAACTTTGCATCACATTACATTGCATCCGTCATGCATAAATTAATCATCAACATTTATCTGTTCCATTTTTGCAGGAATCCTAAGGACTTGGTTCACATAAGCAAACAGTTAACAAATGGATGACAAAAGGCATACCAATCCGATCAAGGTCAAGATGCCAAATTTGGAGGTTTTGTTACATTTGAAGGAAAAGGTCAAGAAGGCTGATATGACCACTTTCACCAGAAGATATGGTCACATTCTGAAGCTTTTGGATACAAATGTTGATGTACGTGCCATGGTTGCCTTGTACCAGTACTATGACTCTCCGCTCCGATGTTTCACTTTTCAAGACTTTCAACTGACTCCAACCATTGAAGAATTTGAGATTTTGCTAGGATGGCCTTTAAAAGGTGGCATCCCCTTCACCAGCTTAGGAGAAAGAGTAACATCCGACAGGTTAGCTGAAGTGTTGTATCTTCCGGTCAGAGAAGTTGCACCCATGTGCAAGGCTAAAGGGATTCTCCGAAAGGCATTAGAAAGTAAGGCAAAGGAATTGGCAAAATCAGACAATACAAATGCCTTCTATGTTGTTCTTGCTCTACTCATTTTTGGGATCGTCATATTTCCTAGTGGGGAAGAAGAGTTCTTGGAAGAGTATGTTGTTAATGTGTTTGTTTCCAGGAAGAGTCATGTTCCAGCTCTTGTGGCAGATGTGCTTTATCACCTTCATATAAGGCATGAGAAGAAGAGAGGTGTAGTTCTATGTTGCACTCCTTTATTGTACTCCTGGTTTTGGTCCCACCTACCGACTAAGGACCCGTGGTACGACGTATTGAAAGATTTGTCATGGTCTCAGACATTAGCTTGCCTCACTTCAGATGTTGTGGTTTGGTACTTACCAAATTGGAATGTGGGAGAAGTTATTACTAACTGTGGAGATTTTCCTAATGTCCCGCTAACGAGATCTCAAGGTTGTATTAATTACAACCCTAGGTTGGCGTCGAGGCAGTTGGGTTATCCTTTGGAGACTGAGCCCAATGGTGCAGTATTAGAGGAGCTCCTCTTGGAAGACTTTGGGAAAGAAAATCCTCAATTGTTAAGACAAATCAGAAGTGCTTGGACTCAAACCCATAGGAAAAGAAGAGAGTTAGGAAAAAGAGATTGTGTAGCCAAAGAACCCTATAAATAGTGGGTAATGGGTAGGGTCAAAGAGGTTAAACTTCCGTACGCTCCGGTGGTTCCCGTCAAGGTTCCAGAGCTTGAAGTCACTCATGTCCCTATTGAGGAGTTCAACAAGCTTAAGCTCACTATTACAGAAATGAGAGCTGAAGAGGGGCGGCAATAAGCAATCCTTACTCGTGTTGCTCGAGAAAGGGATGATTTGATGCAAAGCCTTAAGGAAAAAGATGATGAGCTTCTAAAGAGTCAGGAGCAGGTGGAGAAGGAAAGGAAAGCAAAGTTCCGTGTGAAAGATAATCTGGATGCAGCAAATTTTGAGTTAAGTGAATTCAACCGTAAGCTAGCAAAGGCTGAATAACAAAGGGGGCAGGCTTATGCAGATGAAGAACGAGCTATCAAAGCAAAGTTTGACCTGAAGACAACTTTTACCATTCAGATTCAAGAGTTAAAAGCTGCACTAAGGAACATTGAATCGAGTTTGGCGCGTGAAACCCGCGTCAAAGAAGAAGCTCGCATGGCGTGTAATGTAGACTCTGAAGAATTGGCTCAGAAGATTCAAGAGTTGGATACTGCGAGAGACCTTGTAGCCCGATGGGAAGCATCATATGGGGAATTGGAAGTCCAGTGCGAAGGATGGCAGAAAGAAGCCCGGCGTCAGAATGAATTTTGGGTGAATATGGGAGAAACCATTTTCACCTTAGAAGAGAAAAACAAGAGTTTGTATGAAAATTACTCAGGCTTGGTGGAATTCTATAGACAACTAATGGTGGAGGTCCCATGGAGACTTCAATCAGCATTCGAAAACTTAGAGGAGGACCAGGTGCCCCCAGCAGTGGAGTATTTCATTTATCTTTGCAAAGACATGGTGGAGCGATTCCAAAAGGAGATAAGAGAGTTCAAGCCCCAAAGAGGACAACATTTCTGATCTTTTGTAACCCTTATGTACTTTTCAGCTTCATTGTATCTGTTAAACTAAAAGCAGGCCTGCGAGTTTTGCTCTTTACTTTCTCTGCAAAAAAAAAACTGATGTCTGTATTCGACTTTTATGTTTGGAATGAAGAAGTTGATTATCCATTTGTTGTGCTGATTGCTTACAAGTGAATGAGTCCGATAAAGATCCTTGGGAATGGGAACACAATCATAAGCATTTTGCACTAATCATACATAATCATGCATTTTATTGAAAAGAGAACGCCAAGCTCATTACGTTTCCTCTCGTCAAGATTCAAGCTGACTACCCAACACCCTTACGGAACCAAGGCTAATGCAAAGAAAGCAGTGGATCAGTATGAGACAAGACAGGCTGCTATCCAAGACGACATTGACACTTTGAAATCCAAGATGGACCAATTGATGGAGATGATGACTGCTCAACATGCGAGGGAGGAGGAGCGAGCCCGCTGCTACTGTCGCTACAGAAAACAATGCAACTGCTATCGTTCCTCCCGTCGTTACGGGAAATGTGGGAACCCTTCGAGGTGGTGGCAATGCCCCATTGACAAGAGTGCAAGCACCTAATCCGTTACTTTATGGGATGCCTACTGACTTCTTCAATGGAGTTGACAACCAGGGTACTGCTGCTGCAGCACATGTTGCTACCCAAACTATGGGGAATGATGAACAATAGCGAGATGAGGATGAGCAGGAAAATATCTGGTCCTCGACCCCTCAAGCTAATGAGGACCTGCAAGACGAGTATATGAGACAGTTTTACCAGAATGCTGCACCCGGGGGTAATCCAACTCCTTTTCAAGATATGGCTGCACAGAAGATGTGCAAAGAGCTAGCTGAGCAAGTGAAGGAGCTGAGAGGGAAAAACGTTGTCGGTATGAGTGCTATGGACATTTGCCTTGTCCCTGATGTTGTCATCCCACCAAAATTCAAAGTATCGGACTTTGAAAAATATAAGGGGGTAAGTTGTCCCGACACTCACTTGAGGATGTATTGTCGCAAGATGGAGGCACATGTTAAGAACAGCAAGTTGATGATTCATTGTTTTCAAGATAGTCTCTCAGGGGCATCCTTGGACTGGTACATGCAGTTAGAGAAGTCGAATATCCGCTCTTGGGATGATTTGTCTACCACCTTCTTTAAGCAAGCACCACTTCAACACCACTATGGCCCCAATCGTGCAACTTCAAAATATGTCTCAGAAGGAAAGAGAATCTTTTAAAGAGTATGCTCAGAGGTGGAGGGAGGTAGCCTCGAGGGTTCAACCAGCTTTAGCAGAAAGAGAATTAAATGATCTATTCATGGGAACATTGCCTGTGCAATATTACGAGAGACTGATTGGAAGTACTTTTTCTGATTTCTCCAATCTAGTAATGGTGGGAGAGAAGATTGAGGAAGGTTTGAAGACCGGTAAGATATCCGGAGGGAATGCAGGGACGTCTACAGTAAAGAAGTCATTCAATGGCTTTAAGAGGAAAGAAGCCGAAGCCAATGTTGTGTATGAATCAAGGGGCAGAGGAAGAGGAAGACAACCAGCTAGACCTGCTCCTGTCCAGGTCCCGTATATGTCATATCCTTATGTTGCTGCTATGCAATTTCCAGGTATGCCGTATCAGCAACCCATGCAAATACAGATGCCTTATTTAACTCAGGTTCCTCAGAATCAAGCTTCCCAACAACAACAAGTTAAGGGTCCGAACAAGGGTCAAGCTCAAAAGAAGAGCCCGCATTATCACAAGTACACCAAGGAAGAGATTCATCCTATTCCAATGACTTACACTAGTTTGCTGCCGTATTTGATTCAAGATGGAAGAGTGGTGCCGAGGGAATTGAAGCCCGTTCCGGGGCCTCCCAAACCATGGTTTAATGAGAATGCCAGATGCGCTAATCACGCCAATTCTCCCGGGAATACTACAGAGGATTGCTTTGCTTTTAAGTGAAAGATCCATGAGCTTATTGACCGAAAGCTGTTAACTTTCGCTGACGTCCCCAACATTGCTAATAATCCATTGCCGAGGAATGGGTCGTCGTCAGTGAATGCATTGGTTGAAGAAGGAAGAAGTCTGGTTATGGAGGTGGATCAATTGGAGATGTCTTTGAAGAAGGTGTTTGAAGATTTGAAGAATGCCGGTTTACTGAAAGGAGGTCATGACAGTTGTTTGATTTGCCATGTCAATCTGGAACACTGTGCAGAGTTCAAGAAGTATCTATAAAGATTAATGTGTCAGCATTTAATTCAGTTTAGCCAAGCTCCAACTAAAGTTGAAGTAGATGTGGTGGTTCCGCTCATCAACAATAGGAGACTTCATGTATCTCCGACGGACCCTATCCAAGAAGAAAAACCTGTTACGGCGGTAGAGCCAATGATGGTTTACCCGCCCATCCGTATTCCTTATGAAGATACAAAAGTTGTACCATGGAACTACGAGCTTGAAGTTATTGTGGGTGGTAAGCCAATGGTATTAGGAGAGTCTACTGTGGAAAACATTACTGGTATGAGTGGAATGACCCGTAGTGGTCGTATCTATCGCCAGGATTCGACGAAGAGCAGAGCTGCAGAGAAGGCGCCAGATGTTCCTCCGAAGAAGGATGGATTTGTTGATTTGAGTGCGGAAGAATTGAGGGATATTTTTAAGCCAAGTGATGAGACTTTGAAAATCATCAAAAGGAGTGACTATAAAGTGGTCGATCAGCTTAGTCAAACTCCCGCAAAAATTTCAATCTTGTCTTTGTTGAAAAGTTCTGAAGCCCACAAGATGGCCTTGTTGAAGTTCCTCGACAATTCATACGTGGCTGAAGATATTACAATTAATCAATTGGATGTTGCAATTTCAAGTTTAAATGATGGTAGTTGTTTATCGTTCACCGATGCGGATCTCCCTCCGAATGGAGGTAATCATAACATGGCTCTTCACATTTCTGTTACCTGTGGTGGAATGACTCTTGCTAGAGTTTTGGTTGATACAGGCTCAGATTTGAATGTGATCCCGAAGACAACATTGGCCCAATTACAGGTGGAAGGGGCAATTATGAAACCTAGCTCTCTGATTGTAAATGCTTTTGATGGATCCAGCAGGATGGCGGTGGGAGAGATTGACCTCCTGGTACTTATCGGACCCCAACTATTCAACATTAATTTTCAAGTGATGGATATCTTTCCAGCTTATAGCTGCTTATTGGGAAGGCCCTGGATACACAGTGCTAAAGCTGTCACCTCAACTATGCATAAAAAATTGAAGTTCTTGCTGAATAACCAGGTGGTGGAGGTTAGCAGTGAAGAAGACTACTTGGTTAGTCACTTGTCTGAGTTCAAATATGTGGATGTTGGAGACGAGGTGCATGACACTCTCTTTCAAGCTTTGGAGATTGTTGGTACTGTGCAAAAAGAGATCAAGTCTACTGAGAAGCCTAAGGGTAACATGGCCTGTTGGGAGGATGTTAAAGCCCTTATCGATGCCGGGAATCCTGAAGGTTGGGGAACGGTGATAGATGTGGCGGAAAAGAAGGACAAGAGCGGACTCGGCTACCAACCATCCTCCAAGATCAGTGAAGGTTCAGAGATAGGAAAAGGGAAGATCCCTCGTCTTGAGGATACTTTTATTGCGAAAGGTTTCCGTTCCGAAAAGGCTATCAATGCCATTGATGACGATGAGCATGCAACGGAGCTTTCTCAGATGGTGTTTCGTACTCCTCTCGGTGCTGTCCTCAAGAATTGGATCGTCAAGGACGTTACCCCTCTCATTTCATTGTCAAAGTAATTTCTTGTTTTAAAACAAAAATCCTGTGCTCTGCCCAAGACACAAAGAATTGCTTTGTAGGGATTATTCCGTTTAATGAATGAATTTTTATCTTCAATAAAAAGCGCATTTTGTTATTCAGTTTGAGATCCTTTTTATTGTTTTTACTTTTGCTTTTCAATGCATCCTAATAAAAACAACAACATTTTCACTGCTATTTCTGTTAAAATAAACATACATATAAAAAAAATCAATCATTTATGCAGATCACCTGAAACTGAGGTCATTGAACATAGCCATGCTATAACTCCTTTTGACTTCGATTTCCCGATCAACCAGGCTGAGGACGATGGTGAAGAAGACTATGAACTCCCTGAAGAGTTAACGTATCTGGTTGAGCACGAAGAGAAGATGATCCAACCTCATCAAGAACCAGTGGATGTGATCAATCTGGGGACTGAAGAGGATCGTAGAGAAGTCAAAATTGGAACTGCCTTGGGGCAAGCGATAAAATATGAGTTGGTCCGGTTGTTGAAAGAGTTTGTAGATGTGTTTGCATGGTCGTATCAGGATATGCTCGGACTCGACACAGATATTGTTATGCACAAGTTGCCGCTAAAGCCTGAATGTTCGCCTGTGAAGCAAAGATCGAGGAGAACGCATCTAGAGATGGCTAAAAAGATTAGAGACGAAGTCAAGAAGCAGTTCGAAGCCAGTTTCCTTGTTGTGTCGGTATATCCAGATTGGATTGCCAACATTGTGCCTGTCCCCAAGAAGGATGGAAAGGTTTGGATGTGTGTGGACTACCGAGACTTGAACAAAGCCAGCCCGAAGGTCGATTTTCCTTTGCCTCACATTGATGTCTTGGTCGATAGCACAGCTCAGTCTTTGGTTTTCTCTTTCATGGATGGTTCCTCCGGATATAATCAGATCAAGATAGATCCCGCAGATATGATGAAGACAACATTCACCGCTCCTTGGGGCACCTTCTGTTACAAGGTCATGTTGTTCGGATTGAAGAATGCGGGGGCAACTTATCAGAGAGCCATGGTAGCCCTTTTCCATGATATGATGCATAAAGAAATCGAAGTCTATGTGGATGATATGATTGCCAAGTCTCAGACTGAAGAGGAGCACATTGTTCATCTCAGAAAGCTGTTTGAAAGATTGAGGAAGTACAAACTTCGATTGAATCCTAACAAGTGCAATTTCGGAGTCCGGTCTGGGAAGCTACTTGGATTCATAGTGAGCCAACGAGATATCGAGGTGGACCCTGACAAAGTGAAAGTTATTCAAGACATGCCGGCACCAAGAACAGAGAAGGAAATTCGTGGTTTCTTGGGACGCTTAAATTACATTTCCCGGTTCATATCACATTTGACAACTACTTGCGAACCTTTTTTCAAGTTGTTGAAGAAAGATCAGGCAATTATATGGAATGATGATTGTTAGCGAGCATTTGATAAGATTAAGGAGTACCTGCAAGAACCACCCATCTTGATACCGCATGTGTCCGGAAAGCCTCTCATAATGTATCTCACTGTACTTGAAGGATCCATGGGTTGCGTTCTGGGACAACATAACGAAACGGGAAGAAAAGAGCATGCAATCTATTACTTGAGTAAGAAATTCACAGAGTGTGAAAGTCGGTACTCTTTGTTAGAGAAAACTTGCTGCGCTTTGGCATGGGTTGCTTGTCGTTTGAGGCAATACATGGTGTGTCACACTACAATGCTGATATCCAAAATGGACCCTATCAAGTATATCTTCGAGAAGCCAGCTTTGGTTGGAAGGATTGCACGTTGGCAGATGTTACTATCTGAATACGATATTCAATATGTAACCCAGAAAGCTATCAAGGGAAGTGTGGTATCAGAATATCTCGCTCACCAGCCCAATGAGGACTATCAACCAATGAGATTTGATTTCCCAGATGAAGATGTCATGTTTATCAGAGACTGCAACATTCCCGGACCAGAAGAGGGACCTGAACCGGGATCCCGGTGGATGCTTGTGTTCGATGGTGCATCCAATGCAGTAGGACACGGAATAGGGGCAATCATAACTTCTCCAACAGGTTTTCATATTCCCTTCACCGCCAGAATTTGTTTCGACTGCACCAACAACATGGCAGAATATGAAGCTTGCATCCTCAGGATAGAAGCGGCCATTGATTTAAGGATCAAAATCCTTGAAGTTTATGGAGATTCAGCACTCGTCATTTTCCAGGTCAAAGTAGAGTGGGAAACTCAGAATGAAAAGTTAATCCCATACAGAGATCATGTCTTGAAGCTGATACCATATTTTGACGAGATCACTTTCCATCATATTCCCAGAGAGGAAAATCAGTTAGCTGATGCCTTAGCCACTTTGTCTTCAATGTTCAAGGTCAAGTGGGATAATGAAGAACCTTCTATCATTATTGAGCGCCTAGACGAACCCGGTTATTGTATGATGGTTGATGAAGAAACTGATGGTAAACCTTGGTTCTACGATATCAAGCAGTACATAGAGAAAGGCGAGTACCCAGAAGGGGCATCTATCACTGATAAGAAGACTTTGAGGAAGTTGTCTGCCAACTTTTTCTTGAGTAGTGGAGTGTTGTACAAGCGGAATTTTGATTTGGTCTTGCTTAGATGCGTGGATAGACACGAAGCATATCAGCTCATCAAAGAAATTCATGAAGGTTCTTTTGGTGTTCACGCAAATGGGCATGCAATGGCGAAAAAGATTCTCAGGGCTAGCTACTACTGGATGACCATGGAAACAGACTGTGTTGTCTATGCAATGAGATGTCACAAGTGTCAGATTCATGCTGATAAGATGCATGTGCCACCCGCACCTCTGAATGTCTTGACCTCTCCATGGTCATTATCTATGTGGGGAATTGATATGATTGGAAGGATTGAACCGAAAGCTTCTAATGGACATCGCTTCATACTAGTCGCCATAGACTACTTCACCAAATGGGTTGAGGCTGCTTCATATGCGAATGTGACACGACAAGTAGTTACCCGGTTTATCAAGAATAATATAATTTGTCGCTACGGTACTCCTAGCAAGATTATTACTGACAATGGGACAAATCTGAACAACAAGATGATGAAGGAGTTGTGTGACACCTTCAAGATCATGCATCACAACTCGTCTCCCTACAGACCAAAGATGAATGGCGTTGTTGAAGCAGCTAACAAGAATATCAAGAAGATCCTTCAAAAGATGGTGAAGACGTATAAGGATTGGCACAAGATGTTGCCATTCGCTTTGCACGGGTACAGAACGTCTATTCGCACTTCGACAGGAGCCACCCCCTTACTCTCTTGTTTATGGCATGGAGGCAGTACTTCCTATAGAAGTTGAGATTCCTTCTCTCAGAGTTCTGATGGAAACGGAGATGGAAGAGGCGGAATGGGTTCAGAATAGGTATGACCAGCTCAATCTGATCGAAGAAAAGAGGTTGACAGCAATTTGTCATGGTCAACTTTACCAGAAAAGAATCAAGAGGGATTTCGACAAGAAGGTACGTCCCCGCGAGTTCGAAGTGGGCGAATTGGTGCTAAAGAGGATAATCTCTCCACACAGAGACCCTCGTGGGAAATGGGCGCCAAATTATGAAGGACCATACGTGGTGAAGAAGGTTTTCTCGGGAGGAGCTCTTATTCTCACCAACATGGATGGAGAAGACTTGGGACATGTTATCAACTCAGACGCGGTCAAGAAGTATTATGTCTAAAAAAAAGATAAAAGAAAAATTAAGCCCGGTAGGCTGAAAACCCGAAAGGGCGGCTTAAGCAAAAGAGGGTAAAAATCTCGGTGGATCCGAAATCTTCTGAAGATGGTTCACGCAAAAGTAAGGGAATGTGTAAAGACATAATGCTGCAGTGTGCGTTTCTGTGCCGCCACAGAAGCTCAGATGGAAGGAACCAGTTCAATCACCATCTTTAGAAGTGAAGTGATGAAGAATAGCAGTCAGGAGGGGGAATAGCATGTTTTTGGTTCAATGAAGTTCAGTTTCAATTTCGTTGTTATTTAAGAAAATGTGTATAGATTTACTCTTTCCTGTATGTTCCTCCTAAAGGAATGTACATCTTTATGTACAAACTCCGTACTTATGAGTTATTTTTTCTCGTATTTTAAATAAAAGAATGGTTCAGTTGAACTTTTGTCTCTTTTCCTATTTTTTATCTTTTCTGCATGTTTAGCTTAATGTCGCTGCTGCTTTAGATAAAAATTAAAATCATTAAAATTGGTGAAACAATAATGTCTTTGAAACTTAAAATCGCTTTGATTTACGGAATGTGGGGGGTGGTTGACTTTCTAAGTATTGCGCCTGTTCCTTTAAATTAGAAGTACCTTTGTACTCATCGTGGTGTTTATGAGAATCATATGTCGTCTTCCCTCTGAGGGATTCATTGTGATGGCAATCACGGTTTGGCAATGGTCGTTACCCTTCGTTCGATTTTCAGCGGTGTCAGGAAGTCGGTCCGATAAACCGATACATCAACCAGTATATTCACGCATCAATTGATTCATTCATTCATCCATTCATGTCATATCACAATATATTCATGCATGATCCTCCGCCAGAACCTGGGATCCGTTCAAAAGGAAGTCGAACGTAGGCGTCGAAGACTATTTCTCATATGAAAATTTAGTTCATCTCCCCAGTGCAAGTTGAATGCTTGGTTGAAAAATAAATTGGCAGTGGTGTCAACTCTCAAGTTAAGTCTCTTCCCCAGAGAAGTGATTAATCATCCCCAGTGAACTCTTGTGTCAACAGGATTGTCCAATTGGATTCCCCAGTGAATTTTCCTCTTCCGACAGTATCAGGAAATCATATACTCTTTGCATCAAAACATTATTAAAAAAATCACCATGCATATCATATCGTGCATATCATACTCATGCATTAGCTATGGCTAATTCTTTTGCAGGTTTTTCAGCTGAAACTGTAAATATCCTCGTAAGGACCAAAATTGAGTGATTAGTTCTCAGACGACATAATTATCCTCTTTTCTACAGCACAAGTGGTATACTTGTCTGGATCTTAACAACTGATGGTTTCTCCAATCGAGATTTCTTCCCTAGCGAAGTAGTTGTCTCATTTAGATGGACTTTAATGTCAGCAAATTATCAACCAGGAATCCCCAGTGCTGTTTTTCCACACGGTTTTGTTATGGAGTTTCCCCAGCGAAGTTTAATTTACTCCCAAGCGAGTCTCCTTCAGAAAGAATTACTACAACATTATTCCTGTGGCAGTAACTTCTGCAATTTTGTTTCTCTGAGTTGTTCTCAGAAAACTACATCGAACTTCTGGTGTGTTTATGTCCCCAGTAAGTCATCAACTACTCAACAGATAAATATCTACCCGGTAGGATGTTTATTTAATCTCAGGATATTTCTCCAACTCAGAAGTTGATCCACATATCCACTTGCTACAACGCATTGTCTATACAATGCCAGCAAATTGAAGCTCATTACCCTAGAAGTTTTTCAGTGCAGGTGTTGAATCTGATTCTTCTATCACCAGTAAAGCTATCTGCATAAAATTGAAGATCTTGTCAACTCGGAAGTTGTTCAACATGTCTGTACATGTTCAGTAAGATCTCTCATCAGCAAAAACGTCGAAAACAAGATTTACCGACTTCATAAACATTTATATCACACCAGTGTGCTGGATATTGTTTTGTTTATCCCGAGAGAATTGTATTCTTGGGTGCGCTACTGAATTTGTTCTGCTGGTAACTCGGAAGTTACATGATCAAGACATTCAGCATGCCATGCCTCCTCGCACCTTCGTGCATAACAATTCTGATATTATTCTAGCCATATATCTCCGTTAAGGTCTGCGGATATTCCTTAACTCTTCGAGTTTTTCTGACAAATTCTCGATCATATCTTCGTTAAAGTTTGCGGGTATTCTTTAACTCTTTGGGATCTTTAGACAGTTCCTCAATTTCATCTTCATTAAGGTCTGCGGGTGTTCTTTTACTCTTTGGAGCTTTCTGACAAATTCTCGATTATATTGAATCTCCTAATCTATTTTATTTTATTTTCACTTGAGAAGTTTCGGTTTGCTTCCCATAGCATTTTCGTTAAGACGTCCTGTGATGGCTTAATCTTTTGTTTTTCCTTTTGCTTGAGAAGTTTGGCTTGCTTCTCATAATATTTTCATTAAAACTTGTTATTTATTTACTCATTTTGGTACTCGATTATCCCCAGTGTTATCGAGATCTCCTAATTCTTTCTCAATTGTTACTAATGTTGCTAATGCATTCTGACGATGCACAACCAACTTTTTATTTTCAAGCGTTTCTTCCTTGACTCTGTAGTCAAGGTATTTGATCTGGTTTTGGTATCCCGTGTCAGGTAAATTTTTGGGGTTCTCTTAGTATTTAATCCTCTTCTACCTTGAACGTTCGAAAGCTGTCGCTTTTTCTCACTTATCAGGTTTAAGATGATTGAATAGGGGCAACTGTCGCACCCCAAAATTTCCCCCCTTCGTTTCACCTCAGTGGTTCATTTTTCATCATAGATATTCATTCATTGTGGCTTCAGAAGAGATTCTATGGGGAGACTTTCATGAAAAGGATTGTGCTGGATTTCTAAGAGAACCTTTGTTTTGTTATTGACTCAATTTTGATTCAAGCTTTCATTGAATATAATTTGGAGCTCAAAAAGAATTATTTGTTTTTTGGAATTTAAAATTCAAAAGGAATTATTTGTTTTGGGAATTTAAATTCAAAAGGAATTATTTGTTTTTGGAATTTAAATTCATTGGAGCGAATGCTGTTTGTTTTGAGTGCAATATTCATTCAAATGAAATACCATACGGATGTCATTCAAGATTGTATTCATTGACCTCAAGTTCTACAAATTTACAATGCCTTTTGCGAGAAGGATATGGAATTAGAAGCTCGAAATTGAAATACAGGTTGTTTTATTAATTCGATAACAAATGTGAGTTACAAAATATTACAAAGTTTTCAAATCCTATCTAATGCTACAAGCTTCTAAGATTTGTCCCTATGTTTCGAATGAATTGTTTGTCTTCCTTCAAGACGTTTCTTCTCATCCAAGCTTCCCTCTTATCATCCAATTCACTTTGTTACATGAAACAAGAAAGAGAAAAGTAGTTAGCAATAATTCAATCGAAAAGAATTAATGCAAGCAATTCGTATTACAATCTCATCATTAGGAGTTTCTGGCAAGAATCAGGTTTAATGAAATAATAAGCCTCATAATCTTGTTCAAGACTAATCATCGGTTAAAAGAAGCTTATTTGCAAATCACAAAATAATTTGGTTCACAAAGAAGCTAAAACTCTTAATTAACATCATAGTTAATCAGAAAATAAGGCAGCAGCAGACCAAATCCAACAGTTTAGCAACAGGCAGCAAACAAAAGGGAATTTTTTTACCAAGAGCACCATGGTTATCAGCATTTAGAGTAAAAAATTTACACCCCAAAACTTTATGTTTAGCAGCAAGCAGCAGAAAGGATAGCAGGGTCAGCAGTAGGAAACAAAGCCAAGAATGGCAAGGCAAGCAATAAAAGAAAACCACAGGCAGCATCAGAAAAGAGGAAAAGATTTGGTTCCAAGAGAAAACAGGGTTGAATTCCACCAAGAAGTAAACCATAAAACAAGAACCAAGGTAGATCGTTCTAAATATACCATAAAGCAATAATCGAGGCAATATCTGTTCAGATTTTAATGAACAAAAGGGACAAGGACCAGAAAAAGAGAAAGAGTTCAGAATCTGTCCATATGGGTAAACCAGAAGGTAAGCCAACATCAGTAACCACAACATGGATTTAGAACAGAAAAAAAGTATTATTGTGCATATAACATAGCAGCAAAGTTGGATACAAGGACAACCTTCATAATTCAAAAATTCAGAAAAACCAATAGCGAAAAAAGCCAGAAGTTAATCGCCAACAGCATCATAGTTCTAAGAAGTTCAAAGAAAACCAGCAACATCGTTCTTCCCAAACCAGAAAACAAAGCTTCCAAACCAGAAAACTAAATTCCAAAACCCAAAAATCGTAACAGCAAGCAAAAACCAACAAAAAACATAGTTATCCTTCATCATCATTTTCCTACCTTAGAAATCCTTCAGAGATTGTTTTCAGAAAGCATGCAATTTCTGAACTCAATCTCACCGGAAAACAAGAGAGGAAAAGATAAAGCTCAAAACAATCTCAAAACAATCTCACCGGAAAACACCTCAAAGGCGTCATCTTCAACACCGTCGAGGGTAAGATTCGTCACTGCTGACATTGGAACTCTAGGGTTTCGAAAAAACCCTTTCTGGTACCATCTGAAAAACCAACACAATCAAGCATCAGAGTTAAAGCAAGTCAAAAAATAGAGATATTCGGGATTCTGAGATGGGCCGCCGCCGTCACCGCCACAGGGGCGATTTCCGGCGCGGCCATCTCTATCACTTCCGGCCAAATCGTGTGACGTCAGACCATTGAGAGAGGGAGATGGGGTTCTGAGAACAGAGAACGAGAGAGAGCGATGAGGGTATCCAGGTGAGAGAGAGAAGAGTAAGGTTTCTGTTTGAGCGTGAGAAAAGGATGGGATTCTGGGTCAGAGGAAACGATGAGTGTCGCGAGAGAGAGGAACAGATTTCTTTGTTTCTAATTAGTTTTTTTAGTTAGTTTAATTTTAATTCTTAATTAGAGTCTTTTTTTATATATTAGTGTCTTAGTTTTGTGGTGACAAGTGTCACCACCTTGGTCTTTTTATTTTCTTTTCATTTTTTTTTATTAGATAAATTATTTTATTTTTTAAAAGTATTTGGTAAATACTACGCCATCTTTGCCATTGGGATATTTTGGAAAAGAGGATCAGACACGGCCGAAACACAACACGTGGAGAGCTTTTGCTGACCAGTTACGCAAAATCAGATGGGCTACTTCACCGATTTGGGCTTTTCTCGCTTCCGACACCCCCCAGATTCACTGCAATATCAGGCCTATTCCTAAACTCTCATCTTTTAAATTAATTTATTTTTACGTAAATAATTTAATTTTTGTGCGATGTACTAGATAATAATTGGTTCTGATAGTTTTTATTTGATGATTTATCGATTAAACTATTAATTGATTTTTCATCAAACAGAAAAAGTCATTTCTAATAATTATTTAAATTTCCGATTGTATTGTGTGATAATTGTCTGTTTACTCGCTCATTCGGTATTTATTCACCATTGTACACTTCGCACACCACCAACATTAAAACTAATCTGATTCTGCTTCGATTTGCTCATAAGCTAATTTCTTAAAGGGTCTCATTGTTGGGGGTGGGCATGGCCATCTTCACGAGATTGATTGAAGCCCTTGTTGCTTTAATCGATCATAACCCGAAAATAACATTGGTCTATATACCAATTTTCCATGCACCAGGGTCTCATGGTTGGGATAGGAGCACCTATCCTCACGAGGTTAATTAAGTCCATATACTTAATTAATCATAACCCGATTCCACATTTCATCTCAGCGCGCGTCTCAAAACACTTTCGTAATTAAAGTTCTAAATCTCGATCCAACGTCAAGTTTCTTTTCAAAATATTTTCATAAGTAAATATTCTACTTCTCCCTCCTCCTAGACATATGGTAGTTAGTCCTGTATCGACCCTCGATTGTATGTTTGGTTTCTTAATTGAACCTAACTAACGTGAACCTTGTTTCGCCTCACCCTTTTCTTAATAAACTTTTTGGGTAGAAAAAGATGATTAGGATATTTCTGTCCACTCATCCGAGTAATTGGGGCGTTAGCCGTTGAACGCTTATGGTCCATTACTTGTCTCCCACATAAAAATAAAATAACTCATTCAAACTCTTTTATCGCTCATATGCGGCCATTTAAAACTCTTTTCTTACAAAGAGTACGCAATAGCCATTTCAAATGCGAACGAGGACTTAAGCTTTTCAAACAAACTAAACAAGTCCAAGTTCAAGCATTCGAAATGTCTAAAGCACGATTTTTCTTATAAAATCAATACAACAAATTCAAACCCTTTTAAGAGGTACTACGGAGTTTTGACTTTCCCATTGCACAAGGGAATACGTAGGCACACAGTTTCAAAACCGTGCCAAACTCAAAATAATAACAAACAAATTCCATTTTTTTATCTTTCGATTATAACTTATAAATTAGCGAATATACACACACACTTAGAATTAAATGGGTCCCATCGAGTACGATGGATGTGAGAGGTGCTAATACCTTTCTCTTACATAACCAACTCCTGATTCCATATTTTTGGTCACGTAGACCGCCTTATCCGCATTAGTGGGGTTTTATCTATATTTTCCCGTTCTTTTTAAAACAAATAAAATTAGGTGGCGATTTCACTGTCTTCGAAAATTAAAATGATTTTTGAAAATCGAGTATCTTCAGCAGTGAACGTCAACCTTGTTACATTGGTCGTCGAGCAGTAACCAATCACCAATCGACTTATTATGTCATTTCGTACACAAGATGCTCATCCCTAGCTAAGTATCTCTCAAGGATTATCATTCCCGAACAACATCAATATCCAGACCTGAAACTTGGTCAGATAGTGCATCGGAGGAATTCACATCTCTCTTATCCCCTATTCAAAGTCTCCAACAACTACATCCCCAAGCAGAAATCAAAGATCCCCGACAGAACATTCCCATTTTCTTCAACATGGATATGTTTTGAAATACCACGATATCAACATTCATACATTATTCATAAAAATCATAACATGTGCATATATCATTCATGAGCATTATCATATTCTCGCATGCATCATAACATACATAGAACTAATCTCGTTCTTTGATTTTAAATTCTCAAACATGTGAAAATTATTCGTAAATTTTCCTGACAGAAGGTCAAAGATTAATGTCTGAAATAAGACGGGAAAACTATTTGAGCGACCAAACATGTTTATCCATAGATAGCAGGATGTAGATTAATACCCAAAACAAGATGGAAAAACTATCTACATCTTGACGAATACTTATTTCAGATAAAGTCAAGACGAAGGTTTATTCCGATTCTCTCCTACTCCAGATGGCATCTTTAAGCCCATCTCTGACTACACATTGTCATCTCTCCACCTGCAGAATGTTGCATATCTGGTTAAAAATCAATACATACTAGTAACCTCATTCAAAGACGAGCATGGAGTCTAACGTACGACTCTCTCCCTAACATCTTCTTCTCCAAATGGCATCTATAAGCCCATTCCAATGCATGATCAGCTAACGATCTCATTCCATACTGTCATACCCCAAAATTTGCCCTCCATTTACTCAAGAGATTTCATACATCTATACTCAAGGATTCCTCAAGAGTTGATCAGATAAACTCTCTCCTAGACAATCAACCCAAACTAGGGTTTGGTATCTCTCAAGTCAAGATGAACTTCCAACATCTCCAATGGCCTTCATGCCTCCTCATATGCTTCAAAGATTCTCCATGTCAAGTTTCAAGCCCTCACAAGTCAAGTTTCCTCAGGCAATTGCTCAGATGGTTGAAAATCAGTTGTATTGGACAAAAAGTCAATGTGGTCAACATACATCAAACTTCATAATTTTGGTCAACATCCTCATTTTGAAGTTACATTCATCATTTGATCAAGGGTTGATCATGATTCATCAAGAAAACTCAAGATTTTCTCAAAAGTCAAACTTTCTAAATTAGGGCTTAGGTGAAAAGTCAATGAACTTTGGTGATCATAACTTTCTCATACTTTCTCGAAATTTTCCCACCAAAGCTCATTTTGAAGGAAATTAAATTCTCTACAACTTCATGTCTCACAAGAATGTCCAAAAAATGCTTCATTTGAGAGGTATAGCTCAAAACATTACAGGTCATTTTCAAAGTCAACAAAAAGTCAACTTTTTGTTTTGAAGATATATTGAGCATGGTAACTCCAATTGAGATGAAACCAAAGACATTGTTTATAGGACTCTTAGAGCTTTCCAAAAAGTCCAAGAACACTCAAAAATGTGGAAAATTGAGCAAGATACACTATTCAGAAGTTGGGCAATTTTGGACAATTGCACAAAAGGACATTTTGGTCAAAATGCAAAATTTTCCAAATGGGCCTATAATCTTTTGATCCAAACTTGTTCATGACAATATTCTTGACCCATAAATGCTTGGCATTGGTGATTTTCTATTTTCATGATTTATATTTGAATTTTATAACATTTAATTCAAAAATAAATTATGTAAAATATGAAAATTAAGTTTCTTTTTCAAATAAGTTGGATTTATATCTTTCTTAATGACCAAGAAAGCCCACCACTCTTGCCAAATCGTGATAGCTTGCATATGGAAAGAAAAAATCAAGTTTTTAAAGAAATTTGATTTTATTTATTGGAAAATATTTGCACATTGATGAATGGATCTTTTTTGCTTGCTTTTGCCATCCAATTTTCTCCTATAAATATCAAGCAATACACACAAGACAAGGGAGGGAAACCCTAATCCTAGAAACAACCCTTACTCTTGCAAAAATTTTCAAGAAAACTTGAAAATTCGAATTTCAAATAGCAGCCAGTTTCAGCCCGACCTAGCCATCCATTCTTGCTCAGGAGGTTCCCAGCAAGCAAAATCATCCATTACACGAAGCTACAACTGCCCGGATCGTGCCATACAACCTGCTCCGATTTGGTATTTTCTTGATTTTCGATTTCTTAAATTCATGCGTTGTTAATGGTTTTTGTGTGTTTGTTTGTACTCAGGGCATGTATTAGATCACGTTTGAACCATCTCATGCCAGCTTGCACGTAGAAAACAGGGTTCACCATTGTTAGGGCAGTTTTGGTTGTCCGTATCGTATCTCGTTTTCCAGGCTGATTCAGGGCAAACGGACACCACCATCGTGTTCGTAGCCCTCGATTTAGGGGGGTAGGGTCCCCCTTTCCCTTTTATTTGGCTTATTTTGCAGGATCGGAGATTCGGATCGCCGGAGAAGACGACCGGAGCCCTAGCTCCGGCGTGGACTCCGGCGTTGAACGGTTGACTGCTGGCGTGGCGAAAAGAAACGATCTGATTCGTTATTTCATAAGCAGATGGGCCCCGCGTGCTGACTCTGCGCTGAATTCACCAATCCATGACGCGTCATCATTTATATAAAATTGTTTTTCAATTTTCCAACACAAAGAGCCACTTGTCCCAGTGGTAAAGGCGCCTCCTGTTCCAAGATGCTTCCCCATGTCCTGAGTTCGAATCCTGCTTGCACCGGTTTCACTTTTCTTTTTCTCAAACCTTCACATTTTCAATATTTTTTCTATTTTCATATTTATTTTAATATTTTGCATCATTTTAATTTATTTTCATATTTTTATTCTGCATTTAAAAATTACCAAAAAATATTTTATTTTCACATTTATATTCTGAAAATCTTTATTTAATTTAATAAATTAAAAAAATACCTTTTTGCATGCATATTTATTTTTATTTATAATTTTGCACTTAAATCATTGTAAATTCATTTTTAATTATTAAAATGCATCCAAAAAATCCCAAAAAATTATTTTAACTTATTTATCTTATTTCCAGCATGTATTAATTTTCTCATATTAAAAATTGCATTTTTATAACATTTTCTCTTATTTCGATTTCATCATATTTCCCGATTTCTCGTTTGTTTCACAGGTTCATCTGATTCGGACGATTCTTCCGTTTCTATTTTATTTTTTCAATAATGTAATTGCATATGGGTTGTAATAGTTTAATTTAGGACTTTATTTTCCGCATTTTAATTATGTATCTGCCCCAAAGCCATGTAATAGCGTAGGTTTTACTTTCCGCACCTTTACATTTCCGCTTTTACATTCCGCATTTTACTTTCCGCACCTTATCAATTGCTAGTAATTAGGCGTTTATGGCAAGATAATAATTGGACATAGCTCACACTAATCTTCAAGATAAAATATCTGAATTTGACACACTTCTTTCACACACGCACCCCTTAGGGTAATTCTCTCTCGTTGCCTTTACAAATTCAAATGGTCATGTCCCTCGAACGTAGAGGTATTCGAGCACCGTTGCCTTCCAAACAAATCATCATAGTCCCTTCGATACAAAGATCATAAGACCCACGATGTCGCCTCCGAATACATGATCTTGACCCTCGATTGTCGCCTACGAAAAATGATGATAGTCCCTTCGAATGTGCTAGGATGCTTCCTACAAGTTGCCTTCTATGACCATCCGATGTCCCTTCGAATGTCCCGCTTACATCCAACGAATGGAGCTACCTACTAACTAATGGTACGGCTAGCGCTATTCTAAAGGAATGTAGAAGTACAACAAAAACAACCAATTCTGAGTGGGTAAATAAGTCTTTTAGTTGCTTGCTCTATCAAATGCTTTTCACACCACACACTTTCTTCAAAGTTCAAATTCTTTTCAAAACAAAAACATTTCCGAACACTTTGTATACACTCCTACATGAGTCATTACAAAGTCAAAGAGAAATGCCTTTTCTAAAACATTTTTGTCAAACACACAGAAAGCAATTTTTAAAAAGTGATCTAGAGCAACTAAGAGCCCGTAGATAACTACGGATGGAAAGGGGTGCTAATACCTTCCCTTTTCATAACCATTCTCCCGAACTCAGAATCTAACGAAGGTCTTTTTCTGTTACTTTTACCTTCCCTTAATTGGATAAAAATAAAAGTCGGTGGCGACTCTTGCTATCCGCACATTTGGATACAAAAATCCTACAAAGTCAGTTCACCGTGTTACACATACACCAGTGAGTGAAAACTTTCATGTGTACTCGAGTGTTCAATCATCTTCTACCTTCAGGTCACGAAAGGAAAGCATACCAATCTAACCCTTCAGGTACAAGAAGATTGAACAGGGCAAGTTTTATACCCTAAAATTTGTCCTCCTATTTTCTCAAGTCAATCCACATATCCATACTCAAGAATTTCTTAAGGGTTGATAATGATTCATCAAGAAAACTCAAGATTTGATTAAAAGTCAAAGTTTCTAAATTAGGGTTTCTTGACAAAAGTCAACAGAACTTTGACCAGGCATAACGTCCACATACTTTATTAGAAATTTTTCCACAAAATCTAATTTTTAAGATAATTAAATTCTCTACAACTTTGTGTCTCACAAGCTTTGGCCAAAAATGTTTCATTTGAGAGTTATGGATCAAGACATTATAGGTCCTTCTAAAAGTCAATAAAAAGTCATCTTTTTCCAAAGAAGTGTACATGAGAATGGAAACTTCAATGAAGATGAAACCAAAAGGAGTGTTTACAGGACATCTTGAACTTTCTAAAAAGTCCAAGAACACTTCAAAATGTTGAAAATTGAGCAAGATACAACTTTTGCAAGTTTGGGAAATTTGAAGAAGTGCATGAAGACAAATACTAAGCAAAATCAATTTTTTTCCAAATGGGCTAAGTTTTTGTGATCCAAAATTGTTCTTAAGATCATCCATGACTCATAAGTCCAATTACACGCCAACTTGCCATTTATTTGATTTATTTATTAAATTAATAAAATTCAAAATTAATTAAAATAAAATAAAAAAATAAGGAGCAAGCGTACAAGGCCTTGGATTTAAGTATCTTGAGGACCAAGGAAGCCCATGCTAGCTGGAAAATTAGTGCAAGAAGAGATTGGCATGAGATTGAGATATTTTGGAAAGATTAAGTTTGATTTTCAATCAAATTTTTTCTCCATCAATGCAATATATTTCATCAAGTTTGTTGACCTAATTCCATTCCTTTATAAATACTCAACAAGTTCAGTTATCAAGGGCACGAAATTCTGCAGCCAAAAAGCTAGGGTTTTGTCTCAAAATTTTCCAAAAAGTTGCACTATCGAATTCCAATTTCCATCCTGTTGCAAGCAATTCTAAGCACTCATTTGTGTTCCTGAGGTATAGTAGGGTAAGAATGGATCATTACCCATGGTTAAAACATGCTGAATCATGCCATACATGAACCTCCGTTTGCATATTTTTCTTGAATTCGTATTTTGATTTTTGTTGTGTTTTGATTGAAACTAACTATGCTAATCGTTTCATGAGGTTCATTAGAGCAAGTTACAACCATAATTTGCAATCTTTAGTGGCTGAAACCTAAAACACCATTGTTAGGGCTCAAAATTAAGAAGCTTCATATCTCTCTTTCCAAGCCGATTTAGGTCAAACCAACGCCACCAATCGATTCGCAGGGGTCGATTTAGGGGGGTAGACTTAACCTTGTGCTCCGATTCTCTTTATTTTTCAGGTTTGAATTCTAGGAAGGCCGAAGAAGATGATCGGAGGGTTGACTCCGGCGTTTCCTGGCCGTTTGACCAAAAACTCTAGGCGTGGCATTCTACAATCGGTCCATTAAAAAACCATGGGACCCAGCACGCGTTTGGTTTTGATTGTTTGATTTTCAGAAAATAAAAACACTTATATATTTATGAAATCAGTAAAATGAATGGATGTATCACCACCCCAGTGGTTAACCATGCGCGCGCTAGTACTCTCACTCTCTCAAGGCGTGGGTTCGATCCTTGCCTTTTGCAAATTTTCAAAATTTTTCTGATTTCCATAGGTTTTCACATATATACAATTAAAGGTGTGTTATTGACAACACATGCAGATGGCGTAGTGGTCTAGTTTTGTGTCAATGACTTCAAGGTCCTGGGCTCAAGCCTTGCAAGGACCTTCCTTATTTTTTTAACACTAATCCTCTTAACATTTTTTCTATTTCTTTTATTTTTCTAACTAACTTAATTTCTTTTCTAAATTAATTAAAACATTTTCAAAAACTCCAAAAATAATTTAATTTCATAATTAGGTTAATTAAATATTTAATTAATTTTTTACATAAAAACAATTTATTTTTCTCATGATTTAATTATTTTTCATAAGTAATTGTTAATTAACTTAGAATTAGGTTTTATTAACTAAAATCGATTTCAAAAATATCAAAAAACATATTTTCCTTTTACAATTAGGGCTTAGATGTTTTTTTTCCTATTATTAGACATTTTTCTCTCAATTTATTTACTTTATTTCGTATTTAAATTCTAGAAATCGTTGTATAGGTCGCAAAGTTTTTTGTAATTGCGTAGATTTATTTTCTGCCTTTACTTTCCGCACCTCATATTATATAACAGCCCCAAAGCCATGTAATAGTGTAGGAAGTTTGCTTTCCGCACTTTATCTTCCTGCAAATATTAAATTGCTTGTATGTATGCTAACTATAGTTTGTATGGCAAGATTAAAATCAATGATAGAATAACCCTAACTCAAAGATAAATATCTAACTTGAACACACTCCTTGCACCCACTCACACCCTCTAGGGTATCCTCTCTTGTTGCCTTCAAATAAACAATGGTCATGTCCCTCGAACGTAGAGGTACCATTAGCAAAGTTTCCTACGAATAAAATCATCACAAAGATCATAGTTCCTCGATGACCCTCGATGTTGCCTACGAATATATGATCTCGTCCCTCAGTTGTTGCCTACAAATAAGTGATGATTGTTCCTTCGAATTGCTAAAGGTATCCTTACATGTTGTCTTCAATGACCATACGATGACCCTACAATTGTCCCTTCACATCCAACGGATAGAGTTACCTACCAACTAATGGTATGGATAGTGTTATCCTAAAGGAGAAGGAAAATAACAAGAAACGACCATTCTGAGTAGATAATAAGACTTTTAATTGCTTGCTCAATCCAAATCAAAATTCTTTTTACACCTCACACTTCTTTTCATAAATACTTTCAAACAAAACACTTTGTATACGTTCCAGCAAGAATCATTACAAAGTTAAACATTTTCCAAACAAATATTTTCAAACACTTCGTATACATTCCAACGAGAATCATTATGAAGTCAAAGCTAAATACTCTTCAAATACTTTTCAAAATACTTTTCAAATCACAAACACAGAAAGCAAGTTTTCCAAAAGTGAGTTAAGCAATTAAGAGCCCGTAGATAACTACGGATGGAAAGGGTGCTAATAACTTCCCTTTTCATAATTAACTCCCTTACTCAGAATCTATCAAAGGTCTTTCATGTTCTTTTCACCTTTTCTTTATTGGATAAAAGAAAAGTCGGTGGCGACTCTTGCTATCCGCAACATTTGCGATAAAATGCAAAACAAACAAGTCAGCTCTCCCACCGTGTTACACAATGATTCTCGAAACTATGGATGGCGAGGAGTTCCCACATCCTCTGAATGTTGGTGTAGTCAAGAAATACTTCTCCTAAATAAATAAAAGAATAACTCGCTAAGTTGAAAACCCGAAAGGGCGACTTAGGGAAAAAAATAGCATCTCGGTAGACTGAAAACCTGAAACGGCAGTCTAGGCAAAAGCTAGAGACATAATCAAAATAAAGCTCTCAGTAGGCTGAAAACCCGCAAGGGAAGTCTAGGAAAAAGTTAGGGACTTATATGGAAAGTAACTACATTAGACAAGACTTGATCATAGAAGCAACAATCTGCATGGATTATCTTCATACCTCAACTGAGGACTACAATACAGGAGTTCAAAATTGTTAGGGAGAATAGTGTTCATTGTTCTTCGATGTACCTTTTCCATGTATTTACCATTTTTCAAAAATTTGTAATCATTTATGGAGTCATGATATTGGTAGACTACCATTCTATCAATAAAGTTTGAGCCTTTATCCAATTCCTTGGAAATCTTATTTTTATTCAATTTATAAAAATATTCTTTTATTATTGAAAATGCATTTCAAAACAAACAGATTTGTTAGAACATACTCGCGAAAATTTTGCAATTTAAGTGTGCTTACTTTAGATGTGAAACAAAGGGATAAGATGGCACTGTCCCAATAACAAACAAGATTGATAATGCTGAAGTTGGTACCATGAGGCCCTCTATAACATTTCATTCGAATATGAGATATAAGTGCAAAGCGGATTGTTCCCACGGAATGTCCCATTTTTCCCAGAAGAGTTGGTAAGAGTAGCGCTCTGATGAGACATGGTGACACCCCATGGGATGTTTCCATCATAAGGAACCTGGGAATGTTTGTGGTATGCCTAAAACTTCTTTTGAAATTTGATGCGATAAAGAGCTACCCTACGGTTGATAATTTGTGAAAACTTCATTTTGGCCGAGTGTTGTCCATGCATTAGTCAACCTCCCATGTTGATCCTCAATAAAATGTCCATATGCATCTCATACACATTCATTCATACACTATTCAGAGCTAAAATTCATTCGCATATGTTGATAATCAGAGTATGTTTCATTTTTCCCATAGAATGTCAGCTTCAAGTAGAAAAAGTTCATCTTTCTGCTTTCTCCACTGAATTACCCTTCGAAGAAGAATAGAGTCTCGACCCTCTTTGTAGGTCTCTATGATTATTAAAATTAGACTTCCCTAGCTTGATTATGGTTTGAACTCTGGTCTCTAAGCAGCATTATTACCTCGTTTTTCTTAGACTGTAATTTCTAATTGGAAAGCATAGTTATGTTAGAAAGATCGTGTAACACCCCAATAATACCCAACGTTTTATAAATAAAATCAGAGTAATTTAAAATTTCATAAATTCAATACTGAGGCATCACACCTTCAAAACCAAGTCACTTTAAACAGTTTTCTTTAAGATATTAATCTCGGATACATAGCATCCTCGGAATTCATAAATTGAATCTTAGAAATCATAACACCTTCTTTATTAAACCTCCTCATCAAATCATATTTTCATAAAGTATGATTCTTATTCACAAAAGGAATAACAACAAAAGAACAACAACAAGACAACATAAATATTCCCCCCGAGTGCTATGTATCGAGCGAATCGACTCGACTAATAGCACTATAATCTCCGTCTTCATAACTGCGTTACGGATACGTAACTATGAAACAAGTAAAGGGTGAGATACTCCAAAATATATAATTAAAGGCATGATAACATATATACATAGTTTTGGAAACATAAAAGATATAGGTTAATAAGTACATTCCAACACATATCCAAATCTCACTCACTTTGATCGTCATTCTAATGTGTATAATCAACACTTTATCGCCATAACCTATATCTGTCAAAAATCAATTTCCTAACATACCCAATCATCCATTTGATTCCCAAAACCCATAAGGCATTAAAACCGAATGAAATCACCCCTTACCTCGCGATGATCTTCGACTTTCCCGGCGTTGGCTTTTTCCTCTCTTCTCTTCTCTTCTCCAATTCTACGTGAAATGACTTTTCCAAAAAGACCTTCTTTCCTTCTTTTCCTTTTTATAATCCTTGTTATATTCCTTTATTATTTTCAAATAAAATACATAAATTAGTAATTAGTAAGAGTAGAGTGATTTACTCCTCACACCCTCTAATTACTCTTCACACCACCAACTCTTCTTTTCTTTAATTAATCCGATTAAATCCAAAAATATTAATACTTAAGTCTTTAATTAAATAAATAATTAAATTCCTTATTATTTAATATTCGAATTAAATCGGGGTGTCACATCAGGACACCTCGTAACATTAGTCTCATCAACTCGAAAAATTACTCTTTCATTCTTGATTGATCAACGTCCATTGATCCTCTAAAATACACGACATAGTTTGACCTTTTCAAATATTGTCCAAATATTCACTTGCGAAACTTCGACGTATACACTTGACTTTAACGAAGTCTTCCCTTATAACAATTCAATTCCCAAAATTTGTATTAAGTAATCACCATCCTCACACCGTCGCAACGATCAATACACAGGTTTCTTATTTGAAACACCTTTCATAACTTTCAATCTTTCAAAGTGGTAATCCAAACCAAAACACTCTCTCAAGAACTCTACCCGTCAACGTCGTCTCATACTACTGTAATTACAAAACAGGTTGGACTTAGAACCATAACATAAATTTTTATGGAACCCCAACATGAACACCGTCGCGACCGACTTTAGTCACAAATAGAACACTTTCCTTTATAAAACATCAATCTTCCTAAGGTACCTGTGGATACCAAACCATCTCAAAATTCTTTATCGTCAAGATTTATCTTAGTCACAATCTATTAATCCACCACGGCTATTAGTATCCAACGAAATCCATATGATAGTAGTGAACAAATCCACGATAACCTTCTAAACTTAAATTTCAACAAGTGTCTCCAAACAATCGTGGATCATTCTTCAAAATAACAAATCCTCAAATCAGATATTCTTGGGTCATCCGTGATATCAACTTACTAAACTCAACAACAGACGAAGTCTCTTTATAGATCGTACTCAAACTTGAATTGTCTTCAACAATTCCAATCTCCTCGTCGTTAACATCTTCACCTTTAAGATTTCAAATGAGCACAATCGCATCAAACTCTAACTCACGTGTCCGACAATTTTTCCTTATGAAAATCAAATTGTTCCAAGGTAGCAATACACTTTTCCAACTCTATGTCGAAATACATCTTAAGTCCAAAATGAAATATCAAAATACACCGCACAAGGTTCTTTAGTACTAAACAAGACCAAAATCAAAGCATTCGCTAAACTTTTCACTGGCTCAAACAAATTCGCTTCCCATTGCGAAGTCCAAATAGCGACTCAACCATCTCAAGTCAAAGTACCCACGATCAATACCAACTTATAAAAATATCTTCCATCAAACTCACAAAGCTAGCCATCCAAAACAAAGGAACTTCTAAGCTCTGAAATAACCCCTTGAAGTCTTCTACAAGATACAAAATAAATCTTCGTGGAACTGTCCAAAATATCACCATCTAAGTCGCTTACTTAAGGCACTCACGTCCAATAGTTCAAAACTCTTCTTTAGAATACTCAACGTGCACAGGCCTAACTTCACTACTGATAATGCAAAGCTCGGATGCTTGCTATAATTTCCTTAACTTGATGTGAACCAAATAATATCCATGAACATGAAATAACTCTTGCAGCTACTCATGAGAGTGTTGTCTGAACATTCCAAAATCATACCTGGCGCATTAGTCACACTAATGACATCAACAAATACTCGCCAGGACCATACACTATCTTGAAAAGCATTGTCTAAACATCTTCAGCTCTCACACTAACCCGTAGACAGCCAGACTTCACATCCATCTCACTAAACACATAAGCTCCAAATGACTGATTTATCCAATATCAGTCCTTGGAAGTAGATACTTGTCCTCAATATCCACTTCGTTCCTTTGTCTGAAAACGACACAACAACATAAGAGACCTTTGTTCTTTCCGAACAACACAACTGAAGCACTCCATGGCGACCCGCTCGAATAAACAAACTCTGCTCAAACCAATCCTCAAGTTGACTCTTCAACTCTAACTCAGAAACAAACATCCCTTAAGGATACTTCGAATCACAACTAGTTCCAGAAACTAAATCCATCAAAACTTCACTTCGCACTACAGCGGTAATTCACTCACATCTTCACAATATGCTTCAGAAAAGTCACAACAAGAAGTTCGCTTGCCAAAATCTTGTTTCTCATCAAAAACTAAATTCGCCCATAACTCGAGTAACCATGCACCACCTTGTGCTAACTCATCTGCTTCATACACTATTAAGCTGGTGAGACAAGTCTATCCCAACCAACACAAATCCCGACTACTATCAACAAGAGATTAAGGGTGATCAGTTCCTCAATTTGTCAATAGATAGTCGACAATAATGATGGTGACATAAACCATCTTTACCAACTACAACAGCGTCTTCAAACTTACACTTCAAGTTACCAAAGCGAAACACTGCTTGAGGCTACATCTATAGCCACAAGCCCCACCAAGAAGTAAAACTTCTCCCCTACTTGTTTCACACTCATCTCTGCAGACAAACAGTTAGAAACAAGCAAGTAACGACAGTGTTTCACACACATGTCGCATACAACAGGGTTAAACACATTAATAACCTGGCCGACAGACCGACCTGCTCTGATACCACTAGTGTAACACCCCAATAATACCCAAGGTTTTATAAATAAAATCAGAGTAATTTAAAATTTCATAAATTCAATATTGAGGCGTCACACCTTCAAAACCAAATCACTTTAAACACTTTGCTTTAAAATATTAATCTCGGATACATAGCACCCTCGGAATTCATAAATTGAATCTTAGAAATCAAAACACCTTCTTTATTCAACCTCCTCATCAAATCATATTTTCATAAAGTATGATTCTTATTCACAAAAGGAATAACAACAAAAGAACAACAACAAGACAACATAAATATTCCCCCTGAGTGCTACGTATCAGAGCGACACCGACTCAACTAATAGCAGCTATAATCTCCGTCTTCATAATCTGCACGTTACCAGTATAAAGGTAACGGCGAAACAAGTAAAGGGTGAGATACTCCAAAATATATAATTAAAGGCATGATAACATATATACATAGTTTTGGAATCATAAAAGATATAGGTTAATAAGTGCATTCCAACACATATCCAAATCTTACTCACTTTGATCGTCATTCTAATGTGTATAATCAACACTTTATCGCCATAACCTCATCGACATAAATCATCACAACAATACATAAACTTTCATCACCACGAAATCATCACAAGTCAATACGTCATTAATCAACACGGCAATCATAAACAACAACATCAAACAACAACATCAAACAATGCTAATAACATAAGCAACAAAACTTTGGAGTATAACTCCCATCATGGTTGCCATCTAGGCCATCCTGGTTGCCATAGTTTTCAGGCCAATCAAATATAACAACACAACATAAACAAAATCATCACAAATTGGCTAAAGCCCATCGTCGCTTTTGGCATAAAAGCCCATCGTCACAAACATCATCACATCATATTTGCATTAAGCATTTCATTAAAGTCAAATCATCGCAAAACTCATCATTTATATTCATCGCATAGTTATCATGAAATTATCACGTCATATTCATTTCATGTTCATCATAAAGATCACCAAACAAAACATCATATATCATCGCAATTCCACATAATCCATCAATTAAAACCCAACGCCAAACAACTCAAACATAAACATAACCGACTCCATGAGACACGACTATGTTATGCATGTGGTACCCGTCGCTTTGTCCATAATTAGGAACATTTGGCATAAAGCCCATCGTCGCTTGGCATAAAAGCCCTCGTCGCTTGGCATAAAAGCCCTCATTGTCAATGCAATGTATGTGACTCGACAATAAAGACAACACAACAAAAACATCATCATCTCTCATCAAAATTGACATAAAGTACATGTCGCCATATTCATCCACATCAAGATAAACATATCATCGCATCGCATGTTATCAAGTATTCGTTAATAAATACACAGTCGCAAACATCATGTTTAATCACACCACATCATTATCAATTTATTCACCAAATTCCAAATACGGAAAAATAGTCAAACATCAATAATCGTCGCGAAAGCCAATCCTAATAACTGGCATTAATCATAATCATCAACATCGCACTCGGATTGTCCATACGTGTCTTAAATCGACTAAAACGCAATCCGATTCAATTTAACCGTACTTTGGCCTATTTCGGGTCGTTTCGTAAAAACTCATAATTTCGAAAAACTAACCTCACCACTACGTTCTACACGTCGAACTTAGTTAGCACGTCAATTTTCGTTGAATTCGGAGCAACTTGCTCTGTCGCCGAAATTACCGAAATCGGAAAATTGGAACATAATCGGGTTCCAAATTCAATCGGCTAACTTCTTCCCTAATTATATTTTATTAATACCAACTAGTAGTATATGGAATTAAGGAAATTATAACAAACAGAAACTAAATGAAAGTTATGCACAAAAAGAAATTATGCAGAAACAGCAAAAACAACAGAACATAAAAACACAGAAAACCAGTTTTTCATTGCTGCTTCCTACAACTACAGGGACGAACGTCCCATGGTGAATTAAGGAAGGGGCGGGCGCCTTAAGGGGGTACGGTCGCCCTCCATGGGAGGTGGGCGCCTCCCTTTCCCCACGGCCTTCACTTCTTCTTCTTCAAGGGTTTTCTGTATACTTAGTGTTTTCTGGTTTTTTTTACGGTTTATACATTTTCTTCTTCTAGAAACTCAATCCTATTAGCCATGGTAATAGAACACCTAGATCAATACTCCTAACTCAACTTTCCTAATTTATTCCAACAATCACACACACAACTCATAAACCACAACATCAATTTTCATCTCAAATCCACAACATATCTATCAAACCCTAACTATAGGAAGTGGAAAATCAAATCCCTTACCTCATCTTGTTCTTGCAAAGCTTCTTGATTTCTCTACCACTTCCAACATCCTTTCCTCTAAGACACTCTCTTTTCCTCTTATGATACAAAGCCAAACTTAGAGGTGTGTTTGGTTGGTGTTGGAATGGAAAGAAAATGAGGAAAAGTGTTTTATAAAGTATTCTTACTAGCCAATGGTGTACGCCCAATCCTAAGCAATTAGTCCTCACACCCCTAATTTATTTTATTAATTAACACCTTAATAATATCAAATAATATTATTAACTCAATTAATTAAAATAATTCCGGGGAATTAAATGTCGGTCCGAATAGTATTTTACCGAACGGAATAAAAAACTGACTGAAAAGAAACATCACCAAATATATTATCAGATATATCGAGTAATATAAATATTCTCGTCGCAAAATAAATATCAATTGGTAACTCGAAAATATTAATATAATATAATATTAATTAAAACGGGGCGTTACAGATCGTATCTCTCCAACCAAGGTGAATCTAAGAGAATTCCCCTGCATCCTTCAGCAATATTGTTACATCCTTCTAACAGCAGGTGACGGTATCTCACTACGAGCGGCTGGTTTTCCCCAGCAAGTCCATTAATTCCAATATGATTTATTCTCGGTAATCCTATGGGAAATCTCTCATTGTAGATTGACCGTTTCTCTCCAGCAGGTTGAAGACTTGTTGTTGAAATCTCCGGTGGGTGATTTACAAAATCATTGTTTTGGAAGTTACTTTGAGTGATTTACAAGATTATTGATAAATGTTTGTCTTCGGTAATCCTTTGGGTAATTTACAAGCTCATTACGAATCTGCCGTTAATCTCCGGTGGGTGATTTACAAGCTCATCGTTTTTGAAGTTCCTTTGAGTGATTTACAAGCTCATTGATGAACGTTTCTCTTCGGTAATACTTTGGGTGATTTACAAACTCATTGCGGATTAGCGGTTAATCTCTGGTGGGTGATTTACAAACTCATCGTTTCAAAAGTTCCTTTGGGTGATTTACGAACCCATTGCTTACTGATTCTGATAGCTATTTGCAACAAGATCTGTTTACCGATGAATGGTAGCCTTGTCATTATGGAAGGTATTTTATCAAGATCTGTTTACCGATGAATGGTAGCCTTGTCATTATGGAAGGTAGTTTATCCAAGATTTGTTTACCGATGAATGGTAGCCTTGTCACTATGGAAGGTAGTTTATCCAACATCTGTTTACCGATTAATGGTAGCCTTGTCATTATGAAAGGTAGTTTATCCAAGATTTGTTTACCGGTGAATGGTAGCCTCATCATTATGGGAGGTAGTTTAACGAAGATTTGTCTGAATGATCTAGTGAACAAGATTTTTACTCAATGTTTGCATAAGTCACTTGTCACCCTTTCTGAATGAAATATCTTGGTTAAAAGAAAAGAAGTTACATCCCGTCTATGGTGAAGCGCCAGAATTCTTGGGGAATTTAGTTCATTATCAATGTTGCTCTCCTACCACATTTTGGTCAGAGACATTTATGTTTTGCTATGTTGGATTGATGGTTTACTATCTTTAGAAAGTCAGTGTCATTCTCTGGTTTTTGCTAACTCCTCTGTAAGGAGATAGTTTACCATCTATCTATGGATCGTTACTGTTATTTCCTCTTTGTTTTCTCCTCCTGTATTGAGTCAACGTTATTATGCAACTTCTTTGGTCCCCCTCTCTCTCTCTTATCTTTGGGTTTTCCTTTAGCATATCACCAAGCACCATTGAATGAATGTGATGATTGATGTTTGACTAACAATAATGTGTGTATACTTCACTCTCTAAATGTTGTAGGTGAATGGTGCACAAGTCTCTTATTCAATGAGTCAATAGGTTCATGTGTTTATTTCCATGCCTTCTCTCCTCAATTCTCAAAAATTTTGAAAGTATTATCTCCCATTGAAGATTTCTCTTGTCACCAGATATGGTCTCTCATCTTGAGTATGTGCTTCATGTTTGAAAGAGATCGTCAAATTCAAAGAATTCACCATTTTATTGTCATCTACCTTGAATTAGGATTTTGGACTTCTAAGGATCATATCTTGGCATTTATGTGAAATTTTTGGATGATTTCAAAGTCATTTAATTCTCAAGAAGACTTCTAATATGAATATGCTTGGATCCGAGGAATTTGATTGACAAGAATATTGTTTTAGAAGTCTATGATTGCCTACTCTCTCTATTGATGCTTCATTGATCTTGTATGACTTCAAATGATCATAACTTGGTAATCTATTTCAAACTTTTTTGAGCTCTTTGTGGCTTTTCTTAACTAACATTTTTCCTAAAATCAACCAACACACAATTTTGGTCTTTTTTAGCTGAACTACTTGATTTTGATTTCAACATTGCACATTGTTGGTATGTAGGCCTTGAACTCATTGGAAGTTCTATCAAACCAAAAATTATAAAAAAAAATACTTCTTTTCTCCCCCCCCCCCACCATCCATGTTGTACATATACTTTTTTTAGCACACATATACAAATTTTCAAAAAGGTTCCTGCGGAGTACCATAGATGCTTTGGGTGCCTAACACCTTCCCTTTGCATAACTAACCCCCGATCCCAGATATCTGATCTTTTTTGTTAGTATTTTATTCTCTCTTTTTCCTAGTCCTTTGGATAAAATAAAAGCGCGGTGGCGACTCTTTTGTTACTTTTTTGAGTTAAGTCAATTCAATGGCTTATACTCGCAGTTTTTTGTCGCTACATATATTAGCTGTGTTTTCCAAACGGTGTAATTCATTTTGTTTAAAAGCCCCAAGATTGTGATGCCATTCCTTCATCGTGCCTGTCATTCTACATCAAAATTCCTCGATGACCTTATAGCTATCTGCACTTGTTTTCATCATCTGAGTGTCCAGCCACGCTCCAAATTCGAGTAATCTCTTTCTCCCATGACTAGGAGGTATATCATCAAATGTGAACCAAGGACCTCAATTTGGTTTAGTCCTTTCAGTAACTATAGTTTCTTCAGGGAATTCTTCAAAAAATGAATCTTCTTCTTTTATATTTGCCATAAAGAGCCTTGGGAAGTAGTTAACTTCTGACTGTGATCCTAATGAAAAGGATCTTGGTGTTTCATCAGTAGACGTTTCTTGATAGGAGTCTTTGTCATCATCTGAAGAGGGCTCTTCTTCTTTTTGTGTTGATGATTCAGCAAGAGAGAAACTTTTTTGGGGAAATTCATAATTTTCAAAGATTGCCATGGCTTGGAAACCTTTATCAGGAACTTCTTCTTTCTTTTGGAATTTTGGAGGAGGTGTTTCAGGGAAGTCCTGAGATTCTAAGGATGAAGCGCTCAAACCGACAGTCTTTCCTTTTGTCTTGGAGGTTGATGTAATGGATGTTCTGGTAGATTTTGGTCTGTAAGTTGTAGGTATGTATTTGACCTGATCTGGTGGTGAGGAAATCTAGGTAGGGAAGAAAGGAGAAGGTTTTTCGGGTTGTTTGAATTAGGAGGGTTAAAGAGTTTTCAATAGGTTTGGGCTTTCTTTCATGTGAAGCTCTTAAGAAATCATCTATTTCTTTTACTTGGCCCTATAGATTTCTAATTTCTCTTTCTTTCTGGTCAAAAGTTTTGCCAAAATTTCTTTCTTCTAACATCTATCACAAATCACGATCAAGATGAGGCATTTGAGCCTTAAAGCTTCTATAATGCTTATGGGTTTTCTAGGATAAAACCTTGAGATAATCATTTGTTTCGTCTATTTTCTCCTCAATCCTATCCAACTTTTTGTCAAGATTTTGGAGGATATCATTTTGGGAAATCATGTTTTCTGATTGCCAATTTAGAACTTCTTCATCTTGAGTTAAAGGTTTGAGTTTTCCATCGGGCTATACTTTATTTGGATGAATGAAGGTTTGGATGTCCTATCGTTGATTGGGTTCATCTTCCTTTCTAGAGCAGGAAATTGTTGGCTATAATCTGGTGCAAAAGTTGAGCACATAAAGCAAGGGATTGGCTCGACATTTTTTGAGGGTCCAAAGGTTTGTAGTAGTCTGACTGTGACCATGTAACAAGAGTAGGATCATCTGGTGGCAAAAAAAATTCTTTTCTGAGGAGTTTGAGAGCTTCCTCGTAAATTGGAAGAGGTTTCTTCTTATCATGGATTCCTACCCATGGACCATTATCAGGATCATATCTTCTTTGTGGAGGAAGAGATGGCTTGCACACCCCGTTGTTTTTTCATTTCGGGAGGATAATGTCTCTGTCATAATCATTATTGTGCATCCAACAATCACGTTTTGGGTCGCATTTATTGGGATCTACGTCCCAAATAAAATGACCATTTATCTTGTTATTGTAGATAGGTTCTCCTTTACTAGTAACAGCGTGGACTGGGCACCAATATTCTTTGAGAATCGGTCGAGTCATCATGGTCTGGAAAATAGGAGAAGTTGAACTTGGTCCTTCATCTGGTTTTTTGAAAATTGTTTTGACCGTTCTGTCAACAGATCTTCTGAAGGTGGCCTCTTGAGATTGTATCTATCTTCCATCTTGATGGATTTTTTCATAGTTTGTTATCCACTCAAGGGGAATTAACTGAGTTCATTCTTCCCTTGTAATCCTTCTTGGAATATGAACAATAGAGGGTATATCTTCTTCTCTATTAGTTACTACTAATAGTGAATCAGAATAACATCCCGTGAGAGGCAAATCTATCGAATGATTTTGTAGGCGATAGATTATTTGGTGATGGAGAGTAGCAGACATTGCCTCGGGAACTTGGTCAGATCCAGTGATTTGAATTTGGACTTTTAGTCTTGTGGATATAGTACTGTCGTTGAGGCTTACATTATAATTTGGAAAAACAGTGAGTACAACACTTCCTGCATGAAGTGAGGTTAGGACATTCCCTATGACAGAATTTTCATAATGGAAATAGCTCAAATCTAGGAGAGCTATTTTGCAGAAGACAGACTGATTTTTTCTTCCATGGAGAGAGAGGATGAGTCTAACTGCTCCAAAATGTAAAGTTGTGTAACCTTCAAATTTCCAGTGATTTATGAGACTCTAAGGAATCTCTAAATACACATATTTCTCTTGGTTTGTAGCTCTCAAACTACATTGGTCTAGTCGGGATGACTGGACATATTCTTTCATTTGAGGGCGATTGGTAGAGATTAGGTTTCTAATGGATCTGGTAATTGTTCTTTGTTTTTCGAAGATATAATAAGTGCTTAAAAGGGGAGGTACTATTTTGGAAATTTGAGAATCTTCTGGGACATAAGAATACTCAACAAGGTTTTCTATTTTATGGGTAACAGTCTTTTTATAGAGTTTAGGAAGCGATAGGGAAGTGGTGGTGGTAATAGGTTGAGTGTTTGGTTGTGATAGTTCCATGATTGAGTAGTTTTCTCCCTTACTCACTCTCTCTATTATATTCATACCATATGCACCCCTTCTTTCTATTGAGGCTTTGATACCACACTGTATGGAAGCCTCACATACTATGAAACCAGCCTTAACTATATCGTCCTTAAACAGCCAACCATAGGCATAACATGGACTAACAATTAAAATTGAAATTCCATAATAGCAAGGACTGTAGTATGGATCGAAGGTCAGATGTTTTCTGATACACAAGATCCTTATTTTGAGGCAAGTGTAGAGCATACTTGCATCTATGTGGGGAATTATGATATGAATACACTAAATAAGCTTTTAGAGAGAAAGAAAAGAAAGTTAGAACATTCTGTTCTTAAGCACACAAGATAAGAAATATTCTTATTGCTTATGCTTTCATATGTTACAAGAGGTCTCCTTTTATAGCCAAGGAGAATCATAAAAAAACAAAAGCAACACTATTTTACAAGCATGGCATCATTAAATGCCTTATTTCAACAACCAGACACACTTATCCCTTATGGATACATAATTGTAGTATTATTATACAAAAGGAAGAAATTGAACTATTTATAAACATGCTTGTGACATATAAGTGCCACTTGTCCAATTAGTCCTTAAAGATAGGTTCATGACTTGGAGACATATTCTGATCAAATAAGTATTCTTATGAAAAATAGTCTCTGAATCGAGATGTCTCTTTTTCCCACATGTCATCCATCATATAAGCATGATCTGATATTTTTCTATCAATTTCTTCCATGTGTCCATCTGAGAATTCAGCTTCCATTGGAGAATCTAATTTTTGCCGTGTGGCTTGAACTGAGCTTTCTCCAACCTCTCGATTTTGGAACTGAGCTTGATGACTTATACAAGTGGAATTATCATTCATCTTATTTGGTTCATGGAGGTTGATGAAGTTAACATACTCCATTAATTCTCTTGTAACTTTTAAACTGGGAGGATAATCATCAATGGTTTCCCATGTATGGACATAATTCTTACAACCAAGTAACTTAGTGGTAGGATCTGTCTGATAGGGCCTGTGCATAAAGAAAACAATTTGAATTTGCTAATAGCCTCTGAGGTTAATCTTCTTTCTTTGACCTCGTATAGGACTGGTTTTAATTGATCTCTCCACCATGTTAGTGGGGAGTACCATTCAAGAGTAGTCCATATCAAGGATTTATGATTCTTGGGATCCATTAAGTGTTCATACATGGCTTCGCTGGGTATGAGAATAGGCATAAAATACAAAGCGGTGGCACACCAGATATACCATAAATGGTTTATTGTTAACTTAACATTAGAGTTTATTAAAATTGGTAGGAGAAATGGTGTGTCTGGGAAATAAGGGGTATGATCAGGGAGTTTATTCCTTATGAGTTTTGTCATGTAACAAAAAAGACTATTTCTGGCATACTGCTTGAGTTGTCAGGGTGAAGAGGACATAGTAATTCCTGGAGGGAAGTCCTTGGTCCTAGCTGCACGGGTTGGCAATGGTTTAACCATGCGAATCATATGAAAAGTGTGCTTAGTACTAATGATCTGGATGGGTTTCATAGGCCTAGAAAGTAAATCGGGGATCACATTTTGAGTTCCTTTGATGTGTTTTACAGTAAAATCATATCTAGAAAACCAATATTTGAGCCTAAGAGTTTGAGGATTATGAGGCATCTTATTTTTTAATTCTAGGATCTTAGGGAAAGAGGAATTATCCATTTGGACTTCAAGTTGATGGCCTCTCAAGTGAAAGTCAAACTTTTGGATACCCATCTTGGCTGCAAGAGCTTCCTTATAAGTGGTATGGTAATGTTTTTCAGCTTCTTTGAATTGACCACTAGAATGACCACAATAATACTTTATTCCATCAGTTTCTTCTATCAAGACAGCTCCCCAATAATGATCACTAGCATCCGTCTATAAGATTCTTTTTTCGTCTCTTGGTATTTTTAAGGTTGGGGGAGTTTGTGCGATCTTTTTCAAAGCTCTTATTGCTTCAGTTTTCTTGGTTCCCCATGGTGGGGGTTTTTTCTTCAGCATTTGAGATAGAGGACTTGTGTATCTCGCCATTTTTGGAAAGAAATCTCTGATATAATTAATTATACCAAGAAATTGCTGAATTTGCTTAATTGTGAGATTTTCATCAGAAAAGTTTAATAACTCTCGAGCAATATGAGGCTGAGGTTGATATTTCCCTTGAGAGAAATTCATCCCTAAAAAATCAATCTTTGTTTGGCCCAATTGGCTTTTCTTTTCAGAGAGCATTATTCCATGTCGTTGGGCTATTTAAAGAAATTGGCCGAATAATTGTTCATGGGCTTTTTCATCTTTTGAGAATAAGAGCACATCATCAATATAAATGAGGATACTATTAAGAATGGGCTCAAAAATTCTAGTCATGGCCTTTTTAAAAATTGATGGAGCTACCTTAAGCCCAAATGGTAACACGGTCCATTGGTATTGGGCGTTAGAAATGCAGAACGCCGTTTTGTAACGGTCCTCAGGGTCGATACCTAATTGCCAAAATCCTGACTTAATATCGAACTTGGAATAGATCTGGGCATCTTTGATGAAGAATTTAAGGATGAGGCCTTTGGAATGGGAAATTTATCATCTTTGAGGAAATGATTTAGAGGTTTGTAATCAATTACTAGCCTTTTTTTCCTCATAACTTCTCAGATCTTTTTTCCATATAAAATGCTTGGCAAGCCCATTCTTATTTAGTGGGTTCTATCAGACCCTGTTTGAGCAATTGGTTGCATTCTTCCCTGGCCAATGTATAATCTGATGGCCTCATTCCTAGATGAGTGACCTTGGATGGATTAACATCTTCATTGAGCTTAAACGGAAGTTGAACAAAAAAGTATTTGTTATTCCATAGAGGTTTTGGATGGCAGAATGTTTCATGGTTGTCTGCACAAAGTTTGAGTAAATTTAGACTTGATGATGATGCTTCTTTTTTGTTGCACAACTGCAACTTTTGTCTTTACACTCAATCTCCAGATATGGTTTCTTGCATGCCTTGGTGAATTTTGACTTTTGTTCTACAACTTCTCGAAATTGATGGTGGAAGTTGCAAAGCTTTTCAAGTGCTTCCAACATTTCCTGATGAATTTGGCCAAGACTCATAGTTACAATATCCCTTTTAGTTGTTTCCAGCATCCTATGGATTTCTTGCTGGAGTTCGTGTGGAAGAGAGGATACATAGGTATTCTTGAGACTAGGATCATTGTACCCATTGAGAAGATAAAACATTTGTTTTATCATGTGATAGTGTTTGTTGAGGTCTTTTGTTTTGAGGGAACAACATTTCATCTCAAAGAATTCCGGTCTATTTTTTCTATCGAACATATCCATATCTTCGATGAATTCCTAGTGGATGACGCCAAGGATATTAGTTATGGTTTCCAAACAATGTAATTCATCTTGTTTGAAATCCCCAAGATTGCGATACCATTCCTTCATCGTGCCTGTCATTCTACAGCAAAACTCTTCAATGACCTTATAGCTATCTACACTTGTTTTCATCATCTGAGTGTCCAGCCACACTCCAAATTCGAGTAATCTCTTTCTCCAGCGACTAGGAGGAATATCATCAAATGTGAACCAAGGACTGCCATTTGGTGTAGTCCTTTCAGTAACTATAGTTTCTTCAGGAGATTCTTCAAAAAATGAATCTTCTTCTTTTATATTTGCCATGAAGAGCCTTGGGATGTAGTTAACTTCTGACCGTGATCCTGATGAAAAGGATCTTGGTGTTTCATCAGTAGACGTTTCTTGATAGGATTCTTTGTCATCATCTGAGGAGGGCTCTTCTTATTTTTGTGTTGATGATTCAGCAAGAGAGTAACTTTTTTAGGGAAATTCATAATTTCCAGTGATTGCCATGGCTTGGAAACCTTTATCAGGAACTTCTTCTTCCTTTTGGAATTTGGAGGAGTTGTTTTAGGGAAGTCTTGAGATCTTGAGGATGAAGCGCTCTAACAAACAGTCTTTCCTTTTATCTTGGAGGTTGAGGTAATGGTAGTTCTGGTAGATTTTGGTCTGTGTGCTGTAGGTATGTATTTGACCTGATCTGGTAGTGAGGAAATATAGGTAGGGAAGAAAGGAGAAGGTCTTTTGGGTTATTTGAAATATGTAGGGAATGTAGGAGGGTTAAAGAAAGAGTTATCAATAGGTTTGGGATTTCTTTCATGTGAAGCTCTTAAGAAATCATCTAGTTCTTTTACTTGGCCCTGTAGATTTCCGATTTCTCTTTCTTTCTGGTCAAAATTTTTAACAAATCCAGTGATTTGAATTTTGACTTTTAGTCTTGTGGATAGAGTAATGTCGTTAAGGATTACATTATAATTTGGAAAAACAGTGAGGACAACATTTCCTTCATGAAGTGAGGTTAGGACAGTCCCTATGACAACATTTTCATAATGGAGATAGCTCGAATCTAGGAAAGCTATTTTGCAGAAGGCGGGCTGATTTTTTCTTCCATGGAGAGAGATGATGACTCTAACTGCTCCAAAATGTATAGTTGTGTAACCTTCAAATTTCCAATGATTTATGAGACTCTGAGGAATCTCTAAATCAACATATTTCTCTTAGTTTGTAGCTCTCAAACTACAGTGGTCTAGTCGGGATGAATGGACGTATTCTTTCATATGAGGGTGATTGGTAGAGATTAGGTTTCTAATGGATCTGGTAATTGTTCTTTGTTTTTTGAAGATATTATAAGGGCTTAAAAGGGGAGGTATTGTTTTGGCAATTTGAGCATCTTCTGGGACATAAGAATACTCAACAAGGTTTTCTATTTTATGGGTATCAGTCTTTTTATAGAGTTTAGGAAGCGATAGGGAAGAGGTGGTGGTAATAGGTTGAGTGTTTGGTTGTGATAGTTCCATGATTGAGTAGTGTTCTCCCTTACTCACTTTGTTTATTATATCCATACCATATGCACCCCCTTCTTTCTGTTGAGCCTCTGATACTATATTGTCCGGGAGCCTCACATACTATGAAACCAGCCTTAACTATAATTTAGAAATGCCAATAAATTTTATGTCAGTATTTCTAGTAAACAATTAAGCTTAACATGCATTAGGAAGCTCGAAGCTACATATGTTACCACTTATTACACATCTACATCAGGTAAGTGTGCCACTAATTATCTTCATTTCATGACTTAACATGCAATCCAATGCTAAAAAATTGTTCTCTCATTACAAAAAGGAGTTACTTATAGAATATTGCATGTAGTTTCCCAAAGCTAGTGTGCTAATTTGGCGTTTCATGAAAGTGCTGAAGAGTTTATAGTTATGCCTTCCCCCCTAAAGAGTAAGCTCTTTATGTTCCCTGGAAAATTTAAGAGAAACATTTTGAATTCAATGGCTCCAATAAAGAATAATTCATATGAAATACCAGTCGTCGAGAGATCAGGAGATATTGCACCAGAAGAAACCTTAGGCGTGACAATATCTGATGGTATAATAAGTATATGAGTTGGTATATAACACCTTTGGTCATTTTGAAACATCAAAGCATGCATGAAAATATGAAATGGATATCAATAAAGACCACTAAAAATGTACTCACAGGTGGAGCAAAAGCAGCACAATAATCGAATATTTCACATAGTCAGGGGATCGCAATAGGCAGGTATTTTAGTGCAAAGTATGCCAACCAAGACAGCCATGCTGGAACTTCTCGCATGACGTTTGTTTGTACAATTCCAGAATCTGCAACACTGATGCATAACAATACATAAAATGAATGTTAAAAGTGGAGTAGAATCCATAGTTATAACCACAAATGTAGCTCAACTTCATAATGTAAAAAAAGATAAGCTTTTTCACAATTTCCCAAAGGCATTTACATAGGTTTATGTTTTTCTACATATAACTCAATTCTAATATAGCATTAGTTAATGTTTTCTACAGAATTCCAATATGCCATTACTCAATGTTTTTCTACATATAACTCAATTCCAGGATTTGAAACTCTCCGCGTTGTAGAAGCTGGAAGTGTATCAGATTTCAAAGTATTGGACTTGTACTTTTCCAACCAAGAAATAATTTGAATTTCCTGTTAGATACCAATGACATCAAGTTAGTGAGCAACACAAATTTGCAATTATACCATGAAAGTAATATACAATACAACCTTCATGTCAGGTGCTTCACTGCGACGATTCAACCCCTCAACATAGTCATCCAAAGGTGGGAGTAAAGCATATTATGTTATATAGTAATACAAAAACAAACAGGAAATTGTTGATTAGGAAATTTGATGACAGACCTACAAGGGTGTTGGTTCGGGTGCATGTAAATTCTTGTAGTATATATCAATTGAATGTCACCATTACCATCTACACTTGTAGTTTTCTCATCTGATAGCAAGGATAAGAAAAGAAGTCATCCAATGAGAACAACCCAATATTAATAAATTAAGAAATCTGATAGTAAATAAGTTAGTAGTATATCCAAAATATATTATAAGCTATAACTCATAAATAGTGATCCAAAATATATTAGAAGTCAGTATTATTCAAAACCAAATGTAGCAATCCCAAGACCTTTCATATCAGAATTCGCGATGACTATATTATTTACTTTCCACCCTTATTTTAACCTCCTTTTACATATATATTAGAATAAAAAAAGAGAAACTTAAAACCAACAAAATTACCTAAAGAAACAAAACCCTAAAATTAGAACAGCAGAACCCTACCATTGAATCAACATGTGCAGATTCAAGTTACAAGTTTGAATTGCAAGATTACAAAAAAAATTCCTAATGAATACATTTTTTTTTACAAATCATGAACAAAAAATTGCCAATTTCTTTTCTACCAAATACCCTAAGAGTGCTAGTCAGGTCTTCATTTTCTTCTTCCCTCCGAACTTCAAATTCGTGCCATGGTTTCCTCTTCAATTTTTCCTCCACCATGTTGCCATCACATGAAACAAGAAGAAAATGGTTACCAAACATTTAAATGTGAGAAAGAGAATTCGAGAGTTTTCTAAGTCTTCTTTTCAAGATTCACCATTAGGGTTTTTGTAAGGAATCAGATTTAGGGAATTCTTTTCAAATCGTAAGCAACCGAAAGCGTTATACAAAAATCAGGGGTACAAAGTTTAATCATGGGCCTATCTCTTCTATTGCAAATCACAAAAGCTAGATTTGGTTCACAAAAGAGGACAAAATCAGGAATGCAAGCTCAGTATAAAGGTTCACAAACAGTTCAGCAAATGAGAATTGCATATTTCAGCCCAAGCATCAAAATGGCCATCATAATAACAAGTCAAAAATCATGTTTCCATCCTAATAACAACAAAATAGAGTTTCACAAATTAACTCCAAATCTGAAAGTTATAACATATCAGAAAACAAACACACACTGAGCCCAAAAAGCAATTTCATAAAAGCCTGTTATCATAATTTCAAGTCTGCTATCTCAATCCATAAACTATTGGCAGAAAACTCGAATCTCACACAGTATAAACAACATAAAAGCAACAGAAACCAAAACAAATTGTTCACGCAAAAACCCTAGCAAAAATGACATACAAAGCCAAACCCTAACCCTATTTTGGTTCATCATTTTCTAGATCCAAACCCTTCAGAAAGTTCATAAGAAGAAGAAAAGAGTTTCCAAAATCCCCTTCCAGATCTACAAGAACCCTTGAGTTTCCTGAAAAAATCAGCAATATATTAATGATCATAAGAAGAAAATGAACAAGAAGGTGAAATAATATTTGAGATCATAGCAAAAATTGAAGCGTCATCTCCGTCGCGAAGCGATTCTCGACGGTGACAGATGTAACGCCCCGTTTTATTTAATATTATATTATATTAATATTTTCGAGTTACCGGTTGACATTTATTTTTGTGACGAGAATATTTAAATTAACTGTTATATCTGTTAATATATTCGGCGATATTTTATTTGGACCGGTAATTATTTTATATGGTCCGGTATTTATTTTGGGGGACCGGTAATTATTTTGTTCGGTCCGGTTTTTTTTATTCCGTTCGATTCGGTAAAATATTATTCAGACCGATATTTAATTATTTGGAGTTATTTTAATTATTTGGGTTAATAATATTATTTAGTGTTATTTAGTAGTGATATGTTAAGAATGGCTTTTTGGGTATTTTGCTAGCTCTTGTCTTGCACCAAAACCAAACACATTCCTTCTTTTATGACATAACACCAAAAACCACACTTAGAGAGCTAGAGAGGTCTTGGAGAAGAGAAGAAGAACAAGAACACAAGCTTGGATTTTGGGTTGGTTGAAACATCAAGAATCATTTCAAGCATTTAAGGTAAGGGGTTTGATTTTCTAATTCTTATAGTTAGGGTTTGATTGATATATTTTTGATTTGGGATAAAATTGATTTTAGGGTTTATGAGTTGTGTTGGGTGATTTTGATAGAGGCTAGAGGAATTAATTTAGGTGTTGTTGTTGTTGTTGTTGGATTGTTGTTAGTTGAAATTAGAAATGAAAATTAGAAGAAAGAAAACTGAAATTTTATTAAGTTTGTAAAGTAACTGTAAGTTGCAAGTTTTCATAATTATGCAGGTTGTACTTTTAGAAATGAAATTCATAAGTTGCAAATTTTCATAATTATGCAAGTTTCTTTTTTTTGTAAGTTAGAATTATGAAACAATTATGCAAACACTTGGAATTTTGGAAGTTTGCATTTGCATGAACATGTTCCGTGAGGGTTCCCCTTTCATTTGGGACGTGCTTGTTGTTTCTAGAAGAGGGAGATAACACTACTACTTTTCTGTTTCTTTTTATGCTTCAGTAAGTTTTCACATGTTCTGGTTTTTTCATTATATATAGTTTATGTTATATTTATTTTCTTAATTTAATATATTAAATTATTATATTAATTAAATACAAATATGACATCAGTTAGCCGATTTAATTTGGAACCCGATTATATTCCGATTTCCCGATTTTGGCAATTTCGGTGACGGGGCAAGTTGCTCCGAATTGGACGAAAAATGACGTGCTATCTTATTTCGACATGTAGAATGTCGTGGTGAGGTTAGTTTTTCGAGATTTCGATTTTTTACGAAGCGACCCCGAAATAGGCCAATTTACGGTTAATTTGAAACGGGTTGCATTTTAGTCGGTTTAAGTCGCGTATGGACAATCTGATTGCGACGTTAATGATTATAATTGATGCCGATTATTATGAATGACTTTTGCGATGATTATTGATGTTTGGTTATTTTTCCGTGTTTGGAATTTAGTGAATTATTTAATAATGTTGTGGTGTGATTAAATATGATGTTTGCGACAGTTTGTTCAAAATGAATGCTTGATGATATATGATGCGATGATATGTTTATCTTGATGTGGATAAATATGGCGATGTGGGCTTTATGCCAAATTTCAATGTGCGATGATGATGTTTTGTTGTGTCATGTTTGTGATGTCGTGTTGTCGAGTCACATACATTGCATTGGCGACGAGGGCTTTTATGCCAAGCGACGAAGGCTTTTATGCCAAGAGACGATGAGCTTTATGCCAAATGTCCTTAATTATGGACAAAGCGACGGGTACCACATGCATAACATAGTCGTGTCTCATGGAGTCGGTTATGTTTATTTTTGAGTCTTTTGGCGTTGAGTTTTAATTGATGGCTTATGATGAATTGTGATGTTATATGATACTTTGTTTTGATATGATTATGATGATTACGTGAAGAAATTAAAGTGTTGATTTTGTACACTAAATGATAATTTAAAGTATGTGAGATTTTGATATATGTTGATATACTCTTATTATCCTATATCATTTATGATTCCAAAACTATTTATATATTTTATCATGCCTTTAATTATATGTTTTGGAGTATCTCACCCTTTACTTGTTTCGCCGTTGCCTTTATATTGGTAACGTGCAGGTGATCCGCGAGGATGATGAGGATTAGCTCCAGTCTCTTTATTTTGAGTCGCTCTGCTCTGATAGTAGTAACACTCGAGTTTTGGGCGACGTTATTATTTTGGATATGGTAGTTTATGTATACTATCTTATGATGTTATAACTTTATGTATTGATGATATGTACATTTTGTGAACACATCCGCTGTGCTGTGAATATTCATATGTTGATATATGATGATTTATGATATGAATCGGTATATCCGACTTTTGATTTTTGTGAAGTGCGTTATAATGCAAAGTGATGAAACACGAATATGTGATACCTCAATTTATGTTTGGATGAAATTTTGAAACTCTGATTTTATTATTAATTACGAGGGGTAGAATTGGGGTGTTACATTAGTGGTATCAGAGCAGGTCGGTCTGTCTGGCCAAGTTGTTGAGTTTGTTGTTGTCTAACAATCAAGTATTGTTATTTGTTGATTCTAATCCTTGTTTTGTTGTGAGCAGAAGTTGTTATGGCTAGAAGGAATGCTGGTAGGAATGATGAGGCTCTTGCTGCTGCTATGCAGGCAATGGCTCAGGCTTTCTAAAACCCGTCGAATGCTGACGAGAATGCTGGGTCTCGTAGTTTGGCAACCTTCCAAAGAGAGAATCCTCCTACTTTCCAAGGAAAGTATGATCCTGAAGGTGCTTTGGCGTGGCTGAAGGAGATTGAAAGAATCTTCTGTGTGATGGATTGCACTCTTGTGCAAAGGATCCGTTATGGTACTCATAAATTAAGTGCTGAAGCGGATGACTGGTGGGTTGACACCCGTCAGAGGCTTGAGGTTGCTGGTGAAGAAGTGACGTGTGAAGTTTTTCGAAGAGAATTCATGAGGAAGTATTACCCGGAAGATGTTCGGGGAAAGAAGGAGATAGAGTTCCTTGAGCTGAAACAAGGGAATATGTCTATCGCCGATTATGCTGCAAAGTTTACCGAGCTCACTATGATGGAGCTAATGCCGAGTTTTCAAAGTGCATTAAATTTGAGAATGGCTTATGTCCTGAGATTAAGAAAGTTGTGGGATATCTGAAAATCCGTGTCTTTGCGGATTTGATTAATAGTTGTAGAATCTTCGAGGAAGATAGTAATGCACACTATAAGATTATGTCTGATAAGAGAAACAAAGGTCAGCAAAGCCGAGGGAAGCCATATGATACTCCAGCTGGTAAAGGGAAACAGAAAGCGTTTCAAGGGCGAAGAACTAGTGGGGGAGATGCTCCTACTAGTATTGTTTGTTATAAGTGTGGGAAACTTGGCCACAAAAGTAATGTTTGTCGAAGCGATGTGAGAGCTAAGGAGAATGAGGTGAGATGTTTCTGATGTGGAGAAGTGGGTCACATGACTCGTGATTGCAAGCATAAGGATGTGGTTTGTTTTAATTATGGCGAGGGAGGTCACATTAGTGCTCAATGTAAGAAGCCTAAGAGAACTCAAGGAGCGGGAAAGGTGTTTTCTTTGTCGGGTGCTCCGACGGCAAACGAGGATGGTTTTGTTCGAGGTACTAGTTTCATTAATAGCATTCCTCTTATTACTATTATTGATACTGGTGCTACTCACTGTATTATTGCTGCTGATTGTGTAAAGAGATTGGGTCTCACTTTGTCGTCTCTGGATAGAGATATGGTGGTAGAAGTTCCGGCTAATGGAATAGTTACTACTTCCTTTGTTTGTGCAAGTTTCCCTTTATCAATCTTTGATAGAGACTTTGTGGTAGATCTTGTTTGTTTACTGCTTGTCGGGTTGGACGTGGTTCTAGGTATGGACTGGTTGAAAGCTAATTATGTCCTTATCAATTGCTATGACAACACTGTGAGGTTTTCTTCCTTAGTAGAAGAAGAACAAGCTATGCTGGTGTCGACGAAACAGTTGAATGAGTTCATGAAGGATGAAGCGTTGGTTTTCTTGTTGATGGCGACTCTTTCTGTGGAGAGTCAAGCTGTGATTGCAAACTTTCTGGTGGTGTGTGACTTTCCCGAAGCATTCCCTGATGAGATTCCTAGTGCACCTCCAGAAAGAGAAGTTGAATTTTCTGTGGATCTTGTCCCTAGTACCAGACTTATCTCTATGGCACCATACAGGATGTCCACGTCCGAGTTATTAGAATTGAAGAGCCAATTGGAAAATTTGCTTGAGAAGAAGTTTGTTAGACCAAGTGTGTCGCCGTGGGGAGCTCCTGTGTTATTGGTGAAGAAGAAATACAGTAGCATGAGACTTTGTATTGATTATCGTCAGTTGAATAAAGTAACTATCAAGAATAGGTATCCACTTCCTAGAATTGATGATTTGATGGACCGATTGGTTGGCGCTCGCATGTTTAGCAAGATTGATTTGAGATCGGGTTACCATCAAATAAGGGTGAAAGAAGAAGATGTTCAGAAAACTGCTTTCAGAATGAGGTATGGACATTACGATTATTCGGTGATGCCTTTCGGTGTCACTAATGCACCGAGAGTATTCATGGAGTACATGAATCGTATTTTCCATCCTTATTTAGATCGTTTCGTGGTTGTTTTCATTGATGATATTTTGGTTTATTCTAAATCGGAAGGAGAGCACGCAGAACATTTGCGCATTGTGTTAGAAGTTCTGAAAGAGAAGAAGCTTTATGTTAAGTTGTCAAAGTGCGAGTTCTGGTTAAGTGAAGTGAGCTTTTTGGGGCATGTCATTTCTGGTGATGGCATTGCAGTTGATCCTTCTAAGGTTGATGCTGTGTTGAGATGGGAAACTCATAAGTCTGTTACTGAGATTAGAAGTTTCTTAGGTTTGACTGGTTACTACAGAAGGTTCATGAAGTTTTTTCTAAGTTGGCACTTCCTTTGACAAAGTTGACTTGTAAAGGAGATGCATTTGTATGGGATGTGAAGTGTGAAGAAAGTTTTGTTAAATTGAAGAAAAGGTTAGCAACGGCTTCGATCTTGATTCTACCTAATCCTGAAGAGCCGTTTGTTGTTTATTGTGATGCTTCTAAGATGGGCTTAGGTGGTGTGCTTATGCAAAATGGCAAGGTGGTTGCTTATGCTTCTAGGCAATTGAAGATTCATGAGAATAACTATCCTACTCACGATTTGGAACTTGCAGCAGTTGTTTTTGTGCTTAAGATTTGGAGGCATTATCTTTATGGTTCTAGATTTAAAGTATTTAGTGACCATAAAAGTTTGAAGTACTTGTTCGATTAGAAAGAGCTTAATATGAGGCAAAGGCGGTGACTTGAATTGTTGAAAGATTATGATTTTGGATTGAATTAACATCCTGGTAAAGCTAATATGGTGGTCGATGCTTTTAGTCGAAAGACTTTGCATATGTCACTTTTGATGATGAAAGAGTTGGAAATGATTGAGCAATTTAGAGATATGAGTCTTGTGATAGAAGTGATGCCGAAGAGTGTTATCTTGGGAATGTTGAAGATCAATAATGATTTCCTTGATAGCATTAGAGAAGCTCAGAAGCTTGATGTGAAACTTGTTGATCTGTTGGTTGGTATTGGACAAACTGAAAATGAAGATTTCAAGTTGGATGCTCAGGGTATTTTGAGGTTACGAGATAGGATTTATATCTGTGACACCCCAATTAATTCGATTATTAAATAATTATAATTTTTAATTATTAATTTAATTAGGAGTGTAATTATTAATATTTTGGATTAATGGAATTAATTAAATTAAATGGAAGTGGAATTATTGGTGGTGTGAAGGGTAAAATAAGGGTGTGAGGAGTAAAAGGCTCTACTCACATATTATTATTTTATTTTTAATATGATAGAATGATTAAAGGAATAAAAGAAGGAAAAAGAGAAAAAGAATCATTTTTGGAGAAAACTCACAGTACGTGCATTTGAGAAGAGGAAAAGGAAGGAAGAAAACCAATTCGTGTCGGAAGTCGAAGAACCCACAAGGTAAGGGGTGATTTCGATTAATTAATGCGTATTATCGGTTTTGATATTCAATAGTATGGATCATAGTATGTTAGGAATCCCGGTTTAGAATTCTAGGTTACCGTAGAGTTATCCCTATTTGTGTCGGATTATATAGAATTCATTGATTGTATGATATAGGGTTGAATAGTAATGAATAAAACATGTTATATTGTATGTTAATGGATGTGATTGAGTGATTTTATGGTGTCGGAACGTATCAGTACGTTTTGGAAAGAAATAGGAAATGATTTGAAACTGCTTGTCAATCGGTATTTTGACTGAAGGTCGTGGGAACCGGTTCCCCAGTGGGAGAACCCGGGTTCCAGTGTGTGAAATGGTGAAAATGGGCATTTTTGAACTCAGGAACTGGTTACTCCTGGGGAGGAACCGGGTTCCACGTTGTATTTTTCCAAAGAAAACCAAATTTTTTTCTGGGAACTGGTTCCCTACCTGGAGGAACCGGGTTCCCCATACATTTTTCCAGGAGCGTGTTATTTTTGAATTGTCGGAACCGGTTATTTTAAAATGAAAAGATTCCCTATAACTTGAAATAATTTTGAAAATGAGTCGAATTCCAAAATAAGTGATTATTGGCTGACGCACATTGGTATGTATGTAGCAGTGAACCTGTGATGATGGATGTATTAGTATTGTGTGAATGAAAAGCATGTTTATATTGCTGATGATTGTGTGCATGATCGTTGAGATATCATGTTTTTGGTTTTGATTCAGTTATGATAATTTGGTGTATTTCATAGACTGATTTGATGTTGCATGCTGGTGATGTGCGTGCATATGCATTTTTGGTGAAGTTAATTTCCATTGTGTGGAATTTGACTTGTATTGCCGTTAACCGTACCCGGGTGGTGATGGGTGGTGATGGGTGGTTAGGCTGGATTCGTGTCTGGGTGTTCATGGACGAATCGATGATTACTGTATCCGGTTGATGATGGATCAGTGTTGGGTGACTTGGTCACGTGTTGGTACCATATGCATTGTGTCTGCATTGTATTTGCATGGAATTGTAACATGTTAGGATGTCTTCCAGTGTTACAATTCTCTGATTGTTAATTGTTGTGCATAATGATTTGTATGGTTGTATCTGTGTATTAAAAATCTGAATTGTGCTGGAGTGGGTGAAATAATATGCTTGTGATATATGTTGATTGAGAGGCTTATAATGCATGTTAATTATGAGAAATCTCACCCTTACTTTAATGATTTCAGATTAAAGTTAGCAGCTCAGGAGTTGGTGAGGATGGCTCTAGAGCTATGTTATTTTAAGTCCGCGTGTCAGTGTCATGCTCTGATAGGTTGTAACACTGGGGAACATTTAGTTGAGCAATTATTTATTATTCAATTGTCCTTTGAATTTCATTGGGAATAATTATGATTTGGTTTATTCCGTTTTGGTTTATGGTATTTTTCCACTGTGTAAGACATGGTCTTAAATTGATTGAATTATTTTGGTAATGACCCTCAGTGTAGCATGACTACTGTTTATTGGAGGTTTTAATTTATTTCATAATTGTGACATCCCTTGTTCTGTGTTAACTCTGATGAAATCTGTCTTTAATTATTAATTTAATTAATATATTCGGGGTATTTTAGAAGGGGGTGTTACAATAGTGGTATCAGAGCATAGTCGGTCTTGTCTTAGTGTCGTTATCCCTTTTGTATGCGACTAGTGTAAGATGACACTGTCGATACTTGTGTGCTGATGAGGTTGTTTTGTAATGTTACAGAACAATGGCTGGAAGAGGTAACGGAAGAAACGATGATGCTATTGTTGAAGCATTGGGTATGTTAATGAGTGCTCTGAGGGAACCAAAGAGGAGTCATATCGCCGACCGACAATTGGGGAATTTTCAGAGGAATAATCCTCCATTGTTCAAGGGTGCACATGATCCAGAAGGTGCTCAGAAGTGGTTGAAGGAGATCGAGAGGATCTTCAGAGTGATTGATTGTGCTGAGGAGCTGAAAGTGAGGTATGGTACTCACATGTTAGCAGAGGAAGCTGATGACTGGTGGGTTGCTACCAGAACTGAAATGGAAGAAGATGGTATTGCGTTGACTTGGGTTGTGTTCAGGAGGGCTTTTCTGAGGAGGTACTTTCCTGAAGACATTCGAGGTAAGAAGGAGATTGAGTTTGAGCTCCAAAGGCAACAAGATCGTAAGTGAGTATGCTTCAAGTTTACTGAGTTGGCGTATTATGCTCATTACACTAACGATGCAGATGGAGAATTTTCCAAATGTATCAAGTTTGAGAATGGTCTGCGTGATGAGATCAAACAGGGTATTCGATATCAGCGTATCCGAAGGTTTTCTGATCTGGTAGACTGTAGTAGGATTTTAGAGGAGGATCTTGCTAGTACTAAGTCGAATGCTCGAGGGTATGTTGATAGGAAGGGTAAGCAACAGATGGATCGTGGTAAGCCTTATGATAGGAGTAATCAGAGATCAGGTGGTTGGAAGAAGTCTAGTGGAGGAGATTCTGCTTCTTCCATTAAGTGCTACAAGTGTGGTGAGACAGGGCATCGTATGATGGACTGCAAGAGTAATGATAAGAAGTGTTTCAAGTGCGGGAAACTCAGCCATGTGGCCAATGATTGCAAAGTGAGAGTGGTGACCTGTTACAAATGTGGTGAAGAGGGTCATACTTGTCCTCAGTGTACAAAACCCAAAAAGGAACAAGCTGGTGGTAAAGTGTTCGCCTTGTCTGGATCAGAGACTAAGCCAGATGATCGGTTGATTAAAGGTACATGTTTTATTAATGATATTCCTTTGATTGCGATTATTGATACTGGAGCCACACACTCTTTTATTGGTTTGGATTGTGCTAAAAGATTGAATTTGGAAATTTCTAATATGGATGGAAGTATGGTTATTGACACTCATGCGTCGGGCTCAGTAACTACTTCATATGTTTGTAGGAATTGCCCTATTGTGATTTTTGGTAGGGGTTTCGGTATGGATCAAGTGTGCCTACCGTTAGAACAACTTGATATCATCCTTGGAATGAACTGGTTGGAATTCAACCAGGTTCATATCAATTGTTTTGCGAAGACGGTTATTTTTCCTGAAGAGGTTGGTGTCGAAGATGTGACTATGTCGGTTAAACAGATGAACCTAGCTGTTAAAGATGGTGTTGTGGTGTTTATGTTGTATTCTACAATAGAAGCAGAGGGGAAGGCAAAGAGTGATGGATTTCCAGTGGTGAATGAATTTCCAGAGGTATTCCCGGAAGACGTTAGTGAATTGCCACCTGAGAGAGAGGTAGAATTTACTATAGATTTGATTCTTGGAACTAGTCCGGTGTCGATGGCGCCTTATCGTACGTCGGCATCTGAATTAGCTGAGTTGAAGAAACAGTTGGAGGAGTTGCTTGAGAAGAAGTTTATTCGTCCCAGTGTTTCGCCGTGGGGAGCTCCGGTGTTGTTGGTTAAGAAGAAAGAGGGTTCGATGAGATTATTTGTTGATTACAGACAAATTGAACAAGGTTACAATCAAGAATCGGTATCCTTTACCGAGGATTGATGATTTGATGGATCAATTAGTTGGAGCTTGTGTATTCAGTAAGATTATTCTGAGGTCTGGATACCATCAGATTCGTGTGAAGACGGAGGATATTCAGAAAACTGCATTTAGAACAAGGTATGGACATTACGAGTATTCTGTTATGCCGTTTGGAGTCACTAATGCACCTAGTGTTTTCATGGAGTATATGAACAGGATATTTCATCCGTATCTTGATAAGTTTGTGGTGGTATTCATCGATGATATTTTAATCTACTCAAGAGCGATGAACAACATGCGTAACATCTCGTAGTTGTATTAAGATTGTTGAAAGAAAGAACTTTATGCGAAGTTGTCCAAATGTGAATTCTGGTTAAGTGAAGTGAGTTTCCTTGGCCATGTAATTTCCAAGAATGGAATTGCTGTTGATCCGACAAAGGTAGAAGCGGTATCTCAGTGGGGAGCGCCGAAGAATGCTTCTGAGATCCGTAGTTTTCTGGGTCTTGCAGGTTATTACAGGAAGTTCATTGAAGGATTTTCCAAACTAGCATTGTCGTTGACTAAGTTGACCAGAAAAGGGCAGGTGTTTGTTTGGGATGCTGAATGTGAGAAAGGGTTTCAAGAGCTGAAGAGGAGGTTGACTAGTGCTCCGATCTTGATTTTGCCGAATCCGGCTAATTCTTTTATTGTGTATTGTGATGCATCATTGATGGGATTAGGTGGTGTGTTGATGCAAGATAAGCAGCTTGTGGCTTATGCTTCAAGACAATTAAAGGTCCATGAAAGGAATTATCCGACTCATGATTTAGAATTGGAAGATGTTGTATTTGTTTTGAAGCTATGGAGGAATTATTTATATGGTTCTCGATTTGAGGTATTCAGCGATCACAAGAGTTTGAAATATCTCTTTGATCAGAAGGAACTCAACATGAGGCAAAGGAGATGGTTAGAATTCCTAAAGGATTATGATTTCGGTTTGAATTACCATCCTGGTAAGGCAAATGTTGTTGCGGATGCTTTGAGTAGGAAGTCCTTACATATGTCGATGTTAGTGGTTCGTGAATTGGATTTGGTTGAACAGTTCAGAGATTTAAGTTTGGTATGTGAAACTACTCCGAATAGTGTGAAATTGGGTATGTTAAAGCTGACTAGTGGTATTCTGGAAGAAATTCGAAATGGACAAAAATCCGATGTTGGTTTAGTTGACAAATTAACATTGATCAACCAAGGTCAAGGAGGTGAGTTCCGGATTGATGAGAATGTTGTCATGAGATTTGGTGATAGGGTGTGTGTTCCGAATGTTGCCGAGATTAGAAAGAGTATTTTGGAAGGACATCGTAGCGGGTTGAGTATTCATCCCGGTGCTACTAAAATGTACCATGATTTGAAGAAGTTGTTTTGATGGCCTGGCATGAAGAAGGAAATTGCTGAGTTTGTGTATGCTTGTTTGGTTTGTCAGAAGTCGAAAATTGAACATCAGAAACCGTCAGGATTGATGGAACCGTTATTTGTTCCAGAATGGAAATGGGATGGCATTTCTATGGATTTTGTGTCTGGGTTGCCAAGGACAGCAAAGAACTGTGATTCTATCTGGGTTATTGTTGATCGGTTGACGAAATCTGCTCTCTTTATTCCGATGAGAATGGATTATCCGATGGAGAGGTTGGCAGAATTGTATGTCGAGAAGATTGTGAGTTTGCACGGTATTCCTTCTAGTATTGTGTCGGATCGAGATCTAAGGTTTACATCTAAGTTCTGGACGGGATTGCAGGAAGCTTTGGGTACTAAGTTACGCTTGAGTTCTGCGTATCATCCACATATAGATGGTCAGACGGAAAGAACGATTCAGTCGTTAGAGGATTTGCTGAGAGCTTGTGTGTTGGAGAAAGGTGGAGCTTGGGATAGTTATCTACCATTGATTGAGTTTACCTACAACAATAGCTTTCATTCGAGTATTGGTATGGCTCCGTTTGAGGCATTGTATGGTAGAAGGTGTCGGACACCGTTGTGTTGGTATGAATCTGGAGAGAGTGTTGTGATCGGACCGGAAATTGTCCAACAGACTTCGGAAAAGATCAAAATGATTCAGGAAAAGATGAGAACTTCTAAGAGTCGTCAGAAAAGTTATCATGATAAGAGAAGGAAAGATCTCGAGTTTAGTGAAGGAGAACATGTGTTTATGCGGGTTACTCCGATGACTGGTATTGGTCGAGCCTTGAAGTCAAAGAAGTTGACTCCACGTTTTATTGGTCCGTTTCAGATTACCAAGAGAGTTGGGAAGGTGGTGTATCAGATTGCTTTGCCGCCGTCACTTGCAAATTTGCATGATGTTTTCCATGTATCTCAGCTGAGGAAATACATTACTGATCCGTCTCATGAGATTCAGGTAGATGATATACAGGTACAAGAGAATTTGACTGTTGAAGCAGTATGTCATACCCCAAAATTTTCCCTCCATCTTCTCAAGATATCCCATACATCCATACTCAAGGATTCCTCAAGGGTTGATCAGACAAACCCTCTCCTAGACAATCAACCCAAACTAGGGTTTGGCAATTCTCAGCTCCAGATGGACTTCCAACATCTCCAATGTTCATCATGCCTCCTCATATGCTTCAAAGATTCTCCATGTCAAGTTTCAAGCCTTACAAGTCAAGATTGCTCAGACAATTGCTCAAATGGTTGAAAATCAGTTGTATTGGACAAAAAGTCAACTGTGGTCAACATATAGTCAAACTTCATAATTTTTGGTCAACATCCTCATTTTGAAGTTACATTCATCATTTGATCAAGGGTTGATCATGATTCATCAAGAAAACTCAAGATTTGCTCAAAAGTCAAACTTTCTAAATTAGGGTTTCTAGGTGGAAAGTCAACTGAACTTTGACTGATCATAACTTTCTCATACTTTCTCAGAAATTTTTCCACCACCTCTTGTTTTGAAGGAAATTCAATTCTCTACAACTTCATGTCTCACAAGAATGTCCAAAAAATGCTTCGTTTGAGAGATATAGCCCAAAACATTACAGGTCATTTTCAAAGTCAACAAAAAGTCAACTTTTTGTTTTGAAGATATATTGAGCATGGAAACTCCAATTGAGATTAGACCAAAAAGTTTGGTTAGAGGACTCTTAGAGCTTTCCAAAAAGTCCAAGAACACTCAAAAATGTGGAAAATTGAGCAAGATACACTATTCAGAAGTTGGGCAATTTTGGACAATTGCACAAAAGGACATTTTGGTCAAAATGCAAAATTTTCCAAATGGGCCTATAATCTTTTGATCCAAACTTGTTCATGACATAATTTGTGACCCATAAATGCTTGGCCATGGCAATTTTCTATTTTATTGATTTATTTTTGAATTTTAAATCATTTAATTCAAAATCAAATTATATAAAATATGAAAATAAAGTTTTTTTTTCAAAAGGAATGATTTTATATCATACTTGAGGTTCAAGAAAGCCCATGCTTCTTACCAATTTCGTGCTAGCCTTCACATTGATGATAAAATCAATTTTTTCCAAAATTGATTTTATTTGAAAAATATAAATGCACATTCAAGATCAAATCTTTTTCTTCCTCTTTGCCATCCCAAATCCTTCTATAAATACCAAGCAAGCTGTAGCACAAGGCACACGAAACCCTAGCCCTTACAACAACCCTTATTTTGCCAAAATTTTTCAAGAATTGTCCAAAATCGTGTTTGAGTTTTCACCCACTTTCAAAAGTTTCATCAAAAAATAATCGCATACATACAATATTTATTTTATTTGATTTTGCACTTTTATTATCTGCTCGTTTCCATTGATTCTAATGCTTTTATCATGTTCATGAGATGCCAAGGGTTCAATCTGGGCAATCGCTGCTAAGTTTGAACGTCAAAATCGTGAGATGCCATGTTTAGGGCTTTTCAAACTGTGAGCTTCAATCAATAGCTACAGGTGTTTTCAATCGAACCGAGACCACCATTGGACTCGAAGGTCCGATTTAGGGGACAGGTCTTTCTTTCTCGCTTATTGCTCGTGTTTTGCGTGTTCGTGGTTTGAGATCGCCGAGAAGACGACCGAGTTAGGGCCCGGCTCACCGACTTGGTTGACCGCAAGGAGGTGGCGGGCGAGATAACGCTTCGATTCGCTTATAAGTCAATGGACCCCACTCACGCTGACTGTGTTTCAAACATAACCATGACGCATCAGCACTTATATTCAATTGATTTCGTTTTTTAAAACACCAGATGTCACTTGTCCCAGTGGTCAAGGCTTGGCTTTTGGAAAGATGCTCTCCCATGACCTGAGTTCGATCCCCACTGGCACCAGTTTTGTTTTCTTTTTTCCAAACTCTCATATTTTCTCTATTTTTCTATTTTCATATTATTTAATATTTTGCATCATTTTAGTTCGTTTCCTATTTTTATTTCATGCATAAAAAATCATCCAAATATTTTTTCCTTTTGCATTTATTTTCAGAAAATACTTATTTAATTTATAAAATTAAAAAATATTATTTTGCATGCATATTTATTTTTATTCATATTTTAGCATTTAAATCACATTTAATTAGTTTTAAATTATTAAAATGCATCCAAAAAATCCCAAAAAATTATTTTAGCATATTTATGTTATTTCCAGCATGTCATATTTTTCTCATTCAAAAACTTGCATTTTTACTAATATTTTCCTCTTATTCGATTTCATCGTATTTTCCGATTTTCTTGTCTTTTCACAGGTTATTCCGTTTCAGACGGTTTCTTTTACTATTTTCTTTTTTTTAATGTGTCATACCCCAAAATTTGCCCTCCATCTTCTCAAGATATTTCATACATCCATACTCAAGGATTCCTCAAGAGTTGATCAGACAAACTCTCTCCTAGACAATCAACCCAAACTAGGGTTTGGTATCTCTCAGGGCAAGATGGACTTCCAATATCTCCAATGGTCTTCATGCCTCCTCATATGCTTCAAAGGTTCTCCATGTCAAGTTTCAAGCTTCACAGATCAAGTTTCCTCAGACAATTGCTCAGATGGTTGAAAATCAGTTGTATTGGACAAAAAGTCAACTGTGGTCAACATATAGTCAAACTTCATAATTTTTGGTCAACATCCTCATTTTGAAGTTACATTCATCATTTGATCAAGGGTTGATCATGATTCATCAAGAAAACTCAAGATTTGCTCAAAAGTCAAACTTTCTAAATTAGGGTTTCTAGGTGAAAAGTCAACTGAACTTTGACTGATCATAACTTTCTCATACTTTCTCAGAAATTTTTCCACCACCTCTTGTTTTGAAGGAAATTCAATTCTCTACAACTTCATGTCTCACAAGAATGTCCAAAAAATGCTTCGTTTGAGAGATATAGCCCAAAACATTACAGGTCATTTTCAAAGTCAACAAAAAGTCAACTTTTTGTTTTGAAGATATATTGAGCATGGAAACTCCAATTGAGATTAGACCAAAAAGTTTGGTTAGAGGACTCTTAGAGCTTTCCAAAAAGTCCAAGAACACTCAAAAATGTGGAAAATTGAGCAAGATACACTATTCAGAAGTTAGGCAATTTTGGACAATTGCACAAAAGGACATTTTGGTCAAAATGCAAAATTTTCCAAATGGGCGTATAATCTTTTGATCCAAACTTGTTCATGACATGATTTTTGACCCATAAATGTTTGGCCATGGCAACTTTCTATTTTATTAATTTATTTTTGAATTTTAGAACATTTAATTCAAAATTAAATTATATAAAATATGAAAATGATATATTTTTCCAAAAGGGCTGATTTTATATCTTCCTTGAAGTCCAAGATAGCCCAAGACTCTTGCCAAATTCGTGCATGATCATGCATTGAAGAGGAAATCAAATTTTCTTCAAGAAAATTGATTTTATTTGAAAAAAATTGAATGCTCCAAATCAAATCTTTTTTCACTCCCTTTGCCATCCAAATCCTCTCTATAAATACCAAGTATCATAGCCAGCAAGCCACACGAAACCCTAGCCCTTGCACTAACCCTTATTTTGCCAAAATATTTTTCAAAGTTGGAAAAATCGTGTTTCAATTTCCAGCAAGTTTCAGGCCAATTTGAGCATTCAATCTTGCTTCTTGATATCCCAGCAAGCAAAAGCAACCTTTACTCGAAGCAAAACCACCCAGAATCGTGCTCAATCCATTGCTCCGATTTGGTAAATTTTCAAAATTCGAATTTTGTTTTCCATGCATTATTAATGTTGTTTGTATGTTTGTATCGATTGTGGTGATGTTTAGGACATGATTGAACCTCACATGCAAGCTCGACGTCTGGAATCATAGTACCATTATTAGGCTTTTGAACTGTTTCGATCGAACCGGTGTTATGCACTTTAAAAACTAAGGCCACCAATGGATTCGTGAGGGTCGATTTAGGGGTAGGTCCCCTTTCCCATTTATTTTGCGTGTTTTGTTTGTTTTCAATTTCAGGTCATCGGAGAAGACGACCGGAGCTAGGGCTCCGGCGTTGTTGACTGAGGAAGACCGGGGAGGAGCATGCGTGGCGCGATCCAGTGTTCTGATTCGTTCGTTTGAATTATCTGGGGTCCACAAGGCTGACTGTGCGTTGAATTCAAAAATCAGTGACACGCGTGTGTTTATAAACAATTCCTTGAATTTTCCAGACACAAAGAACACGTTGGCCTAGTGGTTAAGGCGCTAGCTATTGCAGATGCTCTCAAAGGACACCAGTTCGAACCAGCCAGGGACCATTCTCTTTTCCTTTTTTCCAAACTTCAAACTATTCTCCTATTTTCATATTTTTCTAATTATTTTAATATTTGCATGTTATTTTAATTTCTTTTCATATTTTATTTCTGCATTAAAAAATCATCAAAAATTAATTTTCTTTTTGCATTATTTTCATAAAATCTTTATTTAATTTATAAAATTAAAAAATACAATTTTTGCATGCATATTTATTTTTATTCATAATTTTGCATTTAAATCACTTTTAATTCATTTTTAATTATTAAATTGCATCTAAAAAATCCCAAAAATTTATTTTAGCATATTCATATTATTCCCAGCATGTAATAATTTTCTCATTTAAAAACTTGCATTTTTCTAACATTTTTTCTCTTGTTCGATTCATATCGTATTTTCCGATTTCTCATTCCTTTACAGGTTGATCCGATTCAGACGATTCTTTCTTTATCATTTTATTTTTCAATAATGTAACTGTCTATGGGATGTAATAGTTTAAATTAGGACTTTATTTTCCGCATTTTTAAATTATGTATCTGCCCCAAAGCCATATAATAGCGTAGGACATTTACCTTTCCGCATCTTTACATTCCGCATTTTAATTTCCGCACCCTATAAATTGCTAGTAACTAGGCGTGTATGGTAAGATAATAATCAACATAGCTCACTAATTTTCAAAGATAAAATACTTGAAATCAACACACCTCTTTTCACACATGCACCCCTTAGGGTAATTCTCTCTCGTTGCCTTTACGAATTCAAATGGTCATGTCCCTCGAACGTAGAGGTATCCTAGCACCGTTGCCTTCCAAACAAATCATCATAGTCCCTTCGATACAAAGATCATAAGACCCACGATGTCGCCTCCGAATACATGATCTTGACCCTCGATTGTCGCCTACGAAAAAATGATGATAGTCCCTTCGAATGTGCTAGGATACTTCCTACAAGTTGCCTTCTATGACCATCCGATGTCCCTTCGAATGTCCCGCTTACATCCAACGAATGGAGCTACCTACTAACTAATGGTACGGCTAGCGCTATTCTAAAGGAACGAAGTACGAAACGACCAATTCGAGTGGGTAATAAGTCTTTAGTTGCTTGCTCTAAACCAAATGCTTTTCACACCACACACTCTTTTTCAAAGTTCAAACTCTTTTCAAAACGAAGCATTTCCGAACACTTTGTATACACTCCTACATGAGTCATTACAAAGTCAAAGCGAAATGCCTTTTTCAAAATATTTTTGTCAAACACACAGAAAGCAATTTTTAAAGGTGATCTAGAGCAACTAAGAGCCCGTAGATAACTACGGATGGAAAGGGGTGCTAATACCTTCCCTTTTCATAACCATTCTCCCGTACTCAGAATCTAAACGAATGTCTTTTTCTGTACTTTTACCTTCCCTTAATTGGATAAAAATAAAAGTCGGTGGCGACTCTTGCTATCCGCATATTTGCGATACAAAATCCACAAAGTCAATTCACCGTGTTACATAATGTAATTGCTCATGGGATGTAATAGTTTAAATTAGGTTTTTATTTTCCGCAAGTTTAAATTATGTATCTGCCCCAAAGCCATGTAGCGTGTAGACATTTATCTTTCCGCATCTTTACATTTCCGCATTTTAATTTCTCGCACCTATAAATCGCTAGTAATTAGGCGGTATGGCAAGACTAAAATTGAACATAGCTCACCCTAATTTCCAAGATAACATATACCTGAAATCAACACACTCCTTCGCACATGCACCCCTTAGGGTAATTCTCTCTCGTTGCCTTTACGAATACAAATGGTCATGTCCCTTGAATGTAGAGGTATTCTAGCACCGTTGCCTTCAAAACAAATCATCATAGTCCCTTCGATACAAAGATCATAGACCCATGATGTCGCCTACGAATACATGATCTTGACCCTCGATTGTCGCCTACGAAAAATGATGATAGTCCCTTCGAATGTGCTAGGATATTTCCTACAAGTTGCTTTCTATGACCATCCGATGTCCCTTCGAATGTCCCGCTTACATCCAACGAATGGAGTTACCTACCAACTAATGGTATGGCTAGCGCTATTCTAAAGGAACGAAAAGTAACACAAAAACGACCAATTCTGAGTAGGTAATAAGACTTTTAGTTGCTTGCTCTATCAAAATGCTTTTCACACAACACACTTTTGTCAAAGTTCAAACTCTTTTCAAAACGAAACATTTCCAAACACTTTGTATACATTCCTACATGAATCATTACAAAGTCAAAGCGAAATGCCTTTTCAAAATATTTTGTCAAACACACGTAAAGCACAATTTTAAAGTGATCTAAGAGCAACTCAGAGCTGTAGATAACTACGGATGGAAAGGGTGCTAATACCTTCCCTTTCATAACCTTCTCCCTTACTCGTAATCTAACGAAGGTCTTTTTCAGATTTTTACCTTCCCTTAATTGGATAAAAGAAAAGTCGGTGGCGACTCTTGCTATCCGCACATTTGTATACAAAATCCACAAAGTCAGTCACCGTGTCACGTAATCAACTACGGAAACACCCTAAAGAGAGAATTACCTTAGGAATTCTAAATCACATTTATCGCTTTTTGTTTGACTTGCTTGCTTTATCTTTAAGGGTTGCTTGGTATTATATTGTGGGGATCCTACACCGGATCCGGTTTCCTTTTAGGTAAGTAGCAATAATCGTCATGACTGCTAGACGATATCAAACGGTCAACATGATGGCTACGTTAGTGTGACACTTTGATGTCCCGATACTCTTCATTTCAAGTTGAGGATAGTATTTGGCTTCTGGTGTCATCAAGCACTAACTAAACTTTTAGAACCTTAATTGACCCATCTTGGCCATTAGAAGGTGTGGCTTGGACGGTGTAGACCGAGGTTGGTTGATACCGATGCTACGCCATTGAGATCTGACTTTTGGGATATTTTCGATCGACCACTTGGTAGTCGTATTGAAATAAACGCCTACTAGAAAGAGCAATGATTTGAGATTCCTAGAACCCTTACTATTATAGGACAGATGAACCAACTCAAACTTTTGGTGGGTAATCACCTATACCTCTTGCAAGCCTTAAACCTAGGCTCATTGTGTGAATTGTTTGTGTGTGCTAAACATGACATCATGACATCATTTGCATTGCATATCATTTCTAACTATTTCAAGGACCTAGGGATTTATCTTTGCTCTGCTTTGTAGGGATTATGGCTTCTAGAAAGACTATCCGAATCAACTTCATGGGTATACCTTCTCACTCAAAGAATTGGTTTCAAAAATTCGATCATGCTCGGTTCATCAAAAGACATGGTTATCTACTTGATTTGGTTATCTCCGGTTTTGAAGAAGATATGATGCATGTCCTATTTCGCTTCGATCCGAAACACCATTGCTTTACATTCCCGATTATCATTGGTTCCTACCTTGAAGAGTTCTCTAAGCTACTGGGATGCCTATTCTTGATCAAATGCCATTCACCGGTCTAGAAAAGGTTCCTGGTACGAAGACATTGCATCCGCCTTACATCTTAAGCGCAGACATTGAAGCCAATTGGGAAACCAGAAGTGGAGTTAAGGGTATACTTTCCAAGTTCCTAATTAAGAAAGCCCGAGAATTCCTCAAAGTTATGAGTTTCCATGCATTTGAAGACATTGTGGCCTTGCTAATCTATGGTTTGGTTCTATTTCCTAACTCGGATCAATTCATAGATGTCAACGCCATCAAGTTGTTCCTTACCCGCAATCCAGTGCCTACTTTACTTGGAGACATCCTACATTCTCTCCACACTCGTACTACTAAGAGACAAGGAACTCTCATGTGTTGCATACCGTTACTTTCCAGATGGTTTATTTCGCACCTTCCTCCATCAGTTTTGAAGAACGAACAAAGGTTGAGATGGTCTCGAAGGTTAATGTCACTCTCTCATTCCGACATCTGTTGGAGTCTCTTCTCTCAAAAGGATTTCACCTTCATTGAGCGTTGTGGAGAATTCCCTAATGTACCACTATTTGGTATAAGGGGAGGTATTACTTACAACCCTTCTCTAGCTCTACGTCAGTTTGGTTTTGCTCGAAGAGATGGTCCACATCATATGCTTCTCCAAGATATTGTGTTCGACTACAATCATGATCTCTAGAATTACCGACGAAGGTTCATACACGCTTGGGGCATGGTAAAGAAGACTGATACCAAGACTTTGGGGCACCAGAACTCCATTCCTTGGGAACCTTACCTCAAATGGGTGCGAGCTCGAGCTCAAAACCTCATGATGCCATTCACTGCTTTACCAAAATTATGGAACTGTTGCTATAGGTGACGTACCCTATACTGTTCTCCATCCCGACATGCCTACTGATTTTGAAGACTTGAAGAGATCTTGGATCCAGCTTAAAGAAGAGAGGGATACCTTTGAAGCTCAGTGTTATGCAAGTGAGAAGAAAGTGCTAGAGTTGACCAAGCTACTTCACGAGGAGCGAAACATCAACGCCTACATCGGCATCAAAAGGAAGCGCCCATGGGAGACTTAGAGCTTTAGGATTTATATGTTTTTCTTTTATTTGTTTTGAACTATCCTTTGTACTTAAAAAGAAAAAAAGAATAATGAAAAGAGAACTAATAAATGTTTGTTCGTGCTTGTTTAACAAATTTAAATCTCTAAGGTCCTTGAAAACATTGCATTGCATTCGCATAAACATTGCATATCATAGCATAACATTGCATCACAGGTACATTGAAGATTGGTTTTCTCATTCTCTCGCTATTTATTTTAGCAAATGGCTCTTGAACCCTGTCAAAGATCTCTGTGCTCGTAATGCTGGCCAGCAGATGTTCACCAGCTTTGGTCCAAGGCCAAGAGGATCCAAGAAGCTCATCAACAAAGAAGAAGGTTGTTGGTCTCTCAACATGGGCGACGCTACAAAGGTGGTCCTAGAGTGGTTAGTCGAATTGAGATCTCAAGGAAGTATCAAGAAGGAGGATGAGCAAAGTAACAAGGGTGATGGTGAAGGCAGCCAGCATGAGCCTGAAAAACTCTATGATGATGGCCAATACTGATGAAGATGACAAGTACAAGCAACTTGAAGACCGTCTCCGTGGAAAACCCGAAATGTCCGAGCTGAATTTTGATGATCCGAGTCTTGTCCTCGGGGTTGATTCCTCCCAAATTCAAGGTTCCTACTTTCGCTAAGTACGATGGCATGTCTTGTCCTAAGTTGCATTTGAAATCCTATGTCCAGAAGATCAATCCCACACCGATGATGAAAGTCGTGGATGCACTATTTGCAAGAGAGTTTGTCCGAACCCGCTTGGAATGGTACTATCACCAGAGAACGACCGTATCCGTACTTGGAGTGACTTAGCAGATGCTTTCTATGTACATTATGAGTACAATGTGAATTGACACCCACTCGCATGCAACTACAAAGTATGTCTATGGGTCGATGAGAAGTTCAAGGAGTATGCTCGTAAGTGAGAGATCTAGCAGTGGTTCACCACCCTTGTCCAATAGGAGTTGGTTGATATGTTTATGGGAACACCGATGCATCTGTTCTTTAATCATCCGATTGAAACTCTTCACCGGATTCACCGAAATGATATTGACAAAGCGATCGAAGTGGTATCAAGAGTGGAAAGATTCATGTAGAGTCATCTTCAAATGCTGCAAAGAGATCTTTTGTTGGTAAGAAGGAAGCTAATGTTGTGTATGGTCAGAAAAGTCGAGCCAAGACCGACCGCGCTCAATCTGTGGGGGCAGTTGTGATCTCCAATCCTACACTAGCACAACCTCCACGAGACAACTCGCAGAACCGTAACGCCCACGAAGACACAGATCAACATGCCATTGTCGCAAGCCTTGCAACACATGTTGAAAGCAGAGCTGATTACCTTGAGGGATCCTCCTCAAAATGTCAACACTTCCTCTCCGAGATACAACCCTAATGCTAAGTGTGCTTACCATTCTAATAGCCCAGGATATAGTATTGATGATTGTTGGGCTCTGAAGAATAAGATTTAAGACATGATTGAAGCTAAGCAGATTGAGTTTGATCCTCCTGTTGAGACTCCAAATGTGATCAACGATCCTATGCCTAACCATGACAAGAGTTCCAATGCTGTTGGAGAAGATACTTATGTTCTCAACATAGATGACTTGACCATTCCTCTGATGACTGTTAAGAAGAATTTGCTACAAGCTGGTGTCAATCCAGGATGCCCAGAATTGTCGTTGGTTCCCCGTCTACCGATGGTCGTGCTTGGTTGAGAAGACGTGTTCAGTGCATGATGGACAACCGTGAGATACTATTTCTAAAACCACCTGTGCAGAAGCTGTGTGAAGAAATGTCTAAGTTAAAGATTGACAATGCGAATGAAACTGTACCGTCTGCATGGGATACCTTGGGACAGCCAAGTGGAAAGTATGATTACATGGTGAAGTACACTGTTCCTGAGAGCTACAAGATTCCTATTGAAGATGTTAAGGTAACCGGATGGGGTGACGATTTCCCAGAAGACTATGCTGATGGAGAAGAAGAGTATATGGTCAGTCATCTACAGTCCTTCCGATACCTCGAGATGGAGGGTGAATTCTTTGAGACTCCTTGTCAAGCTTTTGAAACAGCCTGAGTCATGCCTGACTCTCCCGCTACCCCGAAGTTACACAAGCTCGCTTAGGATGGCCTCGCTGAAAGATGCACAAGCTGCTGTTGAACAAGGAGGTAGTGCTGTTTTGGGTCAGCTCCCCGATCTTCCTTTCAAATCCGACAAGACTGGTTTAGGCTTCACCATCAAGGGTCAGAAGATGATACGCCGCGAACGTGCCGCCCAACTTCCTTTCCGCGCCGCAGTGGAATCCATGCTATAGAAGACGACGACAACGGCTTCAACATCGCAAGTGGATCTTCCCAACCTGCATCACGGACTCAAGAATTGAAGATCAAGACGCATACCAATCTCCTTTAGCCAGAGTAATTGCTTTGTTTTGTTTTGTTTTATTTTTATGTTTCGAACAATAAACTCTAAAGCCTAGTTCCTTACCCGGGCATCATGGCTCGCTTATGAGGGTTATTATCCGTCGTCATGATTTTCATTCAATAAATTCATTGGACTTTTGCATTCAATTGTTTGTTTTCTTTACTTTATCACCCTCCAAAAGCTATGTGTTTCTTACACACACCCACGTGATACATCGCAGTAATCACTCCGAATCTCGTTGATAACATGCATGCTATTGCTAAATATGACTTGATAATCCGATCTACCTAGAAGACGAAAGTGAGGAAGATTGTGAAGTGCTGGAGAACTTGCCGATCACAAAGAAGAGCGAGTTATACAACCACACGAAGAGCAAGTTGAGGTTGTGAATTTGGGTACCGATGAAGATGTAAAAGAGATCAAGATAGGAGCGGATCTTGAGAACAAGTTAAAGAAAGATTGGTTGATGCTACGAGACTATATTGAGGTTTTTGCTTGGTCATACGAAGACATGCTGTGGTTGACATTGATATTGTGGTACAATTGCTTCAAAAAGAAGGTTTTCTCCAAACAAAAGGTTCATCGATGCGCCCCGAGATGTCGAGAAAATCAAAGCCAAGTTATGAAACAGCCAATGCCGGTTTTAGTCACATTTCCTATCCACAATGGGTTGTGAATGTGGTTCCTGTGCCTAAGAAAGATGGTAAAGTACGAATGTGTGTGGATTACAGAGATCTGAACAGAGCGAGTCCGAAAGACGATTTTCCCCTTCCTCATATTCATGTTCTGGTTGACAACACCGCTCAGCATAAGGTTTTCCTTCATGGATGGTTTCTCCGCCACAATCGATCAAAATGGCTCCAAGACATGGAGAAGACAACTTTCGTTACACAGTGGGGAACTTTCTGTTACAAGGTTATGCCGTTCGGACTGAAGAACGCGGGCGCCACTTATCAGGGTGCTATGGTAACATTATTTCATGACATGATTCATCACGAGACTGAGAACATCTTGATCATCTGCAGAAACTGTTTGACAGGTTGAAGAAGTACAGACTGAGACTTAATCCTAACAAGTGCACTTTTGGAGTCAGATCCGAAAACTCTAGGGTTTGTTGTCGCGGTAAAGGTATTGAGGTTGATCCCGCCAAGGTTAAAGTTATTCAAGAGATGCCGCCTCGAGAAGGAAGTCAGAGGTTTCTTGGGCCGATTGAACTACATTGCCAGATTTATTGCACATCTAACTGCTACTTGTGAGCCAATCTTCAAGTTACTTAAGAAAGATCAAGTGGTAGAATGGAATGACGATTGCGGATCGCTTTTGACAAAATCAAGGAGTACCTTCAAATCCTCCTATCCCGATGCCGCCTCAAGGAAGACCTCTTATCATGTACTTGACAGTGTTAGAGAACTCAATGGGTGTGTCAACATGACGAGTCGGTCGAAAAGAGCATGCAATATACTACCTTAGCAAAAGTTTACCGATCGTGAAACAAGATACCAAATGAGAAAACTTGCAACGCTTTTGGCTGTCACCGACTAAGACAAGATATGTTGACTCACACTACCTTGTTGATTTCAAGATGGATCCGATAAAATACATATTTGAGAAACCATCTCTCTCCGAAGAATAGCAAGATGGCAAATGATCTTGACCGAATACGACATCCAAGACACTTCTCAAAAGCGATCAAAGGGAGTGTAGTAGCCGATCATTTGGCTCATCGCCATAGATGACTATCGCCTATGCAGCTCAATTTCCAGATGAAGATGTTTTACTAGTCACAGATTGAAGAACTGTGCCCGGACGAAGGACCTGAATAAGGATCCCGATGGACCATGGTCTTTGATGGAGCCTCAAACGCACTTGGCAATGACATTGGCGCCATCATTACATCCCCTACAGACGGACACACACCTTTCACCGCCAGATTATGTTTCAATTGCACCAATAACATGGTCAAATACGGTTGCATCATGGGTATCAAAGTCTATTGACTTAAGAATCAAGTTTTACAAGTGTATGGAGATCAACTTTGGTGATCACCGACATATGAGGGGATACGAAGCATCCAAATCTTATTCCGTATCGAGAGCATGTTCAGTTTGATCCCCTACAAGAGATTACTTTCACACATCCCACGAGAAGAGAATCACAGCACGCGTTGGCTATTATGTCGCCTATGTTCAAGGTCGATGGGACAACGAGGCTCCCGATCATCATTGAGAAATTTGACTAACCAAAGATATTGTTATGAGCTTGACATGTAAGAGAAACCTTGGTACTACGATGTGAAGAGGTATCTTGAGACTCGTGAGTATCTCCGCAGGGCATCTCACAATGATAAGAAGTTCATGAGAAGATTTGCATCCAAATTCTTCCTCAAAGAACGGCATCTTATAAAAGCGCAATCACGACTTAGTGCTTACTCTACCGTGTAGACCGGAAAACAATGAACAAATCATGGAAGAGTTACACGGCGCATTTGGTACCCACTCCAAGGCACACCATGGCTAAGAAGATTTTGAGAACAAAGTTACTATTGGTCCACCATGGAAGTCGATTGTCACCGCTATGCTCGATCTTGTCACAAATGCCGATTTATGCAGACAAAGTGCACGCTCTCAAAGACTCTAAATGTCCTAACCTCCTGGCCTTTGCAATGTGGGCATTGACATGATCGGAGAAATTAAGCCCACGCTTCCAATGGACATCGCTTCATCCTTGTGGCAATTGACTATTTCACCAAGTGGGTAGAGGCAGCCTCGTTCGCCTGTTACTAAGAATGTGTGGCTCGATTCATCAAGCATAATCTTATCCGTCGATATGGCACTCAAAGGATTATCACGTATAACGGTTCCAATCTCAACAATAAGATGATCACCGAACTCGCACGCAGCTCAAGATCACGCATCACAACTCTTCTCCTTATCGCCTAAGATGAATGGCTGGAAGCCGCCAACAAGAACATTAAGAAGATTATACGTAAGATGACAAAGGACTTACAAAGATTGGCATGAGATGCTACCATTCGCTTTTCATGGTTACCGGACTACAACACGAACATCAAAAGGGCAACCCCTTTCTCTCAGTGATACGGTATGGAAGCCGCCTACCAATCGAGGTTCGATACCCTCAACCGAGTCCTCCAGACGCAGAGTTAGGCGAAGACGATTGGGTCCGACTACCGACCAGATTAATTTGATTGATGAGAAACGACTCGCATCCATCCGCCATGGATGATCTATCGGCGAATGATCGTAGCATTTAACAAGAAGGTCAAGCACCGAGTCTACCAAGTAGGTGATCTAGTAGTCAAGCGCATCATTCTTCCACAAGGTGATCCTGGGGCAAATGGACTCCCACCCACGAGGGACCATTTGTAGTCAAGATGATTTTCCGCGGAGCTATGATACTTAGCACCATGGATGGTGAAGACTTCCCACACCCGTGAACGCAGCATATAGTCAAAAATATTACGATAAAGAGACCCGCTAGGTCGATGACCTAGGCAAAAGTAGGCATCCCGCGAACCAAAAGGGTTCGGCAAAAGTTAAGGATATATACAAAACATGTACACCCGCAAGTCAAAACCGAAAAGGCGGTTGGGTATCCCTAGAGAAAACCCGAAGGGCGGTCTAGGCAAAAGTTAGGATTTAAGCGCGACTATGTCTCTTCCGATCACCCGCCTGTGCTACTATCAAGATTCAAGATTCAAATGGCGAAGATCGCCTACTCACTTTCTACCGACGCAAGGAGATGAGATAGTTGAAATATATGAGTACTAGCATGGTTGGAACTTAACGAGATTGTTTCCGCATAGCTTTTACCTTCTTGTGTACAAACTACTTGGCCATACTACATTTCAAATGAATACAAGTTCTTTCTCTTTACATTTTTCACTATTGTCGCTTGCAATAAGTCCAACGTTTGCTTTGAATGATTATATGCATTTGACAATAAGAATCTATTCACAAACATGCTAAAAGTGAACATACAAAAGTAATTACTACAGGCTGTGAATTGAGATGACGACGAAAGTCACCAATACATTTCCCCAGCATGATCCCCAGCAGTTGTCACCACAACAAACCTTCCCAGGAGCATACGTTAGTCCCCAATGTTGATTCCACTCAACTAAGCAATGTTACATCACTCCAAGCAAGAACACTTCATCCCCACCGAGGTATTTATCATCGCAATATCTCTCAACAATTCCCTTTCTCCAAAGCCGTATCCGACTTGAGACTTGGTCGAGATAGTGCACCGAGAAAATCTACATCTTCTATTCCCAACAGAGATTCCAACGGCCCCAACCCGTCTCCCAAGAACCATCAAGCGCCTCCAATGAGATCTACACTCAAAATCCCCAAAGAGCGGCTCCTAATTTGTCCCGACAGGATCTACATACAAGATCCCCAATAGATTTCCTCCCAGACTCTCCCCAGCAGGGTCTATGTATAAGATCTCCAAAAACGAGTTTCTCAATCTCTACCTTCCTCAACAATATCTAGGCCCAAGACTTGGTCAGATAGTGCACCGGAGGAATCAAAGCTATCTTTCTTCTCAGGATCTTCATCCTCAAACAAGTCGAATCCTCAAGCAGAACATCCGCATCTTCTTCAAGATGGATATGTTTTGAAATACCACAACATTTATCATTCATACATTACTCATAAAAGTCATAATTTGTGCATATGTCATTCATACGCATTATCATGCATCATACTTTGCATAAGACTAACAAATATTCTATCAAAGTTTCTTTTGTTTTCTCCAAAACAGGTGAAAATCACTTCTGACGCAAACAGGTCCAGGATTAAGCCCCGAATCTCGACGGGAAAACTATCGAAGACCCCTGTTGTCCTCCGACAACAGGTCCAGGATTAAGCCCCGAATCTCGACGGGAAAACTATCTGAAAGACCGCCCCTGGTTGTCCTCCGACAGTTGGTCTAGGATTAAGCCCCAAATCTCGACGGGAAAACTATCTGAACGACCGCCCTCGTTGTCCTCCGACAACGGATCCAGGATTAAGACCCGAAGCCAGACGGGAAACCCTATCCGAACGATCACAAGTTATCCTCCGATAACAGGCAGTGGATCAATACCCGATGCACAACAGGGACGATATCCACACTTTGCCAAATTACTATCCCCTCAGAGTAATCAGCACGAAGATCTATTCTGAATCCTTCCTATTATCAACAAGAACTACAGAGTTCATGCGACCTCAGTTCCTCGATGGCATCTTAAGCCCATCTCCGAGTACTTATCAACATTTCTCCGCTCGTATGCTGCATATTTGGTTAAAATCAATACAAATCAATAACTTCATTCAAAGATAAGCACGAAGTCTAACGTACGACTCCCTTCGGATGGCATCTTAAGCCCATCTCCATGCTCCTTCTAGAAACGACTACAGAGCCTAGCGTACGGCTCACTCCCCAGCATCGATCTTTCCATGGTGTAACACGTGAACTCGACTTTGTAGGATATTTGTATCCAAATGTGGATAGCAAGAGTCGCCACCGACTTTTATTTTATCCAATTAAGGGAAGGTAAAAGTACGTAAAAGACCTTCGCTTAGATTCGATTCGGGAGAATGGTTATGAAAAGGGAAGGTATTAGCACCCTTTCCATCCGTAGTTTATTCTACGGCTCTTAGTTGCTCTAGATCACCTTTAAAATTGCTCTGTGTTTGACAAAATGTTTTGAAAAGGCTTTGACTTTGTAATGACTCATGTAGGAGTGTATACAAAGTGTTCGGAAATGTTTTGAAAAGAGTTTGAACTTTGAAAAAGAGTGTGTGGTGTGAAAAGCATTTGGTTTAGAGCAAGCAACTAAAGACTTATTACCCACTCGAATTGGTCGTTTTCGTTTTTACGCTCCTTTAGAATAGCGCTAGCCGTACCATTAGTTAGTAGGTAGCTCCATTCGCTGGATGTAAGGGACATTCAAGGGACATCGGATGGTCATAGAAAGCAATGTAGGAAGTATCCTAGCACATTCAAGGACTATCATCATTTTTCGTAGGCAACAATCGAGGGTCACGATCATGTATTCGGAGGCGACATCGTGGGTCTATGATCTTTGTATCGAAGAGACTATGATGATTTGTTTTGAATGCAACGGTGCTAGAATACCTCTACGTTCGAGGGACATGACCATTTGAATTCGCAAAGGCAACGAGAGAGAATTACCCTAAGGGGTGCGTGTGTGAAAGAAGTGTGTTGATTCAGATATTTATCTTGAAATTTGAGGTTATCTATGTTGATTTTATCTTGCCATACACGCCTAGTTACTAGCAATTGATAGGGTGCGGAAATTAAAATGCGGAATGTAAAGATGCGGAAAGGTAAATCCTACGCTATTACAAGGCTTTGGGGCAGATACATAATTTAAAATGCGGAAAATAAAGTCCTAATTTTAAACTATTACATCCCATATACAGTTACATTATTGGGAAAAAAATGAAAACGGTAAAGAAACGTCTGAATTGGAAGAACCTGTGAAACGAACGAGAAATCGGAAAATATGATGAAATCGAAATAAGAGAAAATATGAAATAAAATGTATGGAAAATATTAAAAATATGAAAATATGAAAAATATGAAGAAATTGCAAACTTGCAAAAGAATGGTCCCAGCATGGTTCGAACAGGGGACCTGACCCTCAAACCTTGAAAACCAACGCCTTGACCAACCGAAATGGCATGTTCTACGTTTGGAAACGGAGTGAGTGGAATATACACGCGTGCCTTCCATTGCTTCCTCCTTCGCGCCTACTTCGCCTTCAACCTTTCAAATATTTGAATTTTCGGCCATCCTCGACCCCAGCTACAATCAAAATCCAAAGATACATAATATAAATAAGTTCTAAAAGCATGGTTCGATTCCTGAGATCGTTCCGAACACGATGGTATAGGTCCTATTGTCCAATTTTACCATTTAAGCAAAGCCCTAAATCGAGCTCAAAAACCCTAGCTATGGTGTAACACGATTCAGGCCATGGAAATTCAATTGGCTTGCCCAGAAAGCTTGCAAACACATCACTAAACACAAAAACAACAACAAATCGAGTTAATAATGCATGAATGAAGGAATTCGAATTTTGAAAATTCAAGAACAAACCGATTTTAGTTTTCACGATTCTTGATGTTTTTTGGCAAAGTAAAGGTCTGAATCGATTCTGGAGATGTCAAGGAATGTGTTGGACACCTCAAAATCGATTGGAAACGGCTGGAAGTAAGATTGCCAATAGCTTGTGCACCACGGTTTTTTGAGCTTTGGAATAGGGTTTCTAAGGCAATTTTTTCGTTCTCTTTCGATTGGTATGCATCAGGTATAAGTACTGGAAGGATTTGGCATTGTTTTTGGTAAGAATCAATCACCATTCAATGAAAATCAATTTTTGATTTTTGTACAAAATCAAATTTTCAAAATTTGATTAATTCTCAATCCAATCTTGCCAAATTGATCAATTTTCGAAAATTGCTGGCATTTGTAAGTTACTTGAGTCTCAAGGAAAGAATAAAATCAATCTTTGCAATTAATTTTAATTTTGTACTTTATTTTTAAATTTAATTTGCATTTAAATGAATAAATTACAAATTAAATAGAAAAGTAATCAAAAATTCGTGGCATTAGGCTTGGATATTCCTAATTGTATGAGGAATAAGTTTGGATGGAGAAAAAGCAAGCTCATTTGCAAAAATTTGATTTTTAGAAGTATCTCTCTTTGTGTATTCTTTCAAAATTGCCCAACTTGTGAATGGTGTATCTTGCTCAATTTTCCACATTTTTGAGTATTCTTGGACTTTTTGGAAAGCTCTAAGAGTCCTCTAACCAACCTTTTTGGTCTCATCTCAATTGGAGTTACCATGCTCAATATATCTTCAAAACAAAAAGTTGACTTTTTGTTGACTTTGAAAATGACCTGTAATGTTTTGAGCTATACCTCTCAAATGAAGCATTTTTTGGACATTCTTGTGAGACATGAAGTTGTAGAGAATTGAATTTCCTTCAAAACAAGAGGTGGTGGAAAAATTTCTGAGAAAGTATGAGAAAGTTATGATCAGTCAAAGTTCAGTTGACTTTTCACCTAGAAACCCTAATTTAGAAAGTTTGACTTTTGAGCAAATCTTGAGTTTTCTTGATGAATCATGATCAACCCTTGATCAAATGATGAATGTAACTTCAAAATGAGGATGTTGACCAAAAATTATGAAGTTTGACTGTATGTTGACCACAGTTGACTTTTTGTCCAATACAACTGATTTTCAACCATCTGAGCAATTGTCTGAGGAAACTTGATCTGTGAAGCTTGAAACTTGACATGGAGAACCTTTGAAGCATATGAGGAGGCATGAAGACCATTGGAGATATTGGAAGTCCATCTTGCCCTGAGAGATACCAAACTCTAGTTTGGGTTGATTGTCTAGGAGAGAGTTTGTCTGATCAACTCTTGATGAATCCTTGAGTAGGGATGTATGAAATCTCTTGAGTAGATGGAGGGAAAATTTTGGGGTATGATAGCTGCCCTTGTTCAATCTTCTTGTACTGGAGGGTTAGATTGACACACTTGTCTTTCGTGACCTGGAGGTGGAAGATGATTGAACACTCGAGTACACCTGAAAATTTGCACTCGCGGTTGGTGGATGATGCAGGAATGGGCTTACAGATGCCATTTGGATACTTCGTTGGGGGATGAGTCGTACGCTAGACTCGAGAATGTCGATAGGAGAATTGACGGGGATGGGCTTAAGATGCCATCTGGAAAGATCGATGATGGGGAGTGAGTCGTACACTAGGCTCTGTAGTCGTTCCTGGAAGGAGCATGGAGATGGGCTTAAGATGCCATCTGGAGAAAGTCGTACGTTAGACTTCGTGTTCATTTTTTTTGAATGAAGTTAATGGTTTTGCATTGATTTTTAACCATATATGCAGCATTCTGAAAGTGAAGCACTGTTGATAAGTAGTCGGAGATGGGCTTAAGATGCCATCCGAGGCAACTGAGTCGTACGCTAGACTCTGTAGTCACTGTTGATAATAAGGAATCAGAATAAATCTTCGTGCTGATTACTCTGAGGGAAATAGTAGTTGGCAAAAATGGGGATAGCTTCCTGCATCGGTGTTGATCCACCGTCATATCGGAGGATAACCAGAGGCGGTCTTCGATAGTTTTCCGCCGATTCGGGCTTAATCTCGACCAACGTCGAGGACAACCAAGGGCGGTCTTTCGATAGTTTTCCCGATTGGGCTTAATTTGGACCATCGTCGGAGGACAACCAAGGGCGGTCTTTCAGATAGTTTTCCCATCGATTCGGGGCTTAATCCTGGACCTGTTTGTGTCAGAAGTGATTGTTACCTGTTTTGGAGAAAACAAGAGGAACTTTGATAGAATATTGGTTAGTTTTATGCAAAGTATGATGCATGACAGTGTATATGAATGACATATGCATGAATTATGACTTTATGAGAAATGTATGAATGATAGATGTTGTGGTATTTCAAAACATATCCATCTTGAAGAAGATGCGGATGTTCTGTTTGAAGATTTCTGGCTTGGGGATTGAGTAGGTGAGAACCCCGCTTTTGAAGGAGAAGAAAGAAATCCTGGATTCCTCCGATGCACTATCTGACCAAGTCTTGGGCCTAGATATTGTCGAGGAAGGTAGAGATTTGAGAGGCTCGTTGTTGGAGATCTCACATATAGACCCTGCTGAGGAGAATCTGGGAGGCGATCCGTTGGGGACCTTGTATGTAGATCCTGCTGAGGAAATTTAGGAGGCGCTCTACACGGGATTCTGAGTGCTGATCTCGCTGGAGAGCAATTGGTAGTTGCCGGGAGACCGGGTTGGAAGAGTCGAACTGTTGTAATCCCGTGCGGGGATGAAGATGTTTCTCCGTGCACTATCCGACCAAGTTTCGTTCGATACCGCTACTGGGGAAAAAGAAAGGATGAGAGATACTGGGATAAATACTTGACTGGGGTGAGGTGTTACCGCTGAGACCGATGTAACATTGCTTAGTTGAGTGGAATTGCCGCAGTGGATTCCCTTTGCTGCTGGGAAGTTGTGTTGTGAGTGACACCTTTGGGGATCATGCTCGTGGGGGAATGTTTTGGTGACTTTCATCGTCGTCCCAATTCCGGAGCCCTAGTAAGTACTTTTGTATGTTCACTTTTCGTATGTTTGTGATTAGATTCTTATTGTCAAATGCGATAGTCATTCAAAACAAACGTTGGACTTATTGCAAATAACAATGTAAATTGTAAATAGAAAGAAGCTATGCTTATTTGAAAGGTGGCGATGGCCAAGTAGTTTATACACAAGAAAGGTAAAAAGCCATGCGGGAACAATCTCGTTAAGTTCCAACTATGCTAGTACTCATATATTTCGACTATCTCATCCTTGTTGTCAGTAGAAAGTGAGTAGACGGATCTTCGCCATTTGAACCTTGAATGTCGATAGTAGTCCGGAAGGTGTGATCCGAAGAGACATAGTCGCTTAAATCCCTAACTTTTGCCTAGACCGCCTTTCGGTTTTCGCCCACGATACCTTTCTTGCCCAAGCCGCCTTTTCGTGTTTTCGACTTGCCGGTGTACATGTTTTGTATATATCCTTAATTTTGCCCGAACCTTTGGTTCGCCAGATGCCCTTATTTTTGCCTAGGTTCGCGACCTAGCGGGTCTCTTTATGCGTAGTATTTTTGACTATGTCTGCTCACATGGTGGGAAATCTTCACCATCCATGGTGCTAAGTATCATAGCTCCGCCGAAAATATCGTCTTGACTACAAATGGTCCCTCGAGGTGGGAGTCCATTTGCCCTCGATCACCTTGTGGAAGAATGATACGCTGACTACTAGATCACCGACTTGGTAGACTCGGTGCTTGACCTTCTTGTTAAATGCTTTGATCATTCGTTTCGATAAATCCCATGGCGATGGACGCGAGTCGCTTTCATCAATCAAATTAATCTGTCAAGGCGAGTCTCGGACCCAATCGCTTCGCCTAACTCGCCTCCCGAGGACCCTAGTTGAGGGTATCCAACCTCGATGGGTAAGACGGCTTCCAAACCGTAGACGAGAGAGAAGGGGGTTGCCCTTGTGGATGTTCGTGTCGTGGTGCGATAACCATGAAGAGCAAATGGTAACATCTCATGCCAATCCTTGTAAGTCACACCATCTTCGATAATCTTCTTAATGTTTTTGTTGGCGGCTTCCACTGCGCCATTCATTTTAGGCCGATACGGAGAAGAATTGTGATGCTTGATCTTGAACTGCGTGCAGAGTTCGGTGATCATCTTGTTGTTGAGATTAGAGCCATTATCTGTGATAATCTTCTCGGGAGTGCCATATCGACAGATAAGATTGTGCTTGACGAATCGAGCCACTACATTCTTGGTAACTGATGCGAACGAGGCTGCTTCTACCCACTTGGTGAAGTAATCAATTGCCACAAGGATGAAACGATGTCCATTGGAAGCTGTGGGCTTGATTTCTCCAATCATGTCAATGCCCCACATTGCAAAAGGCCAAGGAGAAGTTAAAACATTCAGAGGTACTCGGAGGTATGTGTACTTTGTCGGCATAACCGCACTTGTGACAAGATCGAGCATAGCGGTGACAATCGCTTCCATGGTGGACCAATAGTAACCTGCTCTCAAAATCTTCTTAGCCATAGTGTGTCCAATCGGAGTGGGTACCAAATGCGCCTTCGTAACTCTTCCATGATTCGCATTGTGTTTTCTCGTCTACACAATGGAGTAAGCACAAGTCGTGGTTGCGCTTGTATAAGATGTCGCTAAGGAAGAATTTGGATGCAAATCTTCTCATGAACTTCTTATCATTAATGATGCCCTCTGGATATTCCCGAACCTCAAGATACCTCTTCACGCCATAGTACCAAGGTTTCTCTTCGCCAAGCTCATAACAATACCGGTTCACAAACCTCTCAATGATGATCCGGGGAGCCTCGTGTCCCATCCGACCTTGAACATAGAAGACATGGTTGCCAATGCTCGCCAACCGATTCTTCTCGTGGAATATGATTGAAAGTAATCTCTTCAAGTAGGGATCAAACTCAACATGCTCGATACGGATGAGATTTGATGTTTCGTATCCCACTCGCCTTTATCCGACCGATCACTAAAGCAGTCTCCATACACTTGTAAGAACTTGATTCTTAGGTCAATAGCGATTTAATACCCATGATGCACGCTTCACTCGCCATGTTGTTAGTGCAACTGAAACATAACCGCGGTGAAAGGTGTACGTCCGTAGGGATGTAATGATGGCGCCAATGCCATTGCAAGTGCGTTGAGGCTCCATCAAAGACCATAGTCCATCGGGATCCTTGTTCGTCCTTCGTCTGGGCCTGGTTCTTCGCAATCTGAACTAGTAAAACATCTTCGTCTGAAATTCGAACCGCATAGATCGATAGTCATCTACGGCTTGATGAGCCAAATGATCGGCTACTACACTTCCTTTGATCGCTCGAGAAGTGTACGGATGTCATATTCGGTCAAGATCATTTGCCATCTTGCTATTCTTCCGGAGAGAGGTTTTCAAAGATGTATTTTATCGGATCCATCTTGGAAATCAATAAGGTAGTGTGAGTCAACATATACGCCTTAGCCAGCAGCCCAAAGCGTTGCAAGTTTTCTCGAGTGTGAGTATCTTGTTTCACGGTAAACTTTTGCTAAGGTAGTATATTGCATGCTCTTTTCGACTGACTCGCCATGTTGCCCCAACACACACCCCATTGAGTTCTCTAACACCGTACATGATGAGAGGTCTTCCTTCGCGGGCGCATCGGATAGGAGGATTCAGGTACTCCTTGATTTTGTCAAAAGCGATCCGAAATCGCGCTCCATTCCACTACTTGATCTTTCTTAAGTAACTTGAAGATTGGCTCACAAGTAGCGCTTAGGTGCAATGAATCGCAATGTAGTTTAATCGCCCAAGAAACCTCGACTTCCTTCTCTCGTATGGGCGCCGGCATTTCTTGAATGGCTTTAACCTTAGCGGGATCAACTTCAATACCTTTTCCACTGACAACAAACCCTAGGAGTTTTCTGGATCTAACTCCAAAGGTGCACTTGTTAGGATTAAGTCTCAGTCTATACTTCTTCAATCTGTCAAATAGTTTCTGCAAATGATCAAGATGTTCTTCTTCAGTCTGTGAGCGAGCTATCATGTCGTCGACATAGACCTCTATCTCGTGATGAATCATGTCATGAAACAATGTCACCATGGCACGCTGATAGGTGGCGCCTGCGTTCTTCAGCCCGAACGGCATAACCTTGTAGCAGAAAGTGCCCCACTGTGTAACAAAAGTGGTCTTCTCCATGTCTTCGGGAGCCATTTTGATTTGATTGTAACCGGAGAAACCATCCATGAAGGAGAAAACCTTATGCTGAGCGGTGTTGTCAACCAGAACATCAATATGAGGAAGTGGGAAATCATCTTTCGGACTCGCTTTGTTCAGATCTCTGTAATCCACACACATTCGTACTTTGCCATCCTTCTTAGGTACGGGTACCACATTTGCAACCCACTGCGGATAAGAAGTAACAGCTAAGAAACCGGCGTTGAACTGCTTCATAACTTCGGCTTTGATTTTCTCTGACATCTCAGGACGCATGCGGCGAACCTTCTGTTTCACTAGGAGACAACCTTCTTTTGTCGGCAATCGGTGTACCACGATATCAATGTCCAACCCTGGCATGTCTTCGTATGACCAAGCAAAAACCTCAATATAGTCTCGTAGCATCTGAATCAACCTTTCTTTAACACTGTTCTCAAGACCTGCTCCTACCTTGATCTCTTTTCCGCCTTCGTCAGGACCCAAATTCACAACCTCAACTCGCTTCTTCATGTGGCTGTATAACTCGCTCTTGTTGTAGCAGCGGCAAGTTCTCCGGCACTTCACAATCTTCCTCACTTTCGCCTTGGCTTGGTAGATCGGATTATCAAGTCATATTTAGCAATAGCATAGTCTGTATTAACGAGATTCGGAGTGATTCGCAGTGTATCACGTGGGTGTGTGTGAGAAACACATAGCTTTTGAAGGGTGATAAAGTAAAAGAAAGAAAACAAACAATTGAATGCAAAAGTCCAACGATTTATTGAATGAAAATACGCAAACGATGATAATAACCTCGAACGAGCCATGATGCCCCGGCAAGGCACTAGGCTTTCAAAGTTTATTGTTCAAAACATAAAGAAATACGAAAAGCAAAACAAAACAAGAGCAATTACTCGACTAAAGGAGATTGGTATGACGTCGCCTTCCAATTGCTTGAGCCTGTTGTCCGGAGTTGAAGATCCAACCGCGATGTCGTTGTTGTCGCCGTCCTTTATAGCATGGATTCCACTGGCCGATGCGAAAGGAAGTTGGCCGCACGTTCGCGGCGTATCATCTTCGACCTTGATGGTGAAGCCTAAACCGCCTTGTCAAATTTGAACGGAAGATCGTGGAGTTGTCCCCAAATAGTACTCTTCCTTCTTCAACAAAGCAGAGCATCTTTCATGAGGCCATCCTAGGCGGAACTTGTGTAACTTCAGAGTGACGGAGTCAACAGCATGACTCGGGTATTGTTTCAAAAGCTTGACAGGAGTCTCAAGAATTCGCCTTCCATCTCAAGATAACGGATCGAGATGACCATATACTCTTCTTCACCACACACTGTAACAACCTTCCTTTATCGGTACTTTAGCTTCGATGTGTAAGGTAAAGGCTCGCCCCATGTATCCAAGGGCCCAAGTAAGAAGTAGGACGGATGTCCATGACAAAGAAAATAGAGTCAAAAGTCCGGGAACCGACTTTAACAGTGAGAGAGCTCTCCAAGCACCGTCCGCTTAGAACCATCAAAAGCCCTCACAATAATGTCACTGGGTCTCAGAACCAACCCTTCGACATCAAGCCGATCAAAAGCAGTCTTCGGAAGGATATTCAGAGCAGAACCGGTATCCACCAAAACATGATATAACGTAGTGCCCTTGCATTCGGCAGAGATGTGCAAGGCTTTGTTGTGTTTCTTTCCGTAGAGTCAAATCAAGATCGAGAAGCCTAGGCCGTTGTTGGCAGCCGTTAGCATACAAACTTCAAACTGTCGGTAGTGTCTTGCGGCACATGAGCATTCTTTAGAAACTTCACCAAGGCGTTAGCATGAGCCTCAGAGCACAAGAGTAGAGCAAGCATGGAGATTTTGGACGGAGTTTGTCCCAACTGTTCCACAACATTGTAGTCACTCTTCTTGATAATCTTAAGAATTTTCTCCATTTCTTGTTTGGAGGTGTCTTCAGCAACTTCCTTTGGTACTTCTGGCTGAGCAGGATGAGTCACTGGTTCTTTCCCTCTAGCTTGGGGAACGGGTTGAACAGCTGGAATGCGAGCTGGAGTCGCAGTGTCTTTTGGAGGAGAGATTTCTGGAGAGAAAACCCTTCCGGTTCGGGTCACCTTACTTGATCCGGTGATGTTGTCAATGTCAGGAATGGTAGCTTTAACTGTAAGATCTTCAATGGTCAGAGGGTCTTGCTTGACGCCATGATAGTAAACATCAGCTCCATAATTCCAAGGAATAGCCTTATTAGAGGAATACGGAACTGGTCTTGGAGAAGTAATGATGAGAGGGGCCACCCTAGGCACAGGATCAGCAGAGGAAATCCTTATTGTGTTAACATCAGCATAATCTTCTGGGAAATCGTCACCCCATCCGGTTACCTTAACATCTTCGATAGGAATCTTGTAACTATCAGGGACAGTGTACTTCACCATGTAATCATACTTTCCACTTGGCTGCCCCAAGGTATCCCACATGATGGTACAATTGCTTGCATTGTCAATATTCAACTTAGACATTTCTTCACACACGTGACGGTGGTTTCGTAAATAGTATCTCACGGTTATCCATCATGCACCGAACACGCCTTCTCAACCAAGCACAACCATCAGTGCGATGGGCACCAACGACAATTCTCGGGCATCCTGGTTGACACCGCTTGCAACAAATTCTTCTTAATACCATCGAGGAATGGTCAAGTCATCTATGTTGAAAACATAAGTATCATCACCAACATTGGAACTCTTGTCATGGTTAGGCATAGGCGCGTTGATCACATTCGAGTCTCAACAGAGGATCAAATTCAATCGCTTAGCTTCAATCATATCTTGAATCTTGTTCTTCGAGCCCAACAATTGTCGTGTCGTGCCTGGGCTGTTGGAATGGTAAGCACACTTAGCATTAGGATTATACTGGAGAGGAAGTGTTGACATTCGAGGAGGATCCTCAAGGTAATCACCGCTTTCAACATGTGTTGCAAGGCTTGCTACAAAGGCATGTTGATCTTCAGAAACCGCCTTCGTGGCGCGCTCGCCACGCGTGTTGTCTCACCGAGGTTGTGCCGATGTAGGATTGAGATCACAACCGCCTCAGCATTGAGCGCGGTCGGTCTTGGCTCGGCTTTTCTGACCATACACAACATTAGTTTCTTTCTTACCACCAAAAGATCTCTTTGCAGCATTTGAAGATGACTCTACATGGATCTTCCCACTCTTGATACCAGCTTCAATACGCTCGCCTGTCAGAATCAACTCGGTGAATCCGGCTAAAGAGTTTCCAATCAGATGATTGAAGAACGGGCCTGTCAGTGTTCCCATGAACATATCAACCAACTCCCTATTGGACAAGGGTGGTTGAACTCTCACTAGATCTCTCCACTTCGAGCATACTTTGAATTTCTCATCACGACCCATAGACATTCTTTGTAGTTGCATGCGAGTGGGTGTCAATTCAGCATTGTACTCATACTGTCTGTAGAAAGCATCTGCCAAATCACTCCAAGTACGAATACGGTCATTCTCTAGCTGATAATACCACTCCAACTGAGTTTCGGACAAGCTCTCTTGGAAATAGTGCATCCACAACTTTCTGTCATTAGTGTGGGGATTGATCTTCTGGACATAAGACTTCAAATGCAGCTTAGGGCAAGACATGCCATCATACTTGGCAAAAGTAGGAACTTTGAACTTGGGAGGAATCACAACACCAGGGACAAGACTCAGATCATCAAAATTCAGCCCGGACATCTTCAGGTTTTCTACAGCATTCAGACGGTCTTCAAGTTGTTTGTACTTGTCATCTTCATCAGAGTATTGGCCATCATCATAGTCTTTTTCAGGTTCATGCTGGCTGCCTTCGTCCTCACCCTTGATACTCCCCTCATTCTTGACACTTCCTTCAGAGAGCTCTATCCGACTGACCCTTTTAGGACCACCTTTGTAGCGTCTGCCCATGTTGAGGAGACCAACAACCTTCTTCTTTGTTGATGAGTTTCTTCAGATCCTCTTGGCCTTGGACCAAACTGGTGAACATCTGCTGAAACTGAGCATTCTGAGCTTGGAGATCCTTGATAGTCTGTTCAAGAGCCATTTCTGCTAAAATAAATAGCGAGCAAATGAGAAAACCAATCTCCAATGTACCTGTGATGCAATGTTATGCTATGATATGCAATGTTTATGCGAATGCAATGCAATGTTTTCAAGGACCTTAGAGATTTAAATTTGTTAAACAAGCAAGAACAACATTTATTAGTACTCTTTTTATTATCTTTTTTCTTTTTAAGTACAAGAGATAGTTCAAAACAATAACAAAAAGAAAAGCATAAAAATCCTAAAGCTCTAAGTCTCCCATGGGCGCTTCCTCTTGGTGCCGAGGTAGGTGTTAATGCTTCGCTCCCCATGAAGTAGCTTGGTCAACTCTAGCACTTTCTTCTCACTTGCATAGCACTGAGCTTCAAAGGTATCCCTCTCTTCCTTGAGCTGAATCCAGGATCTCTTCAAGTCTTCAAAATCAGTAGGCATGTCGGGATAGAGAACGGTATAGGGTACGTCACCTATGGCAGCAGGTTCCATAATTACTAGTAAAACTGGCGTGAATGGCATCATGAGGTTTTGAGCTCGAGCTCGCACCCATTTGAGGTAAGGTTCCCAAGGAATGTAGTTTTGGTGCCCCAAAGTCTTGGTATCAGGCTTCTTTACCATGCCCCAAGCGTGTATAAACCTTCGCTGCAATTCGAGATCGTGGATGTAGTCGAACACAACATCTTGGAGAAGCATATCATGTGGACCATCTTTTCGAGCAAAACCAAACTGACGTAGAGCTAGAGAAGGGTTGTAAGTAATACCTCCCCTTATACCAAGTAGTGGTACATTAGGGAACTCTCCACAACGCTCGATGAATGTGAAGTCCTTTTGAGAGAAAAGACTCCAACGGATATCTGAATGAGAGAGTGACATCAATCTTTGAGACCATCTCAACCTTTGTTCATTCTTCAAACGATGGAGGAAGGTGCGAAATAAACCACCTTGAAAGTAACGGTATGCAACACATGAGAGTTCCTTGTCTCTTAGTAGTACGAGTGTGGAGAGAATGCAGGATGTCTCCAAGTAAAGTAGGCACTGGATTGCGGGTAAGGAACAACTTGATGGTGTTGACATCTATGAATTGATCCGAGTTAGGAAATAGAACCAAACCATAAATTAGCAAGGCCACAATGTTTTCAAATGCATGGAAACTCATAACTTTGAGGAATTCTCGGCTTTCTTAATTAGAAACTTGAAAGTAAACCCTTAACTCCGCTTGTTTCCCAATTGGCTTCAATGTCCGAGAGATGTAAGGTGATGCAATGTGACTTAGGAACCTTTTCTAGACCAGTGAATGGCATTTGGTCAAGAATAGGTATCCCAAGTAGCTTAGAGAACTCTTCCAAGGTAGGAACCAACGATAACTGGGAATGTAAAGAAATGGTGTTTGGATCAAAGAACCGAATAGGACATGCATCATATCTTCTTCAAAACCGAGATAACCAAATCAAGTAGATAACCATGTCTTTTGATGAACCGAGCATGGTCGGGAATTTCTGAAACCAATTCTTTGAGCTGAGAAGGTATACCCATAAAGTTGATTCGGATTGTCTTTCTAGAAGCCATAATTCCTACAAAACAGAGCAAAGATAAATCCCTAGGTCCTTGAAATAGTTAGAAATGATATGCAATGTGAATGATGTCATGATGTCATGTTTAGCACACACAAACAATTCACACAATGAGCCTAGGTTTAAGGCTCGCATGAGGTATAGGTGATTACCCCACCAAAAGTTTGAGTTGGTTCATCCTGTCCTATAATAGTAACCGGGTTCTAGGAATCTCATATCATAGATCTTTCTCATAGGCGTTTATTTCAATACGACGGCCAAGTGGTCGATCGAAAATATCCCAAAAGTCTGATCTCAATGAGCGTAGCATCGATTATCAACCAACCTTAGTCTGCACCAAAGTCGGCCATCTCACTACCTTCTAATGGCCAAGATGGGTCAATTAGGGTTCTAAAAGTTTAGTTAGCGCTTGATGACACCACGCAGAAGCCAAATACTATCTTCAACTTGGGAATGAAGAGTATCGGGACAACCAAAGTGTCACGCTAACGTAGCCATCATGTTGACCGTTTAGTTATACGTCTAACGGTCGCGATGATCTAATGCTACTTACCTAAAAGGAAACCCGGATCCGGGTGTAGTATCCCCCAACAATATAATACCCAAGCAACCCTTAAAGATAAAGCATACAAGTCAAACAAAAAGCAATAAAAGTTATCTAGAAATCCCTAAGGCAATTCTCTCTTTTAAGGTGTAATCCCAAGAGTCGCCTCGTAACACGGTGAACCGACTTTGTAGGATATTTGTATCCAAATGTGCGGATAGCAAGAGTCGCCACCGACTTTTATTTTTATCCAATTAAGGGAAGGTAAAAGTACAGAAAAAGACCTTCGTTTAGATTCTGAGTTCGGGAGAATGGTTATGAAAAGGGAAGGTATTAGCACCCCTTTCCATCCGTAGTTTATTCTACGGGCTCTTAGTTGCTCTAGATCACCTTTTAAAATTGCTTTCTGTGTGTTTGACAAAAATGTTTTGAAAAGGCATTTCGCTTTGACTTTGTAATGACTCATGTAGGAGTGTATACAAAGTGTTCGGAAATGTTTTGAAAAGAGTTTGAACTTTGAAAAAAAGAGTGTGTGGTGTGAAAAGCATTTGGTTTAGAGCAAGCAACTGAAAGACTTATTACCCACTCAGAATTGGTCGTTTTCGTACTTTTACGTTCCTTTAGAATAGCGCTAGCCGTACCATTAGTTAGTAGGTAGCTCCATTCGTTGGATGTAAGCGGGACATTCGAAGGGACATCGGATGGTCATAGAAAGCAACTTGTAGGAAGTATCCTAGCACATTCGAAGGGACTATCATCATTTTTCGTAGGCAACAATCGAGGGTCACGATCATGTATTCGGAGGTGACATCGTGGGTCTATGATCTTTGTATCGAAGGGACTATGATGATTTGTTTTGAAGGCAACGGTGCTAGAATACCTCTACGTTCGAGGGACATGACCATTTGAATTCGCAAAGGCAACGAGAGAGAATTACCCTAAGGGGTGCGTGTGTGAAAGAAGTGTGTTGATTCAGATATTTTATCTTGAAATTTGAGGTTATCTATGTTGATTTTATCTTGCCATACACGCCTAGTTACTAGCAATTGATAGGGTGCGGAAATTAAAATGCGGAATGTAAAGATGCGGAAAGGTAAATCCTACGCTATTACAAGGCTTTGGGGCAGATACATAATTTAAAATGCGGAAAATAAAGTCCTAATTTTAAACTATTACATCCCATATACAGTTACATTATTGGAAAAAAAATGAAAACGGTAAAGAAACGTCCGAATTGGAAGAACCTGTGAAACGAACGAGAAATCGGAAAATATGATGAAATCGAAATAAGAGAAAATATTAGAAAAAAATGCAAATTTTTAATTGAAAAAAAATATGACATGCTGGAAATAATGTAAACATGCTAAAATAAATTTTTGGGATTTTTTAGATGCAATTTAATAATTTTAAAATGAATTTACAATGATTTAAATGCAAAATTACAAATAAAAATAAATATGCATGCAAAAATATATTTTTTAATTTATTAAATTAAATAAAGATTTTATGAGAATAATGTAAAAAGAAAATTAATTTTTGATGATTTTTTAATGCAGAAATAAAAATATGAAAAGAAATTAAAATGTATGGAAAATATTAAGAATATGAAAATATGAAAAATATGAAGAAATTGCAAACTTGCAAAAGAATGGTCCCAGCATGGTTCGAACAGGGGACCTGACCCTCAAACCTTGAAAACCAACGCCTTGACCAACTGAGCTGGCATGTTCTACTGTTTGGAAACGGAGTGAGTGGAATATACACGCGTTGCCTTTCCATTGCTTCCTCCTTCGCGCCAGACTTCGTCTTCAACCTTTCAAATATTTGAATTTTTAGCGTCGGCCATCGCTCGACGCTATGTCCCTGGCTACAATCAAAAATCCAGCATACATAATATAAATAAGTTCTAAAAGCATGGTTCGATTCTTGAGATCGTTCCGAACACGATGGTATAGGTCCTATTGTCCAATTTTTCCATTTAAGCAAAGCCCTAAATCGAGCTCAGAAACCCTAGCTATGGTGTAACACGATTCAGGCCATGGAAATTCAATTGGCTTGCCCAGAAAGCTTGCAAACACATCACTAAACACAAAAACAACAACAAATCGAGTTAATAATGCATGAATGAAGGAATTGAATTTTGAAAATTCAAGAACAAACCGATTTCCACGATTCTTGATGTTTTTTGGCAAAGTAAAGGTCTGAATCGATTCTGGAGATGTCAAGGAATGTGTTGGACACCTCAAAATCGATTGGAAACGGCTGGAAGTAGGATTGCCAATAGCTTGTGCACCACGGTTTTTTGAGCCTTGGAATAGGGTTTCTAAGGCAATTTTTTCGTTCTCTTTCGATTGGTATGCATCAGGTATAAGTACTGGAAGGATTTGGCATTGTTTTTGGTAAGAATCAATCACCATTCAATGAAAATCAATTTTGATTTTTGTACAAAATCAAATTTTCAAAATTTGATTAATTCTCAATCCAATCTTGCCAAATTGATCAATTTTCGAAAATTGCTGGCATTTGTAAGTTACTTGAGTCTCAAGGAAAGAATAAAATCAATCTTTGCAATTAATTTTAATTTTGTACTTTATTTTTAAATTTAATTTGCATTTAAATGAATAAATTACAAATTAAATAGAAAAGTAATCAAAAATTCGTGGCATTAGGCTTGGATATTCCTAATTGTATGAGGAATAAGTTTGGATGGAGAAAAAGCAAGCTCATTTGCAAAAATTTGATTTTTAGAAGTATCTCTCTTTGTGTATTCTTTCAAAATTGCCCAACTTGTGAATGGTGTATCTTGCTCAATTTTCCACATTTTTGAGTATTCTTGGACTTTTTGGAAAGCTCTAAGAGTCCTCTAACCAACCTTTTTGGTCTCATCTCAATTGGAGTTACCATGCTCAATATATCTTCAAAACAAAAAGTTGACTTTTGTTGACTTTGAAAATGACTGTAATGTTTTGAGCTATACCTCTCAAATGAAGCATTTTTGGACATTCTTGTGAGACATGAAGTTGTAGAATTTAATTTCCTTCAAAACAAGAGGTGGTGGAAAATTTGAGAAAGTATGAGAAAGTTATGATCAGTCAAAGTTCAGTTGACTTTTCACCTAGAAACCCTAATTTAGAAAGTTTGACTTTTGAGCAAATCTTGAGTTTTCTTGATGAATCATGATCAACCCTTGATCAAATGATGAATGTAACTTCAAAATGAGGATGTTGACCAAAATTATGAAGTTTGATGTATGTTGACCACAGTTGACTTTTGTCCAATACAATTGATTTTCAACCATCTGAGCAATTGTCTGAGGAAACTTGATCTGTGAAGCTTGAAACTTGACATGGAGAACCTTTGAAGCATATGAGGAGGCATGAAGACCATTGGAGATATTGGAAGTCCATCTTGCCCTGAGAGATACCAAACTCTAGTTTGGGTTGATTGTCTAGGAGAGAGTTTGTCTGATCAACTCTTGATGAATCCTTGAGTAGGGATGTATGAAATCTCTTGAGTAGATGGAGGGAAAATTTTGGGGTATGACAGATGGCATCTTAAGCCCATCCCCATCAAATGACATTCTCGAGTCTAGCGTACGAGTCATCCCCCAGCGAAGTCTCCACCTTCACCAAATGGCATCTGTAAGCCCATTCCCGTATCATCCGCCAATAGCGAGTGCAAATTTTATTTAGTGTTCAATCATCTTCTACCTTCAGGTCACGAAAGACAAGTATGTCAATCTAACCTTCCAGTACAAGAAGATTGAACAGGGGCAGCTGTCATACCCCAAAATTTGCCCTCCATCTTCTCAAGATATCCCATACATCCATACTCAAGGATTCCTCAAGGGTTGATCAGACAAACCCTCTCCTAGACAATCAACCCAAACTAGGGTTTGGCAATTCTCAGCTCCAGATGGACTTCCAACATCTCCAATGTTCATCATGCCTCCTCATATGCTTCAAAGATTCTCCATGTCAAGTTTCAAGCCTTACAAGTCAAGATTGCTCAGACAATTGCTCAAATGGTTGAAAATCAGTTGTATTGGACAAAACATCAACTGTGGTCAACATACAGTCAAACTTCATAATTTTTGGTCAACATCCTCATTTTGAAGTTACATTCATCATTTGATCAAGGGTTGATCATGATTCATCAAGAAAACTCAAGATTTGCTCAAAAGTCAAACTTTCTAAATTAGGGTTTCTAGGTGGAAAGTCAATCGAACTTTGACCGATCATAACTTTCATACTTTCTCAGAAAGTTTTCCACCACCTCTTGTTTTGAAGGAAATTAAATTCTCTACAACTTCATGTCTCACAAGAATGTCCAAAAAATGCTTCATTTGAGAGGTATGACCCAAAACATTACAGGTCATTTTCAAAGTCAACATTTTGTTTTGAGAATATATTGAGCATGGAAACTCCAATTTAGATGAGACCAAAAAGGTTGGTTAGAGGACTCTTAGAGATTTCCAAAAAGTCCAAGAACACTCAAAAATGTGGAAAATTGAGCAAGATACACTATTCAGAAGTTGGGCAATTTTGGACAATTGCACAAAAGGACATTTTGGTCAAAATGCAAAATTTTCCAAATGGGCCTATAATCTTTTGATCCAAACTTGTTCATGACATTATTTGTGACCCATAAATGCTTGGCCATGGCAATTTTCTATTTTATTGATTTATTTTTGAATTTTAAATCATTTAATTCAAAATTAAATTATATAAAATATGAAAATAAAGTTTTTTTTTTCAAAAGGAATGATTTTATATCATACTTGAGGTTCAAGAAAGCCCATGCTTCTTACCAATTTCGTGCTAGCCTTCACATTGATGATAAAATCAATTTTTTTCCAAAAATTGATTTTATTTGAAAAAATATAAATGCACATTCAAGATCAAATCTTTTTTCTTCCTCTTTGCCATCCCAAATCCTTCTATAAATACCAAGCAAGCTGTAGCACAAGGCACACGAAACCCTAGCCCTTACAACAACCCTTATTTTGCCAAAATTTTTCAAGAATTATCCAAAATCGTGTTTGAGTTTTCAGCCACTTTCAGCCCTCAAAAATCATTCCATCGTGCTCAGAGGGTAAGTTTGAGTAAGAATGCATTATTGTCATTGATCAAACCATTCAGAATCGAGCCATATACATGCATACATATTCAATATTTATTTGATTTTGCACTTTTATTATCTGCTCGTTTCCATTGATTCTAATGCTTTTATCATGTTCATGAGATGCCAAGGGTTCAATCTGGGCAATCGCTGCTAAGTTTGAACGTCAAAATCGTGAGATGCCATGTTTAGGGCTTTTCAAACTGTTGAGCTTCGAATCAATAGCTACAGGTGTTTTCAATCGAAACTGAGACCACCATTGGACTCAGAAGGTCCGATTTAGGGGGACAGGGTCTTTCTTTCTCGTTTATTGCTCGTGTTTTGCAGGTTCAGGGTTTGAGATCGCCGGAGAAGACGACCGGAGCTAGGGCTCCGGCGTCGCTGACTTGGTTGACCGGCGAGGAGGCTGGCGTGGCGAGATAACGCGTTCTGATTCATTCGTTATAAGTCAATGGACCCCACTCACGCTGACTGTGTTTCAAACATAACCATGACGCGTCAGCACTTATATTCAATTGATTTCGTTTTTTAAAACACCAGATGTCACTTGTCCCAGTGGTCAAGGCTTGGCTTTTGGAAAGATGCTCTCCCATGACCTGAGTTCGATCCCCACTGGCACCGGTTTTGTTTTCTTTTTTCCAAACTCTCATATTTTCTCTATTTTTCTATTTTCATATTATTTAATATTTTGCATCATTTTAGTTCTTTTCCTATTTTTATTTCATGCATAAAAAATCATCCAAATATTTTTTCCTTTTGCATTTATTTTCAGAAAATACTTATTTAATTTATAAAATTAAAAAATATTATTTTGCATGCATATTTATTTTTATTCATATTTTAGCATTTAAATCACATTTAATTAGTTTTAAATTATTAAAATGCATCCAAAAAATCCCAAAAAATTATTTTAGCATATTTATGTTATTTCCAGCATGTCATATTTTTCTCATTCAAAAACTTGCATTTTTACTAATATTTTCCTCTTATTCGATTTCATCCTATTTTCCGATTTTCTTGTCTTTTCACAGGTTATTCCGTTTCAGACGGTTTCTTTTACTATTTTCTTTTTTTTAATGTAATTGCTCATGGAATGTAATAGTTTAAATTAGGTTTTTATTTTCCGCAAGTTTAAATTATGTATCTGCCCCAAAGCCATGTAATAGCGTAGGACATTTATCTTTCCGCATCTTTACATTTCCGCATTTTAATTTCTGCACCCTATAAACTGCTAGTAATTAGGCGTGTATGGCAAGACTAAAATTGAACATAGCTCACGCTAATTTCCAAGATAACATATACCTGAAATCAACACACTCCTTCACACATGCACCCCTTAGGGTAATTCTCTCTCCTTGCCTTTACGAATACAAATGGTCATGTCCCTCGAATGTAGAGGTATTCTAGCACCGTTGCCTTCAAAACAAATCATCATAATCCCTTCGATACAAAGATCATAGACCCACGATGTCGCCTACGAATACATGATCTTGACCCTCGATTGTCGCCACGAAAATGATGATAGTCCTTCGAATGTGCTAGGATACTTCCTACAAGTTGCTTTCTATGACCATCCGATGCCCTTCGAATGTCCCGCTTACATCCAACGAATGGAGTTACCTACCAACTAATGGTATGGCTAGCGCTATTCTAAAGGAACGTAACACAAAACGACCAATTGAGTAGGTAATAAGACTTTTAGTTGCTTGCTCTATCAAAATGCTTTTCACACAACTGACTTTTGTCAAAGTTCAAACTCTTTTCAAAACGAAACATTTCCAAACACTTTGTATACATTCCTACATGAATCATTACAAAGTCAAAGCGAAATGCCTTTTCAAAACATTTTTGTCAAACACACAGAAAGCACAATTTTAAAGTGATATAAGAGCAACTAAGAGCCCGTAGATAACTACGGATGGAAAGGGGTGCTAATACCTTCCCTTTTCATAACCTTCTCCCTTACTCGTAATCTAACGGTCTTTTTCGTACTTTTACCTTCCCTTAATTGGATAAAAGAAAAGTCGGTGGCGACTCTTGCTATCCACACATTTGCGATACAAAAATCCACAAAGTCAGTTCACCGTGTCACACAGTACCTGCGAGAATTGAGGATCGGAAGTTGAAACAGTTGCGAGGTAAAGAAATAGCGTTGGTGAGGGTAGCTTGGGGAGGACCAGCAGATGGAAATGTCACATGGGAACTGGAGAGTCAGATGAAGGACTCATATCCCGAACTTTTCGCCTAAGGTATGTTTTCGAGGACGAAAACTCGTTTTAGTAGGGGAGAGTTGTGACACCCCAATTAATTCGATTATTAAATAATTATAATTTTTAATTATTAATTTAATTAGGAGTGTAATTATTAATATTTTGGATTAACAGAATTAATTAAATTAAATGGAAGTGGAATTATTGGTGGTGTGAAGGGTAAAATGAGGGTGTGAGGAGTAAAAGGCTCTACTCACATTATTATTTTATTTTTATTATGATAGAATGATTAAAGGAATAAAAGAAGGAAAAAGAGAAAAAGAATCATTTTTGGAGAAAACTCACAGTATGTGCATTTGAGAAGAGGAAAAGGAAGGAAGAAAACCAATTCGTGTCGGAAGTCGAAGAACCCACAAGGTAAGGGGTGATTTCGATTAATTAATGCGTATTATCGGTTTTGATATTCAATAGTATGGATCATAGTATGTTAGGAATCCCGGTTTAGAATTCTAGGTTACCGTAGAGTTATCCCTATTTGTGTCTGATTGTATAGAATTCATTGATTGTATGATATAGGGTTGAATAGCTATGAATAAAACATGTTATATTGTATGTTAATGGATGTGTTTGAGTGATTTTATGGTGTCGGAACGTATGGGTACGTTTTGGAAAGAAATAGGAAATGATTTCTGGAAAACTGTTGCTGTCAACTGGTATTTTGACTCTGAAGGTCGTGGGAACCGGTTCCCCAGTGGGAGAACCCGGGTTCCAGTGTGTGAAGTGGTGAAAATGGGCATTTTTGAACTCAGGAACCGGTTACTCCTGGGGAGGAACCGGGTTCCACGTTGTATTTTTCCAAAGAAAACCAATTTTTCTTCTGGGAACCGATTCCCTACCTGGAGGAACCGGGTTCCCCATACATTTTTCCAGGAGCGTGTTATTTTTGAATTGTGGGAACCGGTTACTCCCAGGGAGGAACCGGGTTCCACTATAACTTTTTGAAAAATTCCAAAACTTTGAAAATTCATAACTTTCAAACCGTAAGTCCGTTTTGACCGCCTTTTTGGACGTTATTTCTTAAATTTAATGCTCTATTTTATAAAATGAAAAGATTCCCTATAACTTGAAATTATTTTGAAAATGAGTCAAATTCCGAAATAAGTGATTATTGGCTGACGCACATTGGTGTGTATGTAGCAGTGAACCTGTGATGATGGATGTATTAGTATTGTGTGAATGAGAGGCATGTTTATATTGCTGATGATTGTGTGCATGATCGTTGAGATATCATGTTTTTGGTTTTGATTCAATTATGATAATTTGCTGTATTTCATAGACTGATTTGATGTTGCATGCTGGTGATGTGCGTGCATATGCATTTTTGGTGAAGTTAATTTCCATTGTGTGGAATTTGACTTGTATTGCCGTTAGCCGTACCCGGGTGATGATGGGTGGTTAGGCTGGATTCGTGTCTGGGTGTTCATGGACGAATCGATGATTACTGTATCTGGTTGATGATGGATCAGTGTTGGGTGACTTGGTCACGTGTTGGTACCACATGCATTGTGTCTGCATTGTATTTGCATGGAATTGTAACATGTTAGGATGTCTTCCAGTGTTACAATTCTCTGGTTGTTAATTGTTGTGCATAATGATTTGTATGGTTGTATCTGTGTATTAAAAATCTGAATTGTGCTGGAGTGGGTGAAATAATATGCTTGTGATATATGTTGATTGAGAGGCTTATAATGCATGTTAATTATGAGAAATCTCACCCTTACTTTAATGATTTCAGATTAAAGTTAGTAGCTTAGGAGTTGGTGAGGATGGCTCTAGAGCTATGTTATTTTATGTCCGCGTGTCAGTGTCATGCTCTGATAGGTTGTAACACTGGGGAACGTTTAGTTGAGGAATTATTTATTATTCAATTGTCCTTTGAATTTCATTGGGAATAATTATGATTTGGTTTATTCCATTTTGGTTTATGGTATTTTTCTGCTGTGTAAGACATGGTCTTAAATTGATTGAATTATTTTGGTAATAACCCTCAGTGTAGCATGACTACTGTTTATTGGAGGTTTTAATTTATTTCATAATTGTGACATCCCTTGTTCCGTGTTAACTCTGATGAAATCTGTCTTTAATTATTAATTTAATTAATATATTCGGGGTATTTTAGAAGGGGGTGTTACAATAGTGGTATTAGAGCATAGTCGGTCTTGTCTTAGTGTCGTTATCCCTTTTGTATGCGACTAGTGTAAGATGACACTGTCGATACTTGTGTGCTGATGAGGTTGTTTTGTAATGTTACAGAACAATGGCTGGAAGAGGTAATGGAAGAAACGATGATGCTATTGCTGAAGCATTGGGTATGTTAGCTGGAGTGCTCGGAGGGAACTGATCGCGACTTTATCGTCAATTTTAATCGGGAGACTGCAAGTATACAGCCCTATCGCGTAGTTTTAAAAGATATCGAACCTAAGGGACTATAAATCGAACTAACGTAACCTAAACTACTGTGTAAAGCTATAGCTATCGAATAAATAAAATTGGGGAATTTTTGGGTAATTAAACTTAATTCTAATTGAAATAATAATAGGCGAATATCGGTATGTACTTCGTTAATCCTAGAGAATCCGGCTTTCCACTGGCTTATTTTCTCAAAATGATAAAAATCCTTTTTCGGCAAAAAGTATTTATTTAAAAATCTTATCTCAAACATTCGCTCTGTTGAATCGGATTATAATTTTAAACTCTAATGTATGCTCTCGCTATCCCATTGATTTTAAAATTACTTTTTGAAAATAAATAAAGTTTAATTGGTTTTAAAACGCTGTCGCAGTCTTTAAAAACAATACCTAGTATCCACTATCTGATTTAAAACCTCAAACTTTCGCTCTGTTGGTTTCTAATCTTAGTCCAGTTTATTAACCTCAAACTTTCGCTCTGTTGGTTTCTAAGCCTTTTTTAACAAATTAAATTGGATAACTAAATCAGAAAAAGTGTTTATTTTATAAAATATAATTAAGCCTGTTTGTTCCGGATCCTTTCAGTTTAACTTGTTACATACCGATATCAATTAATTTTAGCCAGACATATTTATAAAAACAGACATGAATAAATTAAAGATTTTAACATTCATAAATTATTCCATGGCAATATAAATTAATCTCATGCAAATAGTCAATTAATTAAATTAAAGCAATTTAGATAAGAAACCTGAAATAATTAAATTGCTGGAAATAATCTTGATGCTTCAAATAACCAGTACAATATCTTGGTTCTTCAATGAAAATTAGAACAAATGCTTGAAAGGAAAATAGCTAGAAAACTAAGAACAATACTTGAATTTGAATTACAAAGGAAGTAATAATGCTGGAAAATTAATTTGGAAACTGTAAAATGAAAGCTCAAAACGGAGGAACCCTTGCAATGTTTCGTTGATCACTCTTTATAGTAGTAGAAAGTAACTGCCTTTTCCTATATTTTCGTCCCAATTAAACGAAAATATCTCAACTCCAAGAGACGTGCGTCTCCGCAATTTTCTCGTCCCAACTGTCAAATATTGAGACGGTCGTCTCCATAATTTCTTTAAGGGCTACGTGGCAAGGAGGCGGGCGCCTCCCACTAAATAAGGAATCTGAGGCGGGCGCCTCAAGTGGAAGTGGGGGGTGAGACGTGCGTCATACTCTTGTTCTGGGCTTGGGCTTGGTTGCTTCGCTTGCTTGGATTTTAGGGACACGGCAGTTTCTTATATTCTTACTTCCTCTTTTCTGCTTGCACATCCCTTTTCTTCATTTCTTGCACATTTAATTAATTAATTCTTTCAAAATATCTTCTCTTTGCTCAATTTGTCTGATTTAAACAAAATACCTGAAACAATAAAAATACCAACGTAATATAGAAATAAAATGAAATAATTAAATAAAAACACTAACATTATTAATGAAAATTAAATCAAATATACTATATAAAAATGAGTTATCAAACTCCCCTATACTTGAACCTTGCTTGTCCTCAAGCAAAAAAGTAAAATGAAAATTTCTGAAGCATAGTCAAACGCAAATACAAGAACATATATCACTTTGTACTAGGTTGCAAGTTGATTCTTTGTTGGAGAATTTAAGTCGACCTAAAACACCAAAATTACTGTAGAAACACTAGACAACCCCATATATGCAGACCAATTTAAGTCATGTCATTATAGCTCAACCTAATACTTCCGTTTTGTTTCACCCGTTTTCATTCTAGTGCAATCACATTAAGCCCTTTACCTTACACGCACATAGTGGAGTAACCGGTTAGTGAATTTGATCTTTGTAAGCCAGCTAGGAGTTTTGGTAATTAAATATTTGGTACTCCTTTTTCCAATTAAAAATTGCGGGGGATCGAACCGTAATTCGCCCTAACAAGTTCAGCACCAGGGACCACTGAACCAATTTATAATGGATTGTTTTGCATAAAGTTTATAGTTTCCGCAACTGTTGGATTAAATGATCTGGTAAGGACCATCTAACTTAGTAAGTGCATCTTCAAATAAAAGCAATTTCTTAAAAAAGTATTTGATCAATCACTTATATTCATCGGTTCTCCACGTAGTTTGTGTTTACGGCGGTGCCGACTGCTTAATAAACTACTCGGGGCTATTTTAAAACTAAGTTTTAAAGGTTTTGGTATAATAAGTACTTAAATCAATCTAACACATTGGGGGTTTTAAAGTGTTAGGACGATAACAATTTTGCTAAGTTGTCCTCGAATTCTTATTTAAAATAGACAACCTTAATACTAGTTGAATATGTTAATAAATGCGTTTTAATTTTTATTTTTTTTATATGGCTCAAGAAACAGGAAGAATTTGAATAAGCACTAAATTTTGCATATAAGATTAAAACTTACATAAACATGTATTTTATTGAATTGAAATTTGCAATACAGGAAAAGAAATAAAAGGAAAATACTACAAAGAGAGCAAAGGAAAATGAAATGAACAAGGAAATGATCTGACTCCCCTATACTTAAAAGGAGCAATGTCCTCATTGTGAGAAAAACGAAGGAGAATCAGACTGAAAGATGGTGATCACTCGTTGCTTGGAGAATTTTGACCTCTTGTTCTTCTACCTCGAGTACGAGGTCTTTGATACCTGTCGGAATCAGAATCATTGAGATGAAGAGCATCCGCGATGCAAGCAGTTAAAGCTTCGAAGTTGCGATCGTTGCGGAAGGCATACTCCTGTTGTTCACGTCGTAAATCTTAGACGAGACGTAAAGTCTCAGCTTGGTTTTGTTGCATGGCATGGAACAATAGATCTTGACGATTCATATGAGCTTGCATAGCCGCGTAATTAGCATCTGGATTTTCTGGTTGTTGTGCCGCAGGTGCATCAAGAGCAAATTGCCAATTAGCGCGGACTCGGACGTCGATTTGATTAGGACAGGGTAACACGACACCGGGTATTTGACGACAATTTATCATTAAGGTGTAGCGGCCATCTTGTCGAGGAGATATGATGTGAGAATCACGACAATAGATGACATCAAGCAGATTTGCTGGCATCATATATTGTGTCAAAGACAACAGCTCGGCGGAAAGGCCTAAAGCAAAAGCTAGGGAAGTAATGATACCGCCAAAAACGAATGGGTTTGTACCTGCTGCGTTGACGCATGTATGAATGTGGCTGAGCAAGAAAGGTGCGGCGTTGACAGGCTGACCATTGAGAGCACAGAAAATGATAAACAACTCATTTTGGTTGACCTTGTGATTATTGGTCCGACCAAAGATGGTGTTAGCAAGAATGCGGTGAAAGTACCTCAATGCAGGATTGTGGATGTGGGAAGCATAGAGATCGCGCCAACTTTCTGTGGTTTGACCGGTTAGATCATTCCATAGAGAGAAGCCAACTTGATCCCAAGAGAAATCGTTGTCGTCGTCGAACGGTTTGTAATGGACATTCTCACCATGAGTGAAATGTAAAAGCTCGGCGACTCTTTCTTGATCAATAGAGTACTCTTGGTTGAACATGCGGAAGTTAGCAGTGCCGGTTGTGTAAGGATCGTCGGTAGGTGTTGTGTAGGAGAAAGAACTAAGGAATTCAAGCATGAGTGGTTCAAAGGTTGGATATGGGTTTGTGCAGAGACCGAGTAAACCGGTGTTTGTGAGCATGAAGTTGATGCTATCCATCATTCCTAAAGTTTCCAAACACTCGGAATCTACATACTTTGTAGGGACGACGGAACGGGTATAGAATTTTAGGTACTTTGTTTGTTGTTGGCCGTCGCCGCTGTCTCGGAATATGATTGTGGATAGATCGGGTGGTGGTCGGTCTGGTTTAACTTGGCGTTGGTTATTTCGTGGAGCCATAGAAAAGGATGGATTGAAGAAGAAAAATGGTAGAAATATGGGTTGATGAGAGAAAATGTATGAGAAATGGATAGAAGGTGTTGTGGAATGAGAGGGAATGAGGATGGGTATTAATAGTGAAGTGAAATTTAAGAGTGATAAATTATAATAATTTGATGTTGGGAAATGAGGAGGGAAAGTTTGAATTGAATTGATGGCGGGAAATGAAAAGAATATTATTTTGAATGAAGAGTAAAGAGTGTTTGAATGGAATTGAATTGTGATGAATGGGAAAGTGAAACGGACGAAACAAGTTAAAGACCAGGAGACCAGAAAAACTCTGCATGCGACAAGCATAGTTGAGGCGACCGTCCTGACCAAAGAGACCACGCTTGGAGGCGTGTGTCCCGAAAACGAAAATGTTGACTGGCTGAGGCGACCGTCTCAGATAATGAGAAGAATGGGAGGCGGGCGTCTCCAAATTTTTGCATGGCAGGTGGATAGCTGAGGCGTGCGTCTCGGTTCTTGTGTGAGGAGCAGAGGCGTGCGTCTCGTGTATGTGGTAATGCAGAGATTCGATGCATCAATAATAGAGGAAAACGCGTGGGAAAACAGTATTGAATGCAGACAGACAGAATTATAGGTACAGAATATAAATGTACGCATAATTCACAGGGATAGCAATACTTGTAATTATAGCAGCAATAATAATGCAATCTAAAGAATAAAATGAGACAGTAATTTATATAATATAATAAACAGAACTGAAACATTATAATAATAAAGAAACAGGCAATTGCATTATATTGAAAATGAAGGTGCTTACAATTTAAGGATCAAATATTCGGAAAGTAAACAGAATAAAAAATAACACAACGGAAACATTGCAAATCCTAACTAAATTAAACTAAACTAAACTAAAGAAAATAAAATAACTACTTAAAATCTAGCCACTAGAAGGTCCTGCTTTAGGAGCAGAGGAAGAATGAAAATATGCAAAAACTTCTTGAAATTGTGCTGAAACAGTGTCCATAAAACCAAAGAAGTCAGCTCGCAGACTGGTCAAATCATCCCTCAAAGCCTGATGTTCCACCTGGAGAGCATGGATGGCTGTAGCATAATCAAGAGGAGGAGCCTGATGCATGACGGTGTCTGGTGCAACAGAGTGAGCGTTGGAAGCATGCTGAGGAGGGTCTATGTCATAATAACTGGGAGGAGCAGTGGGATCTTCCTCGAAATCCTCTAAAATCTCATAATCTTGCGGAGTCTCAGGAGTGTTGGGTTGAGCAGGGGGCTGATCAAGACCATATAGCCAATTGGCTCTGTTATGCACACTCGTAGCAGGATTAGGCAAGGTAAACAGATTCATAACTTGGTTATTAATCAACAGGGTAAACTGAGTCGGGCCAAGGTCACCAATCATACCAGTGTTGAAACAAAACTCGAGGGTCATGCAAGTAACACCACTAAAAGCATTCAGATTCCTAAAAGGTTGTCTTAGTCCAACAACATTTGCAATCATAGTAACAAGGCCTCCCATCCGAATGGGTGCATGGTCAGTATCAATAAGATCCACAAAAGTACGCAGCATATAAGTGACCGCATTAATCGGACGGTTCTGCGAAGCACAAAACATGATAAAGAGCTCATCTCTAGATACAGTAGTGACATTCTGGGGCTTTCCAAAAATGGTGTGGGCCAGAATCTTGTGGAAATACCTGAAAGTTGGGTTATGGATGTTTTCTGATACAAAGTCTTCAGGCTCAAGGTTAAGAATTCCAGAAATAGATCCCCAAAAATTATCAAGTTCTCTAAAACCAAGATGATCCTCCTGAGTTTCATGGTAGACTCCTATGCCATTAGGAAATCCTAGAAGCTCACCCAATTCCTTGTGATTACACTTGAAATTGATGCCAAAAAGTCTAAAAATGATAAGTCCACGGCGTAGAGCTAACCCATGAGTAGGAATGTAAGTCAGAGAGCTGAGGAACTCCAAGGTGAGGTTTCGATAAGTAGCATAGCAAGTCATAAGGCGCGAATTATCTCATCCGATTTGATTCAGCAGAAAAAGCACACTATCACGAATACCAAGAGTAGCCATAGTACCATGATGAGGGTAGATAGTAGGAAACATCTCACGCCCAGATAAAACTCCATATTTTGTAGCCTGATTTCTTCCTCTGAATGAGACTGGCATGTTATCAACTCGAGACATAGTGGAAAGAGAATAAGTAGCTAGAAAAATCCTGAAGAGAAGAAAAATAAAGAAGATCAGCATTGGCCAAATGCCGATAAGAAGAAAAACATAGAATAGAAAGAAATAAGACAGAGAATAGAAAAATAATGAAAAGAAAATAGATAAAGAAAAGAAATATATTTTTTTATGTTTTTAAAATAGAATAAAGAAGAAATAAAATAAAATAAAGAGAAAGAAATATAAAACGGTGGGTTGTCTCCCACAAAGCGCTTTGTTTTATGTCGTAAGCTCGACAAATAAAACTAAGAGTTAGTCTTTTAATCGAGCTTGTGGATCGTCCAGGAAAGGATCCGGAACAAACAGGCTTAATTATATTTTATAAACACTTTTTAGTTATCAATTTAATTTGTTAAAGGCTTAGAAACCAGCGAAAGTCGAGGTTAATAAATCGACTTAGAAATCAACAGCGAAAGTTTGAGGTTTTAATTGGATAGTGGATACTAGGTATTGTTTTAAAGACGCGACAGTTTTAAAACCAATTAAACTTTATTTATTTTCAAAAGTAATTTTAAAATCAATGGGATAGCGAGCATACATTAGAGTTTAAAATTATAATCCGATTCAACAGTGAAAGTTTGAGATAAGATTTTAAATAAATACTTTAAAAGGATTATCATTGAAAGTCGATTCTCAGATTACAGACAGCCTATTATTCCCCATTATTTATATACCTTAGTTGTTTATAGTCCAGATATCTTTTAAAACTACGATAGGGCTATACTGCGTCCCGATTAAAATAGACGATAAAGTCGCACGAAGAAATGACGATAAAGTCGCACAAAAACTTGATCGCGACTTTATCGCCTATTTTAATCGGAGACCGCAAGTATACAGCCTATCGCGTAGTTTTAAAAGATATCGAACCTAAGGGACTATAAATCGAACTAACGTAACCTAAACTATCGTGTAAAGCTATAGCTATCGAATAAATAAAATGGGGAATTTTGGGTAATTAAACTTAATTCTAATTGAAATAATAAATATCGGTATGTACTTTAATCCTAGAGAATCCGAACGCTTATTTTCTCAAATGATAATAACTTTTCAAAAGTATTTATTTAAAAATCTTATCTCAAACTTTCGCCTGTTGAATCGGATTATAATTTTAAACTCTAATGTATGCTCGCTATCCCATTGATTTTAAAATTACTTTTGAAAATTAATAAAGTTTAATTGGTTTTAAAACGTCGCGCCTTTAAAACAATACCTAGTATCCACTATCTGATTTAAACCTCAAACTTTCGCCTGTTGGTTTCTAATCTTAGTCCATTTATTAACCTCAAACTTCGCTTGGTTTTAAGCCTTTTTAACAAATTAAATTGGATAACTAAATCGAAAAGTGTTTATTTTATAAAATATAATTAAGCCTGTTGTTCCGGATCCTTTCATTAACTTGTTACATACCGATATCAATTAATTTTAGCCAGACATATTTATAAAAACAGACATGAATAAATTAAAGATTTTAAAATTCATAAATTATTCCATGGCAATATAAATTAATCTCATGCAAATAGTCAATTAATTAAATTAAAGCAATTTAGATAAGAAACCTGAAATAATTAAATTGCTGGAAATAATCTTGATGCTTCAAATAACCGGTACAATATCTTGGTTCTTCAATGAAAATTAGAACAAATGCTTGAAAGGAAAATAGCTAGAAAACTAAGAACAATACTTGAATTTGAATTACAAAGGAAATAATAATGCTGGAAAATTAATTTGGAAACTGTAAAAAGAAAGCTCAAAACGGAGGAACTCTTGCAATGTTTCGTTGATCACTTTTTATAGTAGTAGAAAGTAACTGCCTTTTCCTATATTTTCGTCCCAATTAAACGAAAATATCTCAACTCCAAGAGACGTGCGTCTCCGTAATTTTCTCGTCCCAACTGTCAAATATTGAGACGGTCGTCTCCATAATTTCTTTAAGGGCTACGTGGCAAGGAGGCGGGCGCCTTAAGTGGAAGTGGGGGGTGAGACGTGCGTCTCACTCTTGTTCTGGGCTTGGGCTTGGTTGCTTCGCTTGCTTGGATTTTAGGGACACGGAAGTTTCTTATATTCTTACTTCCTCTTTTCTGCTTGCACATCCCTTTTCTTCATTTCTTGAACATTTAATTAATTAATTCTTTCAAAATATCTTCTCTTTGCTCAATTTGTCTGATTTAAACAAAATACCTGAAACAATAAAAATACCAACGTAATATAGAAATAAAATGAAATAATTAAATAAAAACACTAACATTATTTATGAAAATTAAATCAAATATACTATATAAAAATGCGTTATCAGGAACCAGCAGGGAGTTGTTATTGGTGCTGACCGACAATTGGGGAATTTTCAGAGGAATAATCCTCCATTGTTCAAGGTTGCACATGATCCCGAAGGTGCTCAGAAGTGGTTGAAGGAGATCGAGAGGATCTTCAGAGTGATTGATTGTGCTGAGGAGCTGAAAGTGAGGTATGGTACTCACATGTTAGCAGAGGAAGCTGATGACTGGTGGGTTGCTACCAGAACTGAAATGGAAGAAGATGGTATTGCGTTGACTTGGGCTGTGTTCAAGAGGGCTTTTCTGAGGAGGTACTTTCCTGAAGACATTCAAGGTAAGAAGGAGATTGAGTTTCTAGAGCTCAAGCAAGGCAACAAGACTGTAAGTGAGTATGCTTTGAATTTTACTGAGTTGGCGAAGTATTATGCTCATTACACTAACGATGCAGATGGAGAATTTTCCAAATGTATCAAGTTTGAGAACGGTCTGCGTGATGAGATCAAATAGGGGTATTCGGTATCAGCGTATCCGAAGGTTTTCTGATCTGGTAGACTGTTGTAGTAGGATTTTAGAGGAGGATCTTGCTAGTACTAAGTCGAATGCTCGAGGGTATGTTGATAGGAAGGGTAAGCAACAGATGCTTCATGGTAAGCCTTATGATAGGAGTAATCAGAGATCCGGTGGTTGGAAGAAGTCTAGTGGAGGAGATTCTGGTTCTTCCATTAAGTGCTACAAGTGTGGTGAGACAGGGCATCGTATGATGGACTGCAAGAGTAATGATAAGAAGTGTTTCAAGTGCGGGAAACTCGGCCATGTGGCCAATGATTGCAGAGTGAGAGTGGTGACCTGTTACAACTGTGGTGAAGAGGGTCATACTTGTCCTCAGTGTAGAAAACCCAAAAAGGAACAAGTTGGTGGTAAAGTGTTCGCCTTGTCTGGATCAGTGACTAAGCCAGATGATCGGTTGATTAAAGGTACATGTTTCATTAATGATATTCCTTTGATTGCGATTATTGATACTAGAGCCACACACTCTTTTATTGCTTTGGATTGTGCTAAAAGATTGAATTTGGAAATTTCTAATATGGATGGAAGTATGGTTATTGACACTCTTGCGTCGGGTTCAATGACTACTTCATATGTTTGTAGGAATTGCCCTATTGTGATTTTTGGTAGGGGTTTCGGTATGGATCTAGTGTGCCTACCCTTAGAACAACTTGATATCATCCTTGGAATGAACTGGTTGGAATTCAACCAGGTTCATATCAATTGTTTTGCGAAGACGGTTATTTTTCTTGAAGAGGTTGGTGTCGAAGATGTGACTATGTCGGTTAAACAGATGAACCTAGCTGTTAAAGATGGTGTTGTGGTGTTTATGTTGTATTCTGCAATAGAAGCAGAGGGGAAGGCAAAGAGTGATGGATTGCTAGTGGTGAATGAATTTCCAGAGGTATTCCCGGAAGACGTTAGTGAATTGCCACCTGAGAGAGAGGTAGAATTTACTATAGATTTGATTCCTGGAACTAGTCCGGTGTCGATGGCGCCTTATCGTATGGAGGCATCTGAATTAGCTGAGTTGAAGAGACAGTTGGAGGAGTTGCTTGCGAAGAAGTTTATTCGTCCCAGTGTTTCGCAGTGGGGAGCTCCGGTGTTGTTGGTTAAGAAGAAAGAGGGTTCGATGAGATTATGTTTTGATTACAGACAATTGAACAAGGTTACAATCAAGAATCGGTATCCTTTACCGAGGATTGATGATTTGATGGATCAATTAGTTGGAGCTTGTGTATTCAGTAAGATTGATCTGAGGTCTGGATACCATCAGATTCGTGTGAAGACGGAGGATATTCAGAAAACTGCATTTAGAACAAGGTATGGACATTACGAGTATTCTGTTATGCCGTTTGGAGTCACTAATGCACCTAGTGTTTTCATGGAGTATATGAACAGGATATTTCATCCGTATCTTGATAAGTTTGTGGTGGTATTCATCGATGATATTTTAATCTACTCGAAGAGCGATGAAGAACATGCAGAACATCTCAGAGTTGTATTAAGATTGTTGAAAGAGAAGAAACTTTATGCGAAGTTGTCCAAATGTGAATTCTGGTTAAGTGAAGTGAGTTTCCTTGGCCATGTAATTTCCAAGAATGGAATTGTTGTTGATCCTACAAAGGTAGAAGCGGTATCTCAGTGGGGAGCGCCGAAGAATGCTTCTGAGATCCGTAGTTTTCTGGGTCTTGCAGGTTATTACAGGAAGTTTATTGAAGGATTTTCCAAATTAGCATTGTCGTTGACTAAGTTGACCAGAAAAGGGCAGGTGTTTGTTTGGGATGCTGAATGTGAGAAAGGGTTTCAAGAGCTGAAGAGGAGGTTGACTAGTGCTCCAATCTTGATTTTGCAAAATCCGGCTAATTCTTTTATTGTGTATTGTGATGCATCATTGATGGGATTAGGTGGTGTGTTGATCCAAGATAAGCAGGTTGTGGCTTATGCTTCAAGACAATTAAAGGTCCATGAAAGGAATTATCCGACTCATGATTTAGAATTGGCAGCTGTTGTATTTGTTTTGAAGCTATGGAGGCATTATTTATATGGTTCTCGATTTGAGGTATTCAGCGATCACAAGAGTTTGAAATATCTCTTTGATCAGAAGGAACTCAACATGAGGCAAAGGAGATGGTTAGAATTCCTAAAGGATTATGATTTCGGTTTGAATTACCATCCTGGTAAGGCAAATGTTGTTGTGGATGCTTTGAGTAGGAATTCCTTACATATGTCGATGTTAATGGTTCGTGAATTGGATTTGGTTGAACAGTTCAGAGATTTAAGTTTGGTATGTGAAACTACTCCGAATAGTGTGAAATTGGGTATGTTAAAGCTGACTAGTGGTATTCTGGAAGAAATTCAAAATGGACAAAAATCCGATGTTGGTTTAGTTGACAAATTAACATTTATCAACCAAGGTCAAGGAGGTGAGTTCCGGATTGATGAGAATGGCGTCATGAGATTTGGTGATAGGGTGTGTGTTCCGGATGTTGCCGAGATTAGAAAGAGTATTTTGGAAGAAGGACATCGTAGCGGGTTGAGTATTCATCCCGGTGCTTCTAAAATGTACCATGATTTGAAGTTGTTTTGGTGGCCTGGCATGAAGAAGGAAATTGCTGAGTTTGTGTATGCTTGTTTGGTTTGTCAGAAGTCGAAAATTGAACATCAGAAACCGTCAGGATTGATGGAACCGTTATTTGTTCCAGAATGGAAATGGGATGGCATTTCTATGGATTTTGTGTCTGGGTTGCCAAGGACAGCAAAGAACTGTGATTCTATCTGGGTTATTGTTGATCGGTTGACGAAATCTGCTCACTTTATTCCGATGAGAATGGATTATCCGATGGAGAGGTTGGCAGAATTGTATGTCGAGAAGATTGTGAGTTTGCACGGTATTCCTTCTAGTATTGTGTCGGATCGAGATCCAAGGTTTACATATAAGTTCTGGACGGGATTGCAGGAAGCTTTGGGTACTAAGTTACGCTTGAGTTCTGCGTATCATCCACAGACAGATGGTCAAGACGGAAAGAACGATTCAGTCGTTAGAGGATTTGCTGAGAGCTTGTGTGTTGGAGAAAGGTGGAGCTTGGGATAGTTATCTACCATTGATTGAGTTTACCTACAACAATAGCTTTCATTCGAGTATTGGTATGGCTCCGTTCGGACACCGTTGTGTTGGTATGAATCTGGAGAGAGTGATGTGATCGGACCGGAAATTATCCAACAGACTTCGGAAAAGATCAAAATGATTCAGGAAAAGGTGAGAACTTCTCAGAGTCGTCAGAAAAGTTATCATGATAAGAGAAGGAAAGATCTCGAGTTTAGTGAAGGAGAACATGTTTTTATGCGGGTTACTCCGATGACTGGTATTGGTCGAGCCTTGAAGTCAAAGAAGTTGATTCCACGTTTTATTGATCCGTTTCAGATTACCAAGAGAGTTGGGAAGGTGGCGTATCAGATTGCTTTGCCGCCGTCACTTGCAAATTTGCATGATGTTTTCCATGTATCTCAGCTGGGGAAATACATTACTGATCCGTCTCATGAGATTCAGGTAGATGATATACAGGTACGAGAGAATTTGACTGTTGAAGCAGTACCTGCGAGAATTAAGGATCGGAAGTTGAAACAGTTGCGAGGTAAAGAAATAGCGTTGGTGAGGATATCTTGGGGAGGACCAGCAGATGGAAATGTCACATGGGAACTGGAGAGTCAAATGAAGGACTCATATCCCGAACTTTTCGCCTAAGGTATGTTTTCGAGGACGAAAAATCTTTTTAGTAGGGGAGAGTTGTGACACCCCAATTAATTCGATTATTAAATAATTATAATTATTAATTATTAATTTAATTAGGAGTGTAATTATTAATATTTTGGATTAATGGAATTAATTAAATTAAATGGAAGTGGAATTATTGGTGGTGTGAAGGGTAAAATGAGGGTGTGGGGAGTAAAAGGCTCTACTCACATTATTATTTTATTTTTATTATGATAGAATGATTAAAGGAATAAAAGAAGGAAAAAGAGAAAAAGAATCATTTTTGGAGAAAACTCACAGTACGTGCATTTGAGAAGAGGAAAAGGAAGGAAGAAAACCAATTCGTGTCGGAAGTCGAAGAACCCACAAGGTAAGGGGTGATTTCGATTAATTAATGTGTATTATCGGTTTTGATATTCAATAGTATGGATCATAGTATGTTAGGAATCCCGGTTTAGAATTCTAGGTTACCGTAGAGTTATCCCTATTTGTGTCGGATTGTATAGAATTCATTGATTGTATGATATAAGGTTGAATAGTAATGAATAAAACATGTTATATTGTATGTTAATGGATGTGTTTGAGTGATTTTATGGTGTCGGAACGTATGGGTACGTTTTGGAAAGAAATAGGAAATGATTTCTGGAAAACTGTTGCTGTCAACTGGTATTTTGACTCTGAAGGTCGTGGGAACCGGTTCCCCAGTGGGAGAACCCGGGTTCCAGTGTGTGAAATGGTGAAAATGGGCATTTTTGAACTCAGGAACCGGTTACTCCTGGGGAGGAACCGGGTTCCACGTTGTATTTTTCCAAAGAAAACCAATTTTTCTTCTGGGAACCGATTCCCTACCTGGAGGAACCGGGTTCCCCATACATTTTTCCAGGAGCGTGTTATTTTTGAATTGTGGGAACCGGTTACTCCCAGGGAGGAACCGGGTTCCACTATAACTTTTTGAAAAATTCCAAAACTTTGAAAATTCATAACTTTCAAACCGTAAGTCCGTTTTGAGCGCCGTTTTGGACGTTATTTCTTAAATTTAATGCTCTATTTTATAAAATGAAAAGATTCCCTATAACTTGAAATTATTTTGAAAATGAGTCAAATTCCGAAATAAGTGATTATTGGCTGACGCACATTGGTGTGTATGTAGCAGTGAACCTGTGATGATGGATGTATTAGTATTGTGTGAATGAAAGGCATGTTTATATTGTTGATGAATGTGTGCATGATCGTTGAGATATCATGTTTTTGGTTTTGATTCAGTTATGATAATTTGGTGTATTTCATAGACTGATTTGATGTTGCATGCTGGTGATGTGCGTGCATATGCATTTTTGGTGAAGTTAATTTCCATTGTGTGGAATTTGACTTGTATTGTCGTTAACCGTACCCGGGTGATGATGGGTGGTTAGGCTGGATTCGTGTCTGGGTGTTCATGGACGAATCGATGATTACTGTATCCGGTTGATGATGGATCAGTGTTGGGTGACTTGGTCACGTGTTGGTACCACATGCATTGTGTCTGCATTGTATTTGCATGGAATTGTAACATGTTAGGATGTCTTCCAGTGTTACAATTCTCTGATTGTTAATTGTTGTGCATAATGATTTGTATGGTTGTATCTGTGTATTAAAAATCTGAATTATGCTGGAGTGGGTGAAATAATATGCTTGTGATATATGTTGATTGAGAGGCTTATAATACATGTTAATTATGAGAAATCTCACCCTTACTTTAATGATTTCAGATTAAAGTTAGCAGCTCAGGAGTTGGTGAGGATGGCTCTAGAGCTATGTTATTTTAAGTCCGCGTGTCAGTGTCATGCTCTGATAGGTTGTAACACTGGGGAACGTTTAGTTGAGGAATTATTTATTATTCAATTGTCCTTTGAATTTCATTGGGAATAATTATGATTTGGTTTATTCCGTTTTGGTTTATGGTATTTTTCCGCTGTGTAAGACATGGTCTTAAATTGATTGAATTATTTTGGTAATGACCCTCACTGTAGCATGACTACTGTTTATTGGAGGTTTTAATTTATTTCATAATTGGGACATCCCTTGTTCCGTGTTAACTCTGATGAAATCTGTCTTTAATTATTAATTTAATTAATATATTCGGGGTATTTTAGAAGGTGGTGTTACAGTATCCCCGATGATGTGGATTTAAAGAGAATGATCTTGGAAGAAAGTCATAGAAGCAATTTTAGTATTCATCCCGGAGCGACCAAAATGTATCAAGATTTAAAGAAACTATTTTGGTGGTCGGGCATGAAACGAGAGGTGGCTCAGTTTGTTTATGCTTGTTTGACTTGTCAGAAGTCTAAGGTGGAGCATCAGAAACCTGCAGGGTTGATGCAACCGTTAGAGATTCCAGAATGGAAATGGGATAGCATTTCTATGGATTTCTTAACGGGGTTACCGAATACACCCAGAGGGCACGATGCGATTTGGGTGATCGTTGATAGGCTTACGAAGTCGACTCACTTTATTCCTATTAACATCACTTATCCCATATCGAAGTTGGCGGAAATTTATACACATGTGATTGTGAGATTACATGGTATTCCTTTGTGTATTGTTTCGGATAGAGATCCGAGGTTTACTTCTGAATTTTGGAAAAGCTTGCAAGAGGCTTTGGGTTCCAAGTTGAGGTTGAGTTCGGCTTATCATCCTCAAACTGATGGTCAGACGGAAAGGACGATTCAATCGTTGGAAGACTTGTTACGAGCATGTATTCTTGAACATGGTGGTTCATGGGATACATACCTTCCTTTGATTGAGTTTAATTATAACAACGGTTTTCATGCTAGTATTGAAATGGCACCATTCGAAGCTTTGTATGGTCGGAGGTGCAGAACTCCTTTGTGTTGGCATGAGTCGGGTGAAAGTGTGGTGCTTGGACCAGAATTGGTAAGAGAGACTACTGAGACGGTGAAGATGATTAGAGAAAAGATGAGAATTTCTCAAAGTCGACAAAAGAGTTATCATGATAAAAGAAGGAAAGACTTGGAATTTCAAGATGGTGATCTTGTGTTTTTGCGAGTTACTCCTACAACCGGCGTTGCGCGAGCATTGAAGTCGAAGAATCTAACTCCTTGCTTTATTGGTCCTTACCAAATTACTAGTAAAGTGGGAAAAGTGGCTTATAGAGTGGCATTACCGCCAAATCTTTCGAATTTTCACGATGTGTTCCATGTGTCGCAACTTCGGAAGTATGTTCCGAATCCTTCACATGTGATTGAGATGGATGATATTCAAGTTCAAGACAATCTTACGGTGAAAACGATGCCTTTAAGGATTGAAGATCGTGAGATAAAGTCTCTTCGTGGCAAAGAGATTTCCTTGGTCAAAGTTGTTTGGATAGGAGCAGCTGGTGAAAGCGCGACGTGGGAGTTGGAGAGCAAGATGCGGGATTCCTATCCCGAGCTTTTCGAGTCAGGTAATTTCTAGGACGAAACTTTTATAAGTGGGGGAGAGTTGTAACGCCCTGTTTTATTTAATATTATATTATATTAATATTTTCGAGTTACCGGTTGACGTTTATTTTTGCGATGAGAATATTTAAATTAACTGTTATATCTGTTAATATATTCGGCGATATTTTATTCAGACCAGTAATTATTTTATACGGTCCGGTATTTATTTTGGGGGACCGGTAATTATTTTGTTCGGTCCAGTTTTTTTATTCCGTTCGATTCGGTAAAATATTATTCAGACCGATATTTAATTATTTGGAGTTATTTTAATTATTTGGGTTAATAATATTATTTAACAAACACATTCCTTCTTTTATGACATAACACCAAAAACCACACTTAGAGAGCTAGAGAGGTCTTGGAGAAGAGAAGAAGAACAAGAACACAAGCTTGGATTTTGGGTTGGTTGAAACATCAAGAATCATTTCAAGCATTTAATGTAAGGGGTTTGATTTTCTAATTCTTATAGTTAGGGTTTGATTGATATATTTTTGATTTGGGATAAAATTGATTTTAGGGTTTATGAGTTGTGTTGGGTGATTTTGATAGAGGCTAGAGGAATTAATTTAGGTGTTGTTGTTGTTGGATTATTGTTAGTTGACATTAGAAATGAAAATTAGAAGAAAGAAAACTGAAATTTTATTAAGTTTGTAAAGTAACTGTAAGTTGCAAGTTTTCATAATTATGCAGGTTGTACTTTTAGAAATGAAATTCATAAGTTGTAAATTTTCATAATTATGCAAGTTTCTTTTTTTTGTAAGTTAGAATTATGAAACAATTATGCAAACACTTGAAATTTTGGAAGTTTGCATTTGCATGAACATGTGGCAAGAGGGTTCCCCTTTCATTTGGGACGTGCTTGTTGTTTCAAGAGGAGGGAGATAACATTACTACTTTTCTGTTTCTTTTTATGCTTCAGTAAGTTTTCACATGTTCTGGTTTTTTCATTATATATAGTTTCTGTTATATTTATTTTCTTAATTTAATATATTAAATTATTATATTAATTAAATACAAATATGACATCAGTTAGCCGATTTAATTTGGAACCCGATTATATTTCGATTTTCCGATTTTGGCAATTTCGGCGACGGAGCAAGTTGCTTCGAATTGGACGAAAATTGACGTGCTAGCTAATTTCGACGTGTAGAATGTCGTGGTGAGGTTAGTTTTTCGAGATTTCGATTTTTTACGAAGCGATCCGAAATAGGCCAATTTACGGTTAATTTGAAACGGGTTGCGTTTTAGTCGGTTTAAGTCGCGTATGGACAATCTGATTGCGACGTTAATGATTATAATTGATGTCGATTATTATGAATGACTTTTGCGACGATTATTGATGTTTGGTTATTTTTCCGTGTTTGGAATTTAGTGAATTATTTGATAATGATGTGGTGTGATTAAATATGATGTTTGCGACGGTTTGTTCAAAATGAATGCTTGATGATATATGATGCGATGATATGTTTATCTTGATGTGGATAAATATGGCGACGTGGACTTTATGCCAAATTTCAATGTGCGATGATGATGTTTTGTTGTGTCGTGTTTGTGATGTCGTGTTGTCGAGTCACATACATTGCATTGGCGACGAGGGCTTTTATGCCAAGCGACGAGGGCTTTTATGTCAAGCGACGATGGGCTTTATGCCAAATGTCCTTAATTATGGACAAAGCGACATGCATAACATAGTCGTGTCTCATGAGTCGGTTATGTTTATTTTTGAGTCTTTTGGCGTTGAGATTTAATTGATGGCTTATGATGAATTGCGATGTTATATGATACTTTGTTTTGATACGATTATGATGATTACGTGCCGAAATTAAAGTGTTGATTTTATACACTAAATGATAATTTAAAGTATGTGAGATTTTGATATATGTTGATATATTCTTACTATCCTATATCATTTATGATTCCAAAACTATTTATATATTTTATCATGCCTTTAATTATATGTTTTGGAGTATCTCACCCTTTACTTGTTTCGCCGTTGCCTTTATATTGGCAACGTGCAGGTGATCCGCGAGGATGATGAGGATTAGCTCAAGTCTCTTTATTTTGAGTCGCTCTGCTCTGATAGTAGTAACACTCGGGTTTTGGGTGACGTTATTATTTTGGATAGGATAGTTTATGTATATTATCTTATGATGTTATAACTTTATGTATTGATGATATGTACATTTTGTGAACACATCTGTTGTGCTGTGAATATTCATATGTTGATATATGATGATTTATGATATGAATCGATATATCCGATTTTTGATTTTTGTGAAGTGCGTTATAATACAAAGTGATGAAACACGAATATGTGATACCTCAATTTATGTTTGGATAAAATTTTGAAACTCTGATTTTATTATTAATTACGAGGGGTAGAATTGGGGTGTTACAAGAGAGAACACTAAGGAGATAAGACATGCAACGATGAGAGTTATGAGAGAGATCGGTGAGCGAAAGGACGAAGAAGATGAAGTTCTGGCGAGAGAGTGAGAGAGAGTCACGTTAGAGAGAAAGAGAAGAGAATTAATTGGGTTTTTGTATTACTATGTTTTGTTTTTCCCCAACAAGGTTTTCCAACACAATAGCAAAGAAGCATGAGGAAGCTAACCACGTGGCAGAATTAGAACGCAGCAGGGACAAAATTGATATTTCAAGAACGGTAACTTTTCTTATATTGTAGATTTGAAATAATGGGTTATGTGAAGAAAAAAATTTAAAAAGTGGTTATTAAATAAAAAATTCAAAAATCACATTGCTTTAATAATTTATATTGATGATCATGTTTTAGCAGAAAATGAATTTGCTTTAAAATGAAACAAAGTTTTAGAATGAAACTACTTCCATCAAATCCTAATAATAACGATAAATCATTCAAGTTATTTTATTGAGTTTTGCTACATTGACACTGCTTTTTTTTTACACCGTATTTCACATCGTATGCAATTATAAGATTATTGATAATGGGAGTGTTAAATAATTTATTTAATAGTTGAATTTTTACAATGGTGTGTTGGATATGATGTAGATTAATTGGTGTTGAAAAGATTCAACATATTGAATGAGGGAGAGTGCGGAACGCATACAATATTTTATAAAATTTTATTGATTGTTATGATTATTTAAATTTTTAATGTGTTTGAATGATGGTGAAGTAGGGTGTTGAATTTTATTAAATAAAACTATTATATTGAGTAAAAATTAAATGAGTATAAAATTTTTAAGTGAAAGAGAGAAAAGATAATATTGAATATTGAATAATAAAATCATTTTACATGGTCTAAAGCAAATTCATGCTACACAGAAATTAAAGTTGACTAAAGTATAAAAGACAGTAAAACTGTACATTTTAAGGATACAATACGGTGTGGGTATTAAAAGTAGTGTCATCATAGCTTTTCTCTATCTTACTAGTGAACACGCTATTATATAAGCATTGGAACTATTTTACTATCCAAAATATAATTGATCGTAATGCATAAAAAATTTATGTGTAATTACACAAATATTACTAATCTAACCACTAAAATATTACTAATCCTCTACTTTTCTCTCTTACAAAAATTGTTTTCTACATTTTATAATATTTTAGTGCTTAGATTAGTAATATTTGTGTAATTGATTTGAAAATATAACGAAATTAGATGGTTTAAAATAGGAGACACCGAACCCATGGTTTAAAATAGGAGACACCGAACCCAACCCACTGGCCCAACTCATCCATCCGTTTGATGAGTCAAATGTTTAAATGAATCGGTCCGAGCCGATTATTTAATGGAATATAAAAAATGAATCCGATTCATCTTTTTAAAGGTCGTGAAACTTGATAAACTAATCCGATAAAATATATTTAACGGAATATAAAAGAGGAGGGATCAAATTACACCAATTAGTTACACCAACTATTACACTCATTTATAACCTTTGATTTATTTAAAATCTAATGGCTATTATTAAAAAGCATCTTAGTAAAATGTTTCCTTTTTTCACAAGACCAATCATTCCATATATATTTTACTAATAAATGTCCTATATCTTAAACAAGATATTTTTTTTCTCTCAAATGAAAAATCAATTTCATACATAATAACATATACTGTAAAAGAAAAAAAAACATGTAACTTGAATTTTTTTTAAAATATATTATTTTTAATTAGTAATATTTATATATATTACTAAAAAATTACTATCAAATTAAAATTATTTGAAATTGATCTCATTGTTTTCGTAGGTTTATTTAAATTAAATTATATTCTATTAATTTAAATTAAATGATAAAATTAATATATTTTTAATTTAAATGAAATTATATTCTATTCATTTAAATTAAAGGAAAATTAATATATTTTAAAAATAAACTACAAAATAATATTCAAATGGCACAAAATTTAAAAAATATATATTAAAAAATAAATAGAAAATATAAAATAAAACTATTTAAATTTTATAAGTATTTGAATAGATATTATACAAATACTTACAAAATAAAAATTATTTTCTTCCATTTTGTTTAAATTAAATTTCTCATTATTTATTTTTTTATTTTTATTTTTCATCGTTCATTTTAAATTAAATAAAATGATAATCATAATATAAAATAAATTTAAAAAATAAGTAGAAAATATAAATCAAAATAAATTTTATTGATTATATTTCATTTTGTCTAAATTTTATTTAAATGTCATATATATGACATTTTTTAAAATCATATTATATCTTACATTATTTAAAGTTATAATTACAAAAATATTGTAATTTTAATATTAAAGAGAACAACTAAAAGAGAATAATTAAAAAAATAATTAAAAGAAATAATTTAGATATTAAGATATAATAGTGTTAATTGTATTTATTATTATTATTACTATTTTACTATTATTATTTTACGCTTATTATTATAGTTAGATATTATTATTATTATTATTATTATTATTATTATTATTATTATTTTAATATCATTATTAATTGTGATATTTAATTGAAATTTGTGTGAAAAATTAAAAAAGAGTGATAAAAATTTCAAATTCTAATGTAATACTACTATCACATAAGCGTAGTATGATGCCACATAAAGATTAGGGTTAAGGTTGTGTTCAAAGTTGTATGACAATCTTAAATTTAAATTAAATATATAGATATATGACATTTATTAGTAAAATATATATGGAATAGTTGTTTTTGCGAAAAAAGGAAACATTTTACTAAGATGCTTTTTAATAATAGCCATTAGATTTTAAATAAATCAAAGGTTATAAATGAGTGTAATACTTGGTGTAACTAATTGGTGTAATTTGATCCCTCCTCATATAAAAAATGAATCCGATTCATTTTTTTAAAGGTCCGTGAAACTTGATGAACTAATCCGATTTATATTTTAATATTATAATTTTAATTTTATAAAAAGATGTAAACGATAAAAATTAATAATGTAAATAAAGAGTTATCATAAACTTAATTAAATAATATTTAAAATATCCATCAAATCAACGTCCATAAATAAATGCATACTAAAAATATTCATATAAAAATGTAAAATAATTTAATATTATCATCAATACTTTTTTCTTCATCTCACAACCTCTTTATCACATTATCTTAAAAATATATCTTTATTTATGACTTGCAAACACATTTATACAATCATATTATATTTCAATTTTTTTTTCCAAAATTTATCAAAATATTTTTTAAATGGACTAGTCTAAAAAATATTTTTTAAATGGACCAATCCTAAAACCCACTTGACACAACCCAACCCAACCCATAAAAAACATAGCCCTGATAGACTAGGCCAAAAAAATATTAATGGACTTATAAAGTTTTTGTAAAGTTTTTTGCAGTTCAGTCTACACTAAATTAACGGACTTATAGGCTGACCCGCCAAATTGTACCCAAAATAAATCCTAAGCCCTCATTAATAATCATCTGCTTTTTCTTTTATCTTATGGACTATAACCCGCCAAATTGTACCCAAAATAAATCCTAAGCCCTCATTAATAATCATCTGCTTTTTCTTTTATCTTATGGACTGGATTTTTTCAGGTATATTAGTTTATTGAGCTCATAACCAAACTGTTTGAGAACCCTACTTACCATCCCTCTAATTACTTAAAAAAATAATCCTCTAAATTTGCAAGACTACAGCAATACTCATTCTTCTGTTCGTAGAAGACACAAAAGTGATTTAAAAAACCTTTTAAAATTATTAATTTAAATAAACAAAAATGTCACTGATCTAGCTCACTCACCATGCGCTACAGAAGTCCGTCTTTGATTGGGACTTGTTGCTATGAATTAGTTAGCTACAGAATTTTGTATTACATCAAAGAAATAGGTGGAAAAAATATTTCTCTCACAGCAGCTACAATCGCCTCTACATACCATATCCTGAATTGTCCATGGGGTTGCCAACAGGTGCAGTTTCAGGTTCCTTTATCTCTACAACCACGCAGTCTGACATTAAGAAGGTTTTAGCAACAGAGGATGCATGTTCCAAACAACATCTGACCACCTGCACAAGAGAGTAAGATGCTTATTTTACCAGACTCATATCAAACATAACTTCATGTTCTGGCATAAAACCCTAATCAGTTTGAAACTAATAATATATAACACCTCCATACAACCCATTTCTGATGATTTAGGCATTCAAAACCAATTGAATAAAATACAAGAATAGTAAACAAACTGCAGTTCAATTGATTAGACAGGCAACTAAAGATAGTTGAAAACTTACGTGCAGATAAATTAAAAGGACTCAAACAATAAATTACCTTCGTTGGATCAATGATTCCTGCAGCCATTAAATCTTCGTATTTGCCAGTAGCGGCATTATAACCATATTTTGGATTGTCGCTGGAGAGAACCTATACAATACACAGTACATCAGCACAAGAAAAACAATTAACAAGGTATTCCAAATTAAGCTGATTTCCTTACCTTCTCACTCACAACGCTACCATTTACACCAGCATTCTTAGCTATTAATTTCAGAGGGTAACTAAGAGCTCTTTTAACAATATCTGCTCCAACCTGCACCACATCATTGTTATTGTAAGCCCGGAATCAGAATGTAAGGTATTAAATAATGGTATACTTTCAAGCACCCAAAACATAAGAAAATAGACACATGCCATATCAAATAATGACTCACTTTTTCTTCATCATTTGCAAGGGTTTCCTTGATTGCATCCACCTTTGATGCAAGTCTGAGCAAAGTGCAACCACCACCAACTACAATACCCTCCTCAACAGCTGCCTGAAAGTCAATAAATATGAGTTCATAGAACAAGAAAAATAATTAAACAATAAACATTTTTGGAAAGATAAATGTCACCTTTGTAGCATTAAGAGCATCTTCAACTCTCAATTTCTTTTCCTTGAGTTCTGTCTCAGTTTGTGCCCCAACCTACACGTGTAGGTAACAAACTTGTACTGCTCAATATAACTTGCTGAGATGTTTAGAGATAGTATATTGTTGAATGTCAGTGGGCACATTACCTGAATAACAGCCACACCACCAGACAACTTTGCAATCCTTTCGCTTAGCTTCTCCTTTTCATATTCTTGCTCTGCAGCCTGAATAATGAGTAAATATTTCATTAGAACCCAAGAAACAGTATCAATCTCCCATGCTCTTATTTTATAGACTCTAAGGAGTTTCCCCTTATATGTGACCAGTCACGTGCACGTGTGCACACATGCATTGTGACACCATACCATACCTGACTATCTCCCTATTATTATATACATTGTGACTGTACCGTACCTGACTATTTCCCTATTATTATATACATTAGTCCTACTAAACTCCAAAATATTGTTCATTTGTGTAGAGTGTATATCATTAGTTATTATTGGTGTACAATGATTCTAAAGAACATTGCGCATCCAATGCAGATATTTTGAGTGGAGGGATGATAGAGATGGAAACCTCAATTTGGTTCTTAATTTGTGAAACTCTCTTATTAACTGCTTCCTGGGTACTTCCATCACCAACAATTGTAGTTGTATCCTTGGTGAGCACCACCTTGGCGGCATTGCCCAGAACCTCTTTATCAGCTTTGTCTAAGGTAAGGCCAACCTCCTCTCTGATAACAGTACCTGCAAATAAATTGAGAAGATGGATATTATTAACAGCTGGACACAGTGAAAAAGATGAAATGTATACTTCCAAATTGAACCAAACCATCAGAGTCATATTTAAAAACCTCCTGTCAAGATGGCAATATCATCAAGGTATTGGCTTTTGCGTTCTCCAAACCCAGGGGCCTTGAGTGCTGCAATCTTCAAAGATCCTCTAAGTTTGTTTACAACAAGGGTTGCTAAAGCTTCTTGTTCAATATCCTCCGCAATGATCACAATAGGAAATCCACTTCTAATTGCATCCTCCAGTATGTTAATAAGATCCCTTGCATTGGTAATCTTTTTGTCAACTAAAAGCAACTGCATAACAAACATACCACTTAAGTTTTTTAAGTAAATACTCAAGATGGTCTTTAAAATAGCTACGAGTTACAGGAAGAAAAATAAATAAATGTTGTACCTTGCAGTTCTCAAATTCAACAGACATTTTCTCACTGTCAGTAACAAAGTAGGGTGAAATGTAACCACGGTCGAACTGCATCCCCTCAACAACATATAAACTGTTCTCGGCACTCTTTCCCTCCTCAAGTGTCACAACACCCTTTCTACCAACCTTACTCAATGCTTCAGCAATCATATTTCCAACCTCATGATTGTTTCCTGCACTGACTGCTGCCACATCTGCCAATTCGCTATCTTCAACCTGGAATCCACACAACCACAACTCTTCTAAGTCTTCACAAAAAAAGACAAGTCAAATAATTGCTAAGAAGCACACTAATATATGCAAGAAAATGAGAAGTTTTAAGTAAACCCACTAAGAGTAAATTGCGGGAATTAAGAAAGTTAGTTAGAGTAATAAATTTTTTGACTATTTTGTATAATTTTACAAGTTTATCCTTAGGAGAGAGAAATAATTAATGTGTATGTAACTATATTTATTACATATTGCAGAAAAACATGTAATATAATTAGGGGTATGTTTGAAAAAAATTAATTAATGCACTTTGAAAGTTGAAGAAGGTCTTATAAAAAGGGACAACGAAAAAACTCAAGAGGGTCTTATAATTAGGGACAGAGGTAGTTTATGTTTAAACAGCCATATAGACAGAAGAACAAGAAGTAAATGATTCACCTCTTTTGACATCTTTTTAAGCTCAGCTACGAGAGCTTTCGATGTCTTCTCAATACCACGTGTAATAAGCACAGGGTTTCCACCAGCTGCAACAATCTGCAAAATTTAACATAAAATAAGGCCCCCAATGGCATAACATTAAGCAAAACCAAACCAAACATAACAAACCACTTACTAATTACTTATTCTACAAAACACTAACCAGCTAACACATTCCCAAACCTACCTTTACACCTTCTGCAATAATGCCCTGAGCTAGAACAACAGAGGTTGTGGTTCCATCACCTGCCAAGTCATTTGTCTTGGAAGCTGCCTGTCTCACCAACTTGGCACCAATATTTTCAACCGGATCCTCCAACTCAACCTTTTCAATCCAAATCAAAAGAAAAAACATCAAAACAAACTCCCACGTCAATAATTCACTAAAACAACAATCACAATAACATGAATATTTAGAAGAAAAAGTCCATAGAATATAAACTCATATAATTACTAAAACATAAAAGTTAAGTAAATTATCAGAACCTAAACTCAAACAACTTACTTAAACATAAAAGTTGAATCAATTCTAGTTCAAAAGAAGCAATCACCTCAAAATCATTTTAGAATCAATTCTACACCTCTAAAAACTAAACCATACATACAAAATAACAGAACATAGAATCACATAATAATCATGAAAGCTAATTAAAAATCATAAAACTTAAACTCATCCAATCACATAAAAATGATAATTAAGTAGAATTCATAGAACTTATACTAACAATCAAATAAACATGATAATTAAGTAAAATTCTAAGAAACTAAAGTCATACAAACTATTCTAAAACACAAAAACATAAAGAGATTGAAAACACACCTCTTTAGCAACAGTGACACCATCATTAACAATCTTAGGTGAACCATACTTGCTCTCAAGAACAACATTCCTTCCTTTAGGACCAAGCGTAACACCAACAAGATCCGCAAGCTTGTTCACACCATTCTACAACAAAAACATTACATAAACATCAAACTCCAAAACGCTAATGACACAGTCGTTTTAAGTTCCAACCATCATTTCATTCATACTACCTGAAGTTTCTTAATAGCGGAACCATCTTTATTGAAATGCAACTCTTTGGCCATGGCAGAGATTCTAACGCTGCGAGTTTTCCTGGCGAGGGAGACTTTGTTAGCGTTTCTCTTGCCAGCGGCTAAGGGAAAGGAGGAAATGGCGGCGGAGGAAGAGAGATTGCAGGAGGAGGTTGTTGCGGAGAAGGTGGATGCCATGGTTGTTGAATTGGGAGAGAATGGAAATGGAAGTTAGGGTTTATGAGAGGGTTGTTGGTTTTGGATAACGAAGGAGAGTGTAGTGTGGAAGTTGGAGAAGAAAGGGTGGGATTAGGCTTTTTATTTGTTGAAGGAGAAGTGAACGAGGGGGGATGGGATTTGATCTTGAAGGTTCTGTTTTATTTTAACCGTTGGATTGGGAGGAGTGTTTGGGTTGATTTGTCGTGTGCTAGAATGCTCTAGAACTTTTGTTATTAAGGAGCATCATCAAAGGCCTCCTACTACTATATTATTGAACAAGTAAGTGAGTACTATTAGTAATCAAATAGTCTTCACTCCACTTGCAACGTCCCTAGAGTTTTTTTCAACGACCTTCCATCATCTTAATTAGTATTATTGTCATTATTTAAATTCTACACACATGGTTAAAAAGTATACATTATTTATAGCATAATTAAGAGTGGTAAAATATATGGGTTGGATAAATATAGATCGGATAGTTAATGAATAGATAAAAATAATATTTATTCCAATACAATCTATTAAAAAAAATTTAATTCAATCCAATTGATTCATTAAAAATAAAATTCATTCAATCTATTCATTAACAACATTTTAATGCATGATATTCATCCATCCAAAATAATATTTATTTTTTTAATTTTTTTAAAATATAATTTATTTTTAGTTTTAAAAAAAAATGTAATTTCAGTTTTTTCTTGAAAAAAAATAATTTTTTCAGTTTTTTTTTATTTTTTTATTTTTCAAATTTCCTTTTTACAAAAAAAATATTTCATTTTTTAAATAAAAAAAAATTCTCCTGTTTTTTTCCAGGAAAAAAAGTTAATATTTTTTTTTTGAAAAAAACATAATTTTCATTTTTTTTCGGAATTTTTTATTTTTATTTCAAAAAAAAAATTATTTACTCAGTTTTTTTTATTTTTCAAAAAAAAATTAGTTTTTTTTTTATTTTTTTTCCGTTTTTAAAATAAATTTTCTGTTTTTTTTTCAAAAAAAAAGTTCCCTTTTTTTTTAAATATTTATCAGTTTTTTTTTCTTGAAAACTTTTTCTGATTTTTTTAACATAATTATTTTTTATTAATTTAAAAATAAATTAATTTATTAGATTTGATTTTTTTAACATAATTATTTTTTATTAATTTAAAAATAAATTAATTTATTAGATTTAAAGAGTAATCCATTAGATCATTAAAATGTGGTGGACGGATTTGACTAAACCTTTAACTTATTTTTCATTTAATATATGAATTGGATGAATTTGTGATTGATGGATTTTGTCTTAATGGATTCAATTATCACCCCTAAGCAAGCATAAGTGAATAGCATGTAATATTATGAATCTATGATATACTTGTGAAAAGTTAATCATTTTACCTTCAAAAAGATATTAACCAACCAATGTGTGCATATGAGAGTTGAAACTAATTTCTTTTTCATTGAACTTCTATTCTTGTTTAAAATTTAAAAGTCAATGCTAAAACGAGATTCATATGTCATTGTGGTTATTGAAATGCTCAATATATTATAAGTCATTCTTGCAAGATTTGGACATCAACAACTTTTTTCTTCCAATAAACCAAAATATCGAAATCAACCGATGGAGACAACATTTGCTCATCTAAATAAGAATCAAACTCAGTTTTTTCAGTATTGTTACTTCCGTGACTTTCATGCTCTTCAAATTCCTACAAATTATACATAAAAACATTGATAAACATTTAAATTCTAAAATTAAATCAATCAAAAGAAATAATAATAAATTGCACCTGTAAGGTACAAAAACAGTTTGCACTTACTTCGCAAATATATAATGAAGATGTCAAAGATTCATTTCCTCCTTCAAAAATAGGTAGCACTTGTGAAAAGTTAGGATTATACGAAATCTCATGTTTAACATGTTAGAAGCAATTCATATTCAAAAGTTGTTGCTAGAGTCAAAAGCTTCTAAGGTTGTTAGTCATAAACAATAGTTAGTTAGAAGTTTTTATAGAAGTTGTGTTGTTTAAAAGCTACATGCTTCGGAACCTTGCTCAGCATAGTTGAGAAGTTGCATGTTCAAAACTTTATTGTGAGTTTTATTAGTATATTTAGTTTTGCTTACGTGACATTTGAACTTTTGTGTATTTAAACAAGTTTGTTACAGTGAAATTATAATTGAATTTTTCACCAGTGAAAGTTTGTTACGTTTTTTCTCTTCTCTCTCTTATTCCATCTTCATCTTCATCTTTAATCGTGTGCTCTAACAATTGGTATCTAAAGCTCTGGTTTGATTCATGGTAAGATTCACAAGGAAACACAAGTCTATGTGAGGTGTGTATGATTGGTTTCATTTCTTGAATTCGCATTGAATTCACGATCTGAATCGTAAGAGAATTGCATTTCTTGATTTTATGGGATCGGGAAACACTAGTGTTTGGTGAGATCTAAGTGAGTTTCTTTGCACAAGTACGAAGATGAACGGTAGAAATAGCTTGAATACAAAGCCTTCAATGTTTGATGGAAAAAATTAGAATTTGTGGATGATTCAGATGATTGTGTTATTTGGTGCTCAATATGTCCTTGATCTCGTCAACGACGATTACATTCTGGTGGTAGCAGATGCGATGGTGGAATGGAGAAATGCGCAAAGAGAAAAGAGGAAGAAGGATCAAAAGGCATTGTTCTACATCCATTAGTGTGTGGATGTGAACATGTTTGAGAAAATAGTTGATTCGACGACGGCAAATGTTGCATGAAACACTCTAGTATGTGCTACGACAATGATGCATCGGTAAAGAAGGTAAAGCTTTAGTCTCTATGTAAGATGAGACTCTCAACATTAGGAATAATGTGAAGGTATCTAATTACATCTCTAGAGTGATTTTGATCATAAATGAGATGAAGACTTATGGAGAAACGCTATTTGAACAAATTATTATTAAAAAGGCACTTAGATCACTTACTCCTCGTTTTGATTAGATTGTTGTAGCAATTGAACATTATAAGAACCTCAGCACCATGAGAATGGAAAAGTTGTATAGTAGTCTTTAGGAAAAAGAGTTGTGTCTAACCGAGAGAACCTCTGAAAGAGAGGTAGAGCAGGCTCTGGAGGCGTCTTTTGGTAAGAGTCAGAAGTCGTCTTGGTTAGAAGCCAAAAAGATACATGATGGTTCTCAAAAGTCAAAAGCCTCCAACGTTGATGAGAAGAAACATCAAAAGAGAGAGGAGGAGCTTGACAAGAGAAAGGTTTAGTGTTATAATTGGAATAGGTTTGGTGATTTTTGTAACGCCCCATTTTATTTAATATTATATTATATTAATATTTTCGAGTTACCGTTTGACGATTGTTTTGGCGACGAGAATATTTATATTAATCGATATATCTATTAATATATTTGGTGATGTTTCGTTCGGTTCGGTAAAATATTATTCGGACCGATATTTAATTCCCCGAAATTATTTTAATTAATTGAGTTAATAATATTATTAGATATTATTAAGGTGTTAATTAATTAATTATGTTAGGGTGTGAGGACAAATGGCTTAGGATTGGGTTTACACCCTTAGTTTACTAGTAAGAAACACATTAAAAACACTTTCCTCATTTTCTTTCCAACATAACACCATAAACCAAACTTAGTAACCTTGAGAGAAAGAGAGGGTTTTGGAAGAAGAAGAGAAGAGAAAGAGCAAGAGCTTGAGGTTTGGAGTGGTTGAATCTTCAAGAATCATCCAAGATTTTGAGGTAAGGGGTTTGATTCTCCATCTCATATAGTTAGAGTTTTGGTTGATATATTTTGGATTTAAGAGAAATTGATAGGTTGATTCATGGGTTTTGGTTGGTTGATTGTTGAAATAGCTTAGAAAGGTTGAGTTAGGAGTATAGATTATTGGGTGTTTCATTACTAGTTGTAGGAAATGGAAATTATAAAATGGAAATGAAAAAAATAAAGAAAACTGTAACTGTTAAACAGAAAACCAGAAATCCATTCGCAGGGAAGAAGATGAAAGAAATTTGGAGGAAGTAGCATGGGGGAGGCGCCCACCTCAAGCTAAGGGGCGGCCTTCCCCCTCCCTGAGGTACCCGCCTCCATCCAAGAAGAAGAAACAAGGGACGTTCGTCCCTGTAAGGCTGGGGGATGAAACGGAAATGTGAAGTTTTTATGTTTCTGTGTGTTATGTTTTTCTGTTTTCTGCATAATTTCTTGCTGCTAAGCTTCTGTTTCTTTAATTTTTTCCAATTTCACCTAGTAATATTTTATATTAATAAAATATAATTAGGACATAAGTTAGCCGATTAAATTTAGAACCCGATTATGTTCCAATTTTCCAATTTCAGTAAATTCGACGACGGAGCAAGTTGCTCCGAATTCAACGAAAATTGACGTGCTAGCTAAGTTCGACGTGTAGAACGTAGTGGTGAGGTTAGTATTTTCGAAATTACGAGTTTTTACGAAACGAACCGAAATAGGCCAAATTACGGTTAAATTGAATCGGATTGCGTTTTAGTCAATTTAAGACACGTATGGACAATCCGATTGCGATGTTGACGATTATGTGTCGGTTATTAAGAATGGCTTTTGCGACGATTATAGGTGTTTGAATATTTTTCCGTTTTTGGAATTTGGTGAATTAATTGATAATGATGTGGTGTGAATAAACATGATGTTTGCGACGGTGTATTTATTAATGAATACTTGTTGATATGCGATGCGATGATATTGAAATTCCTGGCAGCAGATACGTGATGTCACAGAGAATGTTATGACACAGTATCTGACACTATGTTAACAGTTCACACAGTAAATACAGGAAGCAGTAAAGAACACAATAAGTTGTTCACCCAGTTCGATTCAACAAACCTACATCTGGCGGCTACCAAGCCAGGGAGAAAGTTCACTATTAGCAGTATCAATTCGAAGACCCTACAGCCAACACACCTGCTGACAACCTTCTCACTTAATCACTACCCAATGATCCTTTTACCTAAGTCCTACTTAGATATGAGTTCCTACTCACTCCCCTCAATCACAGTGATATCAACCTATTGACTAATTGAATTGTGAAGACACACTTCAATAAAATATCTTGATCTTGCTTCACGCTTCAATCAAGAGACAAACACTCGTGCTTTAAAGCTTTGAGTGATAAACTACCCTTACAGAAATCCTAGTCCAATGCACTTATCAATTGATAGTTGCTTGGCTCACAATAGAAACTAGAATTACACAATACCAATTACAAATCCTAACAAACACAAAACAAGTCGCTATCTCTTCAATACATTCCAAGGCGTTGCAGTAAGGGTTCTTTTCCTTTTATAGAAGCATCCACGAAACTTCGTTTTGGCTTCCATAAAGATAGCTAGGGTTCACCTAATTTACTCCTAAAACATGGTCTTTTCAACAACCAATTTAGGTTTAATTAAGTTTAACCTAGCAGCCACGTGTGCATGCTTTCTAATAACAAAACAATATTTAGCACTCAACAAACTTCAAAAATCTCAGAACAAGCAGATCTGCGAGCAGAATGTCACATCGAATGTCATAACATCATTATGACATCGTCTTTTCTTTTCCGATGACTTTAGCTTCCATTCGAAATGTCTTTTAACATCCTTAGCAGGATTTATCTTCATCTCGAATGTCATGACATCCATCATGACATTGCTAAAGCCTAGTTTTACCAAACATAATGCCAACTTAAAACACTAACAAACTCCCCTTTGGCACATTTTGGCTAAAACTACCTAACACATCGAGAACCTATGCAGAAGACAATAAACTAGTTCTAAGCTTTCCTAAGCTTTCCTAAGCTTCAAGTAACTAGAACTTAGAGAAGATAAATTCTACCCATACAAAAATCCCACAATTCCCACAATTGCCCCATATACAAAATTTTAAACAGGCTTTCCTAAAGTCCCATACTACTGTCACACAGTAGTTCTTCTCCCCCTTTTTAGCCATAAAGGGCCAAAGGAAACCATACAATTGCCCCAAACTTTTAATCAATCAGTACCAGAAACAAATATACCAGATATACTTAAGTACCGGATTGTTTTTAGGGTACACATCATCAATACAATGATTACAATCATCCAAAATGAAACTCAATGGGAAAAAACAAGAATCAAAACAGAGCAGAAAACAATTGACAGAAAAGTTGACAAATCAAACACAACAGCAACTTAATCAGTTGTTCTCCTCTACTGAAGAGACATCTTCATTGTCGTGATCAGACATCGCCTTACCGAAGCTTGATCGACTTTGCGTGTTTAGGAGCTTTCCTTTTCTTGGCCATTGGTGTCCTTTTGCATTTTGAACACCAGAATTTAGCTCTATACTTCTTTGAAGAAGTTCCATTCGTTATTTGCTCATCTTGAGAACCGTAAATACCATCCTTTGCTTTGACAGGAAATCGGAAGAATCGTGGTCCACATGAGTTGCACGGCGTGATCATCAGATGTCATGACATTCTTTGTGACATCTGGATCATCTGCTAAACTAGGGCTAGCAGGTCTTTGATTAAGGGGAACAGAAATTCCAGGAACAGTGTGATGTTCGTCTAGGATTCTGGTGACTATCCTAGCAATGGCTTCTTCTACATACTTGGTACCTTCCCTATTTCTTATCTCAGGGGGAACAGATGAGGATGAGGCAGAAGTCTTACCAGTAGACGCTTATGAACCTTGATCATTCCGTGCATGCTGATTCTAAGAGTCAGTTGCCATTGAACGTTGAGGGGAGACCTTCACAGGTTCAACATTCATGGCTTCAGCGAATGCCCTAATCTCAGCCATGGTGGGAGATGAACAGTCAGAGTCTTGGGAAGAAGAGGATGAAGAAGACATATTTCTATGAGATATATTGAGGAACTGACAAAGAATTTGAAGGTATCTTGTGGGTGGAGAGGAAATGATACTTTCAATAAGAGAGGTTATTATATGGAGGTGTCTCTTGATATTCTTGAAACCTTTAAAAATAAGAGGAAATAAAGAATTGACCCATTCATATTTATTTGAAATACACGGTTTCTTCTCCTCTTTGTAAGCAATTTTAATTGCTACAATTCCTCATATTGACAAATGCCCAGTTTGCTCCTTAAATTCTCAAATTGACTAGCATCAAGAGCTTTAGTAAAAATGTCAGCCAGTTGTAGTTCAGTGACTACATGGTCCAGTTTAATCACTTTCTCCTCCACAAGGTCTCTGATGAAGTGATGTCTTATGTCAATGTGCTTAGTCCTACTGTGTTGTATAGGATTCTTTGAAATATTAATAGCACTTAGATTGTCACAGTATAATGTCATGACATCCTGTGTGACATTGCACTCAGACAGCATCTGCTTCATCCAGACCATTTAAGAACAAGCTACCGCTATGTATTTTGGGGATAAGGACACAGCTTTGCTTCTTGAACCAAGAAACAAGATTGTTTCCAAGAAGAAACATCCTCCGGAGGTACTTTTTCGACTACCACGACATCACAATAACTGACAAAATGGATTCACATCCATGGGAATACAGGATACCATAACTGCAGGTTCCATTCACATACTTCAGAATTCTTTTCACCTGGTTAATGTGACTCACTTTAGGTTCGACTTGGTATCTTGCACGACCCCAACAAAATGCAATGTCGTCTGTTAGATACAACAAGCTCCCTATCATACTTCTATCTGACTTTGGTCTACCTTTTCACCATTTGTGTCCTTGGACAACTTCACATGTGTGGGAGCAGGAGTCCTTTTATGGCTGGCATTCTCCATTCCAAACTTTTTGACAATATTCCTTGCATATTTGCTCTGTGAGAGAAATGTTGAGTCTTTCATCTGTGTGACTTGCAGTCCAAGAAAGTAGGTCAACTCTCCCATAAGACTCATTTCAAACTCAGCTTGCATTTGATTGGCAAAATGTTTCACCATTGAGTCTGACATTCCACCAAATACTATGTCATCCACATAAATTTGAGCAACCATTATCTTTCCTCCTTCATTCTTGACAAAGAGAGTTTTATCCAAGCCTCCTTTTCTGTAGCCTTTGTCTGTAAGGAACTTGGTTAGCCTTTCATACCAGGCCCTAGGAGCTTGCTTTAGTCCATATAGGGCTTTCCTTAGTTTGTAGACATGATCAGGAAAACTTGGATCCACAAATCCTTTAGGTTGTTCTACATATACTTCCTCATTTAAGTACCCATTTAGGAAGGCACTTTTCACATCCATCTGAAATAGTTTGAATTTCAGAATGCAAGCAACCCCTAGAAGTAGTATGATTGATTCCAGTCTAGCCACTGGTGCAAACGTCTCATCAAAATCAATCCCTTCAACCTGAGTGTAACCCTGAGCAACAAGTCTAGATTTATTCCTGGTGACTGTCCCTTCTGCATCAGACTTGTTCTTGTAGATCCATTTTGTGCCAATGATGTTTGTTCCTTCTGGCCTAGGAACTAATTCTCATACTTCATGTTGCTTGAATTGGTTCAATTCATCTTGCATTGCTCCAATCCAGAATTCATCACTTAGAGCTTCTTTGACATTCTTTGGTTCTATCTTTGACACAAAACAAGAGTTTGAGACAGTTTCTCTGGATCTTGTAATGACACCTTTGGTTGGGTCCCCAATGATGAGATCCTTTGGATGATCTTTCAATTCGATGGAAGGATCTTTGTTGACTTCCTCTGTTCGGATATTGGAGGAGAAGGTTCAGGTGCATCTTCCTTATCAGGTACTTGAGGTGATGTCTCAAACCATGTCTCAACATCATATGGGACATTGTGTTCCTGATGATGATCATCAACAATGACATTAATAGACTCCATCATAACCGGGTTCGGAGTTGAATACCCTATGCTCTGCTTTAATGGAGTATCCTAAAAATGCCTTCATCACTCTTAGAATCCATTTTTCCTTTGATCACGATCTGTCGAATATAGCATTTTGCCAAATACATGGAAATATTTCACGTTGGTTTTTCCTTCCATAGTTCATACGGTGGAGGAAGATCCTTTCTTAGGGTGACCCTGTTGTGAACATAGCAAGCTGTATTCATAGCTTCAGCCCAAAAATGAATAGGAAGATTCTTAGCATGAATCATTGCTCTGGCAGATTCCTGTATGGTCCTATTCTTTCTTTCCACCACCCCATTTTGTTGAGGTGTTATAGGAGAGGAAAACTCATGATTAATTCCTTCTGAGGAGCATAATTCATCAAATTTGCTGTTCTCAAACTCCTTTCCATGATCACTTCTTATTCTGACAATACAACTTTCCTTCTCTCTTTGAAGTCTTTTGCATAGCTCCTTAAAGACATCAAATACATCAGATTTTTCCTTGATGAAGTTTATCCAAGTAAATCTGGAGAAGTCATCCACAACAACATAGGCATATCTTTTTCCACCAAGGCTTTCAACCTGCATAGGCCCCATCAAATCCATATGAAGCAGCTCTAGCACTTTGGAAGTGGTCAGATGTCTAGACATTGGGTGTGACATTCTGGTTTGCTTTCCAACTTGACATTCACCACAGACTCTTCCTTCATCAATATGGAGTTTTGGTATCCCTCTGACAGCCTCCATAGTGATGATCTTTTTCATCCCTCGAGATGATGTCCAAGTTTTTGATGCCATAGCTTTACCTCCTTTTCATCCTTGTCAGGGACACAGAAGAGAGGTTGGTGTTCTCGATTCCCATGTAGCGGTTGTCCTTTGATCGACTCCTCTCATAACAACTTCTTGTTTATCATTGATTACAAGACATTCGGACTGGTGAAGTTGACTTTAAATCCCATATCACATAGGCGACTTATGCTTATGAGATTAGCAAAGCCTTTTACCGAACACTCCATTTAGATTTGGAACTCGGAGGTCCAAGTTTCCAACACCCTTGATTTCTCCTTTAGCTCCATCTCCAAAAGTAACAAAGCTGGTAGAGTGAGGTTTGACATTATTCAGAAGATTTTTTATACCAGTCATATGCTTGGAACATCCACTGTCAAAGTACCAATCTTCCTTGGCAGACACTCTGAGAGAGGTGTGTGCTATCAATGCTGCAGTCCTCTTCTTCCACTTTTGAGTGTAGGGTACTTTGATGTTCTTAGGCTCAACATAGGGAGTCTGATTGGGGAACCCATGTAACCTATAGCAGAAGGGTTTTATGTGTCCAAACCTTCCACAATGGTGACATCTCCATCTTTGAAACTTCTTATTCATGTTTCTCTGATCCTGATGTTAGCCCCAATGTTGTGACATCTGCTTTGACATTGGCCTATTAGGTCTGGTCTTCTTCCTGTTATCAGCAAATTTCTTTGCATCTACATGCCCTGAGCCAGGGACGTTCCCTGTTTTCTATTGTGACATCTACTCTGGCTTTGGTTTCCCATGCCTCTTCTTTTTCTTGTCACTAACAGATTCCTTTTTAGTCACATATCCTAGACCATGCTTATTTCCAGCATTTTGTCCAATCTGAAGAATTTCTTCCAGCTTATCAGTTCCATTGGTCAACATCTTGACAGACTTAGTCATATGATCAAGCTTGGATTTCAACACTATAATCTCACTATTGAGATGATTTATAGTGATTGTATTCTCCTTCTTCTCGACTTCGACTTCACATTTTCGCCTCCAACTTCTCAATCGACTTTTTCATTTCTCATTTTGTGACATACTTCACCACTTCGATACGGTTTCTTGTAAGTATCGAAGTTCTTCAAAGGTCACTTCCTCATCACTAGAGTCATCATCAGGATTGCCACTTTCAGAAGATGCAGTGACAATTTTGGCTGATTCCTCTTCAGCATCACTACTTGATTCACCATCAGACTAAGTAACATTCATTCCTTTCTTTTGTTTCTTAAGAAAGGTAGGACATTCACTCTAATATGTCCAAATCCTTCACATTCATGACATTGGACTTTCTGCCTTGACTTCCTTTTTCTTGACTTGGATCTTCTTGGATTCATAAGATCTGCGATGTCGATGCAATGTCCTTGACATGTGACCTTGACTTTGGATCAATTCTCTCGATCGGTTGTTGAACTGTCTTCCAAGCATGGCTATAGCTTGATATCTTCTCCTCATCTTCCTCCTTGCATCCCTCTTGAATTGGATACAAGTGCTATGCTCTTGTTCTTCTTGTCAACAGTCACCGATTCCCATCTCAAAAGTCATAAGAGATCCTATCGGTTCTTCAACCTTCAAGGTCTGATGTCCCGAGCCTCCTCATTGCGGTGACTTTCATTGTAAATCTCTTAGGCAAGGATCGAGAATCTTTTCACCACTTCTCTTGACATCTTTTCACCAAGTGCTCCGAGGCATTGGCAATTCCCAAAATATTCATGTGAAATTCATGAATATTCTCATCTTCCTTCATCTTCAAATTCTCAAATTTGGTAGTGAGCATCTGAAGTCTTGACATCTTCACCTGGATGTTCCCTCATGAGTAGTTACGAGAGTGTCCCAAACATCCTTGGCCACTCACATTGATGAACCAATCGAAGATATTCTGTCAATACCATTGAGCAGCATTCAATGCTTTAGAGTTCCCTAGAGCTAGCTCTTCTTCCTCTTTGCTCCATTCCTCCTCGGGTTTCAAGACAGTAGTGCCATCTTTCTCAAGCTTGGTGGGATGTTTCCATCCTTTGTCGCACTCCAAGCTTTAATGTCTAGTGACCTCAAGAACACATACGTGGTTTCCGGAGTCATAATTGGATCCATCCGATGGGTGGTCTACCTCCAAATCCTCCTTCTTTATCCATTACGCCAAACTATTATCCCTAGATCTCACCCAAATAACAAGGTGCCTGCTCGATACCAATTGAAATTCTGGCGGCGGATCGTGATGTCACGAGAGAATGTTATGACACGATGTCGACACTATGTTAACCACAGAATAAGCGATAAAGAACACAATAAGTTGTTCACCCGTTCGGTTCAACAAACCTACATATGGGGCTACCAAGCCAAGGAGAAAGTTCACTATTAGCGATCAATTCGAAGACCCTACACCAACACACTTGACCTTCTCACTTAATCACTACCCAATGATCCTTTTACCTAAGTCCTACTTAGATATGAGTTCCTACTCCCCTCAATCACATGATATCAACCTATTGACTAATTGAATTGTGAAGACACACTTCAATAAAATATCTTGATCTTGCTTCACAACTTCAATCAAGAGACAAACACTCGTGCTTTAAAGCTTTGAGTGATAAACTACCCTTACAGCAAATCCTAGTCCAATGCACTTATCAATTGATAGTTGCTTGGCTCACAAGAGAAACTAGAATTACACAATACCAACTGTTACAAATCCTAACGGACACAAAAACAAGTGCTATCTCTTCATACATTCCAAGGCGTTAGGAGTAAGGGTTCTTTTCCTTTTATAGAAGCGATCCGAAACTTCAGTTTTGGGCTTCCATAAAGATAGCTAGGGTTCACTTAATTTACTCCTAAAAACATGGTCTTTTCAACAACCAATTTAGGTTTAATTAAGTTTAACCTAGCAGCCACGTGAGCATGCTTTCTAATAACAGAAAAACAATATTTAGCATCAACAAACTTCGAAAAATCAGGAACAAGCAGATTCTGAGCAGAATGTCACGAATGTCATAACATTTGTTATGACATCGATCTTTTCTGAATTTCGTGACTTTAGCTTCCGTTAATGTCTTTTAACATCCTTAGCGGTAGGATTTATCTTCAATCTCTGAATGTCATGACATCCATCATGACATTGCTAAAGCCTAGTTTTACCAAACATAATGCCAACTTAAAAACACTAACAAATATGTTTATCTTGATGTGGATAAATATGGCGATGTGGACTTTATGTCAATTTTTATGAGCGATGATGGTGTGTTGTTGTGTTGTCTTTATTGTCGAGTCACATACATTGCATTGGCGACGAGGGCTTTTATGCCAAGCGACGATGGGCTTTATGCCAAGTGTTCCTAATTATGGACAAAGCGACGGGTACCACATGCATAACATAGTCGTGTCTCATGGAGTCGGTTATGTTTATGTTTGAGTTGTTTGGCGTTGGGTTTTAATTGATGAATGATGTTGAATTGCGATGATAGATGATACTTTGTGTTGATGCGAGTATAATGATTATGTGACGAAGTTAAAGTGTTAATTTATACACAAAATGCTAATTCAAAGTATGTAAGCTTTTAATATATGTTGACATACTCTATTTAACTTATATCTTTATAATTCCAAAACTATATATATATATATATATATATATATATATATTTTATCATGCCTTTAATTATATGTTTTGGAGTATCTCACCCTTTACTTGTTTCGTCGTTGCCTTTATATTGGTAACGTGCAGGTGATCCACGAGGATGATGAGGATTAGCTCGAGTCCCTTTATTTTGAGTCGCTCTGCTCTGGTCGTAGTAACACTCGGGATTTGGGCGGTGTTATTATTTTGATAGGATAGTTTATGTATACTATCTTATGATGATATAACTTTATGTATTGATGATAACATGATGATATGTATATTTTGTGAACACATCCGTTGTGCTGTGAATAGTCATATGTGTATATGATGAATTATGATATGAATCGGTATATCCGACTTTTGATTTTTGTGATGTGCATTATAATGCAAAGTGATGAAAATGCGAATATGTGATGCCTCAATTTTGTTGGATGGAATTTTGAAACTCTTATTTTATTATTAATTACGAGGGGTAGAATTGGGGTGTTACAATTTTGCTAAAGATTGTTCGTCAACCAAGGAAAGGAATTCAAAAGAAGAAAACATAGCAAAAGGAGATTCTGATGATGAACTTTATGTTATTGATGGCTTTTGAATTTGATGGTGGGCATTTGGTAGACTGGTGGTATAGGGACACTAGTTGCTCAAATCACTTAACTGGAAACAAATAATGGATGGTTGATTTTGACTCTAGAAACAGGACAAAGATCATATGTGTTGATGATAAATACATTAATGTTGAAGGTATGGGAAATGTCAAAGTCAAAGTGAAGAATGGTAAGAGTGTTATGATCAAGGATGTTTGGTATGTTCCTAGCGTGGATAGTAATCTAATGAGTGTATGTTAGCTCATTGAGAAAGGTTTCTCAATTACCATGAAGAATAATCTCTCGAAATTGTATGATTCTTATCAAAAGATGATTATGAAATCTGGGCAGAGAAGCAACAGAACATTCAAGGTGAATGTGAAGATATATGAAACTAAATTCCTTAATGCATAAAGTGTTGAAGGTGATAGTGAGTTATGGCATAAGAGATTGGAGCATCTGAACTTCAAAATATTAGGGCATTTGAGTTCTAAGAAACTAGTGCATGGCACTCCTAAGATTGTGAATCATTAGAAGTTATGTGAGATATACATGAAAGGCAAGCAACCCAGATTTCCATTTGAATCAAAGATAGCCCTAAGAGAAAACATGCTTTAGGAGCAGTGCATTCTAATGTATATGGACCATTTGGAGTAACTACACTTAGAATGCACTACTCCTAAAGCATGTTTTGCTCTTAGGGACATCTTTGTTTCAAATGGAAATCTGGGTTGCTTACCTTTCATGTATATCTCACATAACTTCTCAGGACTTACAATCTTAGGAATGCCATGCACCAGTTTCTTAGAACTCAGATGCCTTAAGATTTTTTGAAGTTCGGATGCTCCAATATCTTATGCCATAACTCACTATAACCTTCAACACTTTATGCATTAAGGCATTTAGTTTCATCTATCTTCACATTCACCTTGAATATTCTGTTGCTTCTCTGCCCAGATTTCATAATCATATTTTGATATGACAAGGAGCATGTAGAAACATAAGTATTTACCTCACACCTTATGGAGAGAAGTTGTTGCCACTTCAACACATGTGCCCAAAAGGTGTCTGTCATACCCCAAAATTTTCCCTCCTATTCCTCAAGACATTTCATACATCTATGCTCAAGGATTCCTCAAGGGTTGATCAGACAAACCCTCTCCTAGACAATCAACCCAAACTAGGGTTTGGCAATTCTCATATCCAGATGGATTTCCAACATCTCCAATGGTCATCATGCATCCTCATATGCTTCAAATATTCTCCATGTCAAGTTTCAAGCTTCACAAGTCAAGTTTCCTCAGACAATTGCTCAGATGGTTGAATATCAGTTGTATTGGACAAAAAGTCAATTGTGGTCAACATACAGTCGAACTTCCTGGTTTTTGGTCAACATCCTCATTTTGAAGTTACATTCATCATTTTATCAAGGTTTGATCATGATTCATCAAGAAAACTCAAGATTTGCTCAAAAGTCAAACTTTCTAAATTAGGGTTTCTTAGTGAAAAGTCAACCAAACTTTGACTGAGCATAACTTCTTAATACTTTCTCAGAAATTTTTCCACCACCTCTTGTTTTGAAGGAAATCCAATTCTCTACAACTTCATGTCTCACAAGAATGTTCAAAAAATGCTTCATTTGGAAGGTATGGATCAAAATATTACAGGTCCTTTTCAAAGTCAACAAAAAGTCAACACTTTGTTTTGAAGATATATTGAGCATGGAAACTCCATTTGAGATGAAACTAAATAGGTTGGTTAGAGGGATCTTAGAGCTTTCCAAAAAGTCCAAGAACACTCAAAAATGTGGAAAATTGAGCAAAATACACCATTCACAAGTTGGGCATTTTTGAACAATTGCACAAAAGGAGATATTTGTCAAAATGCAATTTTTTCCAAATGGGCCTATAATTTTATGATCCAAACTTGTTCATAATATTATTTGTGACCTATTGATGCTTTGCCATGACAATTTTCTATTTTATTGATTTATTTTTGAATTGTAAACCATTTAATTGAAAATTAAATTATATAAAATATGAAAATAAGATATTTTTCCAAAAGGAGTGAATTTATATCAAACATGAGGTCCAAGATAGCCCATGGAACATACCAAATTCGTGCTAGCTCTCACATTGAAGAGAAAATCAAATTTTTTCCAAAATTTGATTTTATTTGAAAAGAATTTATTGCACATTCAAGATCAAATCTTTTTTCACTCTCTTTGCCCTCTCAAATCACTCTATAAATACTCAGCCTATTGCACATCAAAGAGGAGGAAACCCTAGCCCCATACACAACCCTTATTTTGCCAAAATTTTCCAAAAAAGTTGCAATTTTCGATTTCCAATCTCCAGCCAGACTCAAGGTGTTTTGAGCATTCTATCGTGCTCCCGAGGTTCCCAGGGATCGATCCCAACTCTTACTTGAAGCCAAACCATCCAGAATCGTGCTCCCTAACACTCACCGGTTTGTTATTTTTCTTGAAATCGATTTCAAAAATCCATGCATTCTTGACTGTTTTTGTTTGTTTGTTTGAGATCAGGAGATCTATTAGAACGTGTTTGACGTATAACATGTGAGGTTTAACGCCAGGATGAAGGTTTGCCATTGTTAGGGCAGATTTTATCATCTTCTTCGAAACTCACGATACAACCGTTTTCAAGCCAAAACGATGGCACCATTGAACTCAGAAGGGTCGAATTAGGGGGAATAGGTCTTTCTTTTGCTTTGATTCCACGTGTTTTGCAGGTTTTGAAATTGGCATAGTCAGAGAAGACGACCGGAGCTAGGGCTCCGGCGTCGCTGACTGAGTTTGACTCCGGCGAGGCACGCGTGGCACAATCCAGCTTCCTGATTCGTTCTCTCGTTCCACCTGGGGTCCACACGGTTGACTGGGTTTGAATTCAAATCAATGACACGTGAGCACTTATATTCAATTAATTCCAACTTTCCAAACACCAAGTGCATGATGGCGCAGTGGTTAAGGCATTGGATGGAGGAGATTCTCTCAATGGTCATGGGTTCGAACCACACCAGCACCAGTTTCTTTTTCTTTTTACAAAACTTCAAAACTTAACTATTTTTCATATTTTTTTCTATTTTCTTTAATATTTTCATTCATTTTATTTTATCTTTAATAATTTTTATCATGCATTTAAAAAATACCAAAAATATTTATTTTTTGCATACACATCAGAAAAATGCTTATTTAATTTTTAAAATTAAAAATACTATTTTTGCATGCATATTTAATTTAATTTCTATTTTTGAATTTAAATAGCTTTTAATTGATTTTCAATTATTAAATTAACTCCAAAAAATCCCAAAAAATTATTTTAGCATATTAATGTTATTTCCAGCATGAAAACATTTTTCTCATTCAAAAATTATTATTTTTACTAACATTTTCATCTTATTCGATTTCTTCGTATTTCCCGATTATTCATCTCTTCACAGGTTATCTCGTTTCGGACAATGTTTATCATTTTTCTTTTCATATTATGTAATTGCCTATGGGATGTAATAGTTTAATTAGGACTTTTATTTTCCGCATCTTTAAATTATGTATCTGCCCCAAAGCCATGTAATAGCGTAGGATTTATCTTTCCGCACTTTACATTTCCGCAATTTACTTTCCGCACCCTATAAACTGCTAGTAATTAGGCGTGTATGGCAAGACTAAAATTGAACATAGCTCACTCTAAATCTTCAAGATAAAATACTTGAAATCAACACACTCTTTCACACATGCACCCCTTAGGGTAATTCTCTCCCGTTGCCTTTACGAATACAAATGGTCATGTCCCTCGAACGTAGAGGTATTCTAGCACCGTTGCCTTCAAAATAAATCATCATAGTCCCTTCGATACAAAGATCATAGACCCACGATGTCGCCTACGAATACATGATCTTGACCCTCGATTGCCGCCTACGAAAAATGATGATAGTCCCTTCGAATGTGCTAGGATACTTCCTACAAGTTGCTTTCTATGACCATCCAATGTCCCTTCGAATGTCCCGCTTACATCCAACGAATAGGGTTACCTACCAACTAATGGTATATATAGCGCTATTCTAAAGGAAAGTAAAAATAACACGAAAACGACCAATTCTGAGTAGGTAATAAGACTTTTAGTTGCTTGCTCTATCACAATTTTAAAATGATCTAGAAGCAACTAAGAGCCCGTAGATAACTACGGATGGAAAGGGGTGCTAATACCTTCCCTTTTCATAACCTTCTCCCTTACTCAGAATCTAACGAAGGTCTTTTTCTGTACTTTTTACCTTCCCTTAATTGGATAAAAGAAAAGTCAGTGGCGACTCTTGCTATCCGCACATTTGTGATACAAAAAATCTCAAAGTCAGTTCACCGTATTACAGAACTGGCGACTCTACCGGGGATACACCCTAAAAAGAGAGAATGCCTTAAGGATTTCTAGATCATCTTTGACTGCTTTCTGTTTGACTTGCTTGCTTTATCTTTAAGGGTTGCTTGGGTATTATATTTGTGGGGGATCCTACACCCGGACCCGGGTTTCCTTTTAGGTAAGTAGCAATAAATCGTCGCGACCGTTAGACGTATATCGAAACGGTCAACATGATAGCTACGTTAGTGTGACACTTTGGATGTCCTGATACTCTTCATTTCCAAGTTGAGGATAGTATTTGGCTTCTGCGTGGTGTCATCAAAGCACTAACTAAACTTTTAGAACCTTAATTGTCCCATCTTGGCCATTAGAAGGTAGTGAGATGGCCGACTTTGGTGCAGACTAAGGTTGGCTGATACTCGATGCTATGCTCATTGAGATCAGACTTTTGGGATATTTTCAGTCGACCACTTGGTAGTCGTATTGAAATAAACGCCTACGAGAAAGATCAATGATATGAGATTCCTAGAACCCGGTTACTATTATAGGACAGGATGAACCAACTCAAACTTTTGGTGGGGTAATCACCTATACCTCATGCAAGCCTTAAACCTAGGCTCATTGTGTGAATTGTTTGTGTGTGCTAAACATGACATCATGACATCATCGCATTGCATATCATATTTAACTATTTCAAGGACCTAGGGATTTATCTTTGCTCTGTTTTTGAAATTCCTGGCAGCAGATACTTAATGTCACAGAGAATGTTATGACAAGATTCGACCTTTGCTTTGACAATTCACAATAAATATAGAAAGATAAATAACACAATAAGTTGTTCACCCGTTCGGTTCTAACAAACCTACGTGCGGAGGCTACCAAGCCGGGAGGAAATTCACTATTAGTAGTATCAATTCGAGTTAAACTCACCCGTTTACAACTCCTCACTTAATCCCTACCCAATGACACTTCAACCTAAGTCCTACTTAGATCCGAGTTCCTACTCACTCCCCTCAATCACCGCAGATGATATCAACCTATTGACTAATTGAATTGTGAAGACACACTTCAATAAAATATCTTGATCTTGCTTCAAAGCTTTAATCAAGAGACAAACACTCGTGCTTTAAAGCTTTGGTGATAAACTACCCTTACAACAAATCCTAGTCCAATGCACTTATCAATTGATAGTTGCTTGGCTCACAAGAGAAACTAGAATTACACAATACCAATGTTACTAACCTTAACGGACACAAACAAAAGCCTTCAATGTCTTCAATGAAATCCGGGCGTGGTGTAGAGTAAGGGTTGAATTCTTTATATAGAAGCGATCCACGAATCTTGCTTTGGGCTTCCATAAAGATAGCTAGGGTTCACTTAATTTACTCCTAAAAACATGGTCTTTTCAACAACCAATTTAGGTTTAATTAAGATTAACCTAGCAGCTACGTGAGCATGCTTTCTAATAACAGAAAAACATAAATAAAATGCTCAACAAACTTCCGAAAATCTCGGAAAAAGCGATTCGCAGAATGTATGTGAATGTCATAACATTTGTTATGACATCGATCTTTTCTGCATTTCGGACAACTTTAGCTTCCAGTTCGAGCTGTACTTTTACCATCCTTGTCGGTAGGATTTATCTTCAATTTCTGAATGTCAATGACATCTATCATGACATTTCTAAAGCCTAGTTTTACCAAAATTGATGCCAACTTAAAACACTAACAAACTCCCCCTTTGGCACATTTTTGGCTAAAACAAATTGACCTATCAGAGTACAAATGCAGCAGAAGACTATTACCTAGTTCTAAGTTTTCCTAAGCTTTCCTAAGCTTCAAGTAACTAGAATTAAGAGAAGATAAATTCTACCCATACAAAGATCCCATAATTGCCCACAGCTGCCCCACATACAATTGCCCACAAAATTTTAAGCGGCCATACCCCCATACGCTTCCCAAACATTAATACTTCCCACAGTGTTTCTTCTCCCCCTTTTTAGCCATAAAGGGCCAAAGGAAACCATACAATTGCCTCAAGCATGCAAGCATAAAAATTAAAGAAAGTACCAATATTGTTAGGGGTACATCTCTGTCAAGGCCTTACAAATTTGTCAACAAAAAAAACAGTCATCCAAACAAAATTGGAAAAAAAAAAGAAAAAAGTTGAGAGAACAAAACAATCGGGAACATAAAGGGCGCAGACGGTGCTCTCTTCTCCGAGGAGGCACCGTGAAAGGACACATCTTGAGCCTTCTTTGTGACTACTTGATCGCCTCGGCATCTTCTTCCATATTGTCGCAGGGTGTCACCATTAAGCCTTTCTTCCTCAACTTCGAGTCTTTTTCTTTTCAAGGGTGGAGATCGCTTCAAGGGTCCGCTTCCTTGCTTCAAGTTCTCTGGTCTCCTTTAGCACTATGACATCGCCTTGAGAATTGGCTTTGACATTAGATGTCTCGGTGATGTCATGACAATGTCGAGAACATGCTTCCCTTGAAATAGCTTGTAGTGGAAGCCAAGAGCGGAACTCTTTTACATCTTGAATCTCTATCAACGGATATCGAGGTATTGATCGGTTATAATACCACACAAGAGGGAGGAAATGCTATTGGTCCTTTTATAGCATAGCCACATGTTTAAGAATCGATAAAAATGTAGCTTCCATAGTCAAACTTTGCTTTTGTTCCAACAAAGAAAGATGAACCTACCAGACCAATGGAGATGGTTGACTTGTGATTCGTGGGAACCCGTTTGCACAATCTTGTGAAGAATAGCAAATTTGACACTTAATTTGCTAGCGAAAGCTTTCCTTCAATGGCCAATGTTTTACCCGGCGTTGATTGGTGACATACTTGATTGTCGGTTTCTTCAAGCTCGAGTTGAGCCTCATCGATCTCCCTAAGTACTTGTTGATTATACTTGAGGAGAACTTCACTTTTCTTCCTCGACAAACACGGTCTTAAAATCTGCGATCTTCCATCAAGACAACCATGTGACAGTTCACAATAAACTCCTTCACCGACCTTCATAACGGTTTGAGAACTTCACCACGTTCTCATCAACCCGCCTTGATCGGTCAATCACCTCTTTGCATTCAAGGGCATCTTTGTGCCCTTTCAAGTGCTATTCTTTTCAAGCTCACATATTTCCACCTATTAGCATTTTCAGGGTGGTGAAAGGAAATGTTGTCAATTGGTACTTCAGGAACTATGGGAATTTTCCCAAGAGACAACCTTCTCTTTGATGGATGTCACGGACATTCTGTAACATCAAAGTCAGAGTCATCCTGATCTGAGGGCTCAGGTGCTTTTCTTTTCCTCACAATTGAGGTGCTCTTTGCTTTAGGAGAATCACCAGCATTCCTTACTTTACCCTTCCCTTTGGAAGTTCCATTTGTTGCTTTTTCGATTTTTCCTTCCTCTCAATCTAGTCTTGCAAGCAAGACTTTCTTTTCTTCCCTTTCCTGTTCATTACCCTTCTAGCAATGCTTGGATTAACCTTGGCTATGAGGTCATTATCAGAAAACTCCTCATCTAGGCTGATGATATGAGAAACCATATTCTGATTGGTGTTCCTCTCAGGAGTATCTTCAAGAATGCTATCGATATGTTATCGCAGAGACAAAGAAGAGTTATCGAGGTACAATGATCCGGAGATTTTCAAGAATCTCATCGGGATCTCATTCACATTATCGCAGGAGATTCCATTTCATTATCATCTTGACACCTTTCGGAACCGAGGCGGATTAACATCAACTTTGGAGAGTCCACATCATCACGGATGTCTTGACATTCTCATTGACATCTGGATCAACCGCAGCTAGGGCAGACTTATGATTTAGGGGCCGAGATCCTGTGCAGATTTATTCCGTTTAGGATATCGGACACTATCCTAGCTATGGCCACATGCAGACCTAGTCGGAGAGGAGGATGATGGAATAGAAGTCTTACGAAGGGATGCTGTGCCTTCTTGCATTTCTTGTGCGTAGCTTCTTGACTCTTTCGGGTTGCCATGGCTTGGAGTAATCACAATGCTTCACATGCATGGCTTCGATCTTTGACCTATCTTCATTCATGGAAGGAGATGAAGATCCCGATTGTTGAGATGATGAGGAGGATGAAGACATTTTTCGATGGTTGTTGTGGGAATGAGGCGAAATTGGCAAGGGTTTTAGAGTTTCTTTTAGAGGAAGTAAGAGTGATGCAACCTTCAAATGGAGAAACTCTTATATAAGGATGTCTCTTCCTATTCTTGTACTTTTTAAAATGGGGATGAAAGTACCTAAATGCCCCACTTATGGGTAATTGAAATATCAAGTCCAATTCATCCCTTGTTGTAGGCTCAGTTAATTGCTACAACTTCTTATGTAGATAAATACCCAATTTGTCCCTTAAAGACTTAAATTGACTATCCTCAAGTACTTTTGTAGAAGTGTCAGAGGACAATGTCATGACATTCGTGACATTGTACTTAGTCGATCCGCTTCATCCGACCACCCTAGAACAATTGTTATCACTATTGTGAGTTCAGCTTCAACATTGTATAGGACCACATAGTTTTGCTTCTTGCTGATCCAAGGAATGAGATTACTTCTCAAGAGTGAACATCCATCACGGTGACATTTATACAAGCTTTGATCAATACTTTTCCAATTGATCTCTTGGACACTTCGATGTGGAGGGCAATAGTCCAGTGATCTTGCCATTCATCATTCAAGCTTCTTGACACATTTCTTTGCACCCTTGTTACGTGAAAGAAGTGTTGAGTCATCCATCAATCTATCGAGAATTCTTGATTCCAAGTGATTACCATAGATTGAAGCCACCATAATATTTCCTCCTCTGCCAAAGAGGATATTATCAAGACTTTTCTCCTGTAACATTTGTGAAGACACTTGGTCAACCTCTCATGCCGTAACCTAGTACTTTGCTTGATTGAGTGATCAAATGTCTGTCATTTACAATTACCATAGATCTTCCTTTTCCCATATGGATTCTTGGTAATCTTCTGACTCCCTCTAGGAAACTGACCCTTTTCATTCCTCTGAGGTGTGGCTGATCTGATTCTTGTTGCCCCAACTTCACTTTCTCTTCATCTTTGTCTGTAGAGCACATAGATGGCAGAGTGAGGTTCTCAGACTCCCATAAGTAGCAGTTGTCCTTTGATCTGACACCTCTCATAATCACTACTTGATCATCATTGGTCACAAGACATTCAGTCTTAGTGAAGTTGACTGTGAATCCCATATCACATAGCTGACTTATGCTAATGAGATTTGCAGTCAAACCTTTTACCAGCAGTACTCCATTCAGGTTTGGAACTCCATACCAGTTTGAGTTTCCAACACCTTTGATTTCTCCTTTAGCTCCATCTCCAAAGGTAACAAAGCTGGTAGAATGAGGCTTAACATCATTGAGAAGATTTCTGTCTCCAGTCATATGCTTGGAGCATCCACTGTCAAAATACCAATCTTCCTTGGGAGATACTCTAAGAGAAGTCTGTGTTATCAGAGCTGTAGTCTTCTTCTTCTTCCACTGGTGAGTGTATGATGCCTTGTTGGACTTAGGCTTCACATAAAGAACTTGATTAGGATACCCATGTAGCCTATAGCAGGTGGACTTTATGTGACCAAACCTTCCACAATAATAACATCCCCATCTTTGAAACTTTTGGTTCAGTTTTCTATGATTTTGATGTTGACCCCAATGTTGTGACATCTGCTTTGACATTGGTTCATTAGGTCTGTTTTTCTTTTTGTGATAAACAAATTTCTTAGCCTCCTCATACCACGAGCGGACCTATTTCTGCTGGTATGACATCCTCTTTGCCTTTGACTTCCCAGGCTTGTTCCTCTCCTGGTTATTGGCAAATCTCTTTGTAGCCACATATCCTGTCCCAGACACATTTCCTGGTTTATGCTGTGACAACTGTTTTGACATTGTTCTCCCATGTCTCTTCTTCTTAGTGTCACCAACAGGTTTCTTTTCAGCCACATACCCTAGACCATGCTTATTTCCTGCATTTTGTCCAAGCTGAAGAATTTCATCCAATTTTTCAGGACAGATGTCAGCATTTTGACAGACTTATACATCTGATCAAGTTTGGAGTTCAACATGACCATATCACTGTTGAGGAGAGTTATAGTGGCTGTGTTTTCCTTTTTCTCAGCCTCCAACTTCACATTCTCAGCTTCCAACTTCTCAATCAGCTTTTTCTGATCCTCATTCTGCTTACACACTTCACCACTTTTCACACACAGCTTCCTGTAGGTCTCAGCAAGCTCTTCAAATGTTGCTTCCTCATCACTAGAATCCATATCAGAATTGTACACTCCGGAGAGCGTGACAAGTTTGGCACCTTCTTCCTCGATTCACTTCGAATCACCATCGGACCAAGTGATGACCATTCCTTTCTTTTGTTTCTTAAGAAAGGTGGGACATTCGACTCTAATATGTCCATATCCTTCACATTCATGACATTGGACTCCTCGGTTTGACTTCCTTTTCTTGACTTGGATCTTCTTGAGTCATAAGATCTGTTGATGTCGGATGGAATGTCCTTGACATTTGACCTTGACTTTGGATCAATCCTCTTGATGAGTTTGTTGAACTGTCTTCCAAGCATAGCTATAGCTTGAGATATCTTCTCCTCATCTTCCACCTTGCATCCTTCTTGATGTTGGATACAAGTGCTATGCTTTTGTTCTTCCTGTCAACAGTTTCACTGATTCCCATCTCAAAAGTCATAAGAGATCCAATAAGCTCTTCAACTTTCAGGGTGCTGATGTCCTGTGCCTCCTCTATTGCAGTTACTTTCATTGCAAATCTTTTAGGCAAGGATCAGAATTTTCCTCACTAGCTTCTCCTCGACATCTTTTCACCAAGAGCTCCCGAGGCATTGGCAATCTCAAAACATTCATGTGAAACTCATGAATAGTCTCATCTTCCTTCATCTTCAAATTCTCAAATTTGGTAGTGAGCATCTGAAGTCTTGACATCTTCACCTTGGATGTTCCCTCATGAGTGGTTTTGAGGGTGTCCCAAACATCCTTGGCCAGTTCACATTGATGAACCAATCTGAAGATGTTTCATCAATACCATTAAATAAAGCATTCAGTGCTTTAGAATTCCCCAGGGCAAGCTCCTCTTCCTCTTTGCTCCATTCTTCCTCAGGTTTCATGGCAGTAGTCCCATCTTTCTCAACCTTGGTTGGATGTTTCCATCCTTTATCAGCAGCTCTCCAAGCCTTGATATCCACTGATCTTAAGAAGGCAACCATACGAGGCTTCCAGTACTCATAATTAGACCCATCCAGAATAGGTGGTCTACCTCCAAATCCTGTTTCCTTATCCATTAAGCCAGAAACTATAATCCCTAGATCTCACCCAGAAATAACAAGCAGGGTGCCCGCTCGATGCCAATTGAAATTCGCGGCAGATACTTAATGTCACGAGAATGTTATGACACGATTCGACCGCTTTGACAATTCACACGATAAATATAAGCGATAAATAACACAATAAGTTGTTCACCGATTCGGTTCTAACAAACCTACGTGCGAGGCTACCAAGCCAGGAGGAAATTCACTATTAGTAGTATCAATTCGAGTTAAACTCACTCGTTTACAACTCTCACTTAATCCCTACCCAATGACACTTCAACCTAAGTCCTACTTAGATCCGAGTTCCTACTCACTCCCCTCAATCACCGATGATATCAACCTATTGACTAATTGAATTGTGAAGACACACTTCAATAAAATATCTTGATCTTGCTTCAAAGCTTTAATCAAGAGACAAACACTCGTGCTTTAAAGCTTTGAGTGATAAACTACCCTTACAACAAATCCTAGTCCAATGCACTTATCAATTGATAGTTGCTTGGCTCACAAGAAAACTAAATTACACAATACCAACTACTAACCTTAACGACACAAAAAAGCCTTCAATGTCTTCAATGAAATCCGAGGCGTGGCTATAGAGTAAGGGTTGAATTCTTTATATAGAAGCGATCCGAATCTTGATTTTGGGCTTCCATAAAGATAGCTAGGGTTTACTTAATTCTCTCCTAAAAACATGGTTTGTTCAACAACCAATTTAGGTTTAATTAAGATTAACCTAGCAGCCACGTGAGCATGCTTTCTAATAACGAAAAACATAAATAAAATGCTCAACAAACTTCCGAAAATCTCGGGAAAAAGCGATTCGAGCGAATGTCTGAATGTCATAACATTTGTTATGACATCGATTTTCTAGAATTTCCAGTGACTTTAGCTTCCCAGTTCTAAGCTGTACTTTTACCATCCTTGTCCAGTAGGATTTATCTTCAATCTCTGAATGTCAATGACATCTATCATGACATTTCTAAAGCCTAGTTTTACCAAAATTGATGCCAACTTAAAACACTAACAGTTTTGTAGGGGGAATTATGGCTTCTAGAAAGACTATCCGAATCAACTTTATGGGTATACCTTCTCAGCTCAAAGAATTGGTTTCAGAAATTCCCGATCATGCCCAGTTCATCAAAAGACATGGTTATCTACTTGACTTGGTTATCTCCGGTTTTGAAGAAGATATGATACATGTCCTATTCCAGTTCTTTGATCCGAAACACCATTGCTTTATATTCCCAGATTATCAGTTGGTTCCTACCTTGGAAGAGTTCTCTAAGCTACTTGGGATACCTATTCTTGACCAAATGCCATTCACCGGTCTAGAAAAGGTTCCTAGGTACAAAGACATTGCATCAGCCTTACATCTAAAGCGCTTAGACATTGAAGCCAATTGGGAAACTAGAAGTGGAGTTAAGGGTTTACTTGCTAAGTTCCTGATAAAGAAATCCCGAGAATTCCTCAAAGTTATGAGTTTCCATGCGTTCAAAGGCACTGTGGCCCTGCTAATCTATGGTTTGGTTCTATTTCCTAACTCGGACCAATTCATAGATGTCAACGCCATCAAGTTGTTTCTTACCCGCAATCCAGTGCCTACTTTACTTGGAGACATCGTACATTCTCTCCACACTCGTACTGCTAAAAGACAAGGAACTCTCATGTGTTGTATACCGTTACTTTCCAGGTGGTTTATTTCACACCTTCCTCCATCAGTTTTGAAGAACGAACAAAGGATGAAGTGGTCCCAAAGGCTAATGTCACTCTCTCATTCAGATATCCGTTGGAGTCTTTTCTCTCAAAAGGATTTCACATTCATTGAGCGTTGTGGAGATAATGTACCGCTACTTGGTATAAGGGAGGTATTACTTACAACCCTTCTTTAGCTCTACGTCAGTTTGGTTTTGCTTGAAGAGATGGTCCACATGATATGCTTCTCCAAGATATTGTGTTCGACTACAACCATGATCTCCAGAATTACCGACGAAGGTTCATACACGCTTAGGGCATGGTAAAGAAGACTGATACCAAGACTTTGGGGCACCAAAACTCCATTCCTTGGGAACCTTACCTCAAATGGGTGCGAGCTCGAGCTCAAAACCTCATGATGCCATTCACGCCTGTTTTACCAGTAATTATGGAACCTGTTGCTATAGGTGACGTACCCTATACCGTTATCCATCCTGACATGCCTACTGATTTTGAAGACTTGAAGAGATCCTGGATTCAACTAAAAGAAGAAAGGGATACGTTCGAAGCTCAATGCTATAAAAGCGAGAAGAAAGTGCTAGAGTTGACCAAGCTACTTCACGAGGAGCGAAACATCAACGCCTACCTCGGCACTAAGAGGAAGCGCCCATGGGAGACTTAGAGCTTTAGGATTTATATGTTTTTCTTTTTTGTTTTGAACTATCTTTTGTACTTAAAAAGAGAAAAAAATAATAAAAAGAAAACTAATAAATGTTTGTTCGTGCTTGTTTAACAAATTTAAATCTCTAGAGGTCCTTGAAAACATTGCATTGCATTCGCATAAACATTGCATATCATAGCATAACATTGCATCACAGGTACATTGAAGATTGGTTTTCTCATTCTCTCGCTATTTATTTGCGGAAATGGCTCTTGAACAGTCTGTCAAAGATCTCCAGGCTCAGAATGCTCAGTTCCAACAGATGTTCACCAGTTTGGTCCAAGGCCAAGAAGATCTGAAGAAGCTCATCAACCGAAAGAAGAAGGTTGTTGGTGTTCTCAACATGGGTAGACGTTACAAAGGTGGTCCTAAAATGGTCAGCCGGATAGAGCTCTCAGAAGGAAGTGTCAAGAATGAGGGGAGTGTCAAGGGTGATGACGAAGGCAGCCAGCGTGAATCTGAGAAGGAGAGGGAAGATCGCTATGATCATGACCAGTACTCTAATGAAGATGACAAGTACAAGCAACTTGAAGACCGTATGAATGCTGTGGAAAACCTGAAGATGTCCGGGCTGAATTTTGATGACCTGAGTCTCGTCCCTGGTGTGGTGATTCCTCCCAAGTTCAAAGTTCCCACTTTTGCCAAGTATGATTGCATGTCCTGTCCGAAACTACATTTGAAGTCCTATGTCCAGAAGATCAATCCCCACACTGATGATAGAAAGTTGTGGATGCACTATTTTCAAGAGAGTTTGTCCAGAACTCAATTTGAATGGTATTATCAGCTAGAGAATGACCGTATCCGTACTTGGAGTGACTTTGCAGATGCTTTCTATAGACAGTATGAATACAATGCTGAATTGACACCCACTCGCATCCAACTACAGAGCATGTCCATGGGTCGTGATGAGAAGTTCAAGGAGTATGCTCGAAAATGGAGAGACCTAGCAGGCAGAGTTCAACCACCCTTGTCCAATAGGGAGTTGGTTGATATGTTTATGGGAACACTGACAGACCCATTCTTCAATCATCTAATTGGAAACTCTTCAGCCGGATTCATTGAGCTGATATTGACAGGAGAACACATTGAAGCTGGTATCAAGAGTGGAAAGATTCATGTAGAGACATCTTCAAATGCTGCGAAGAGATCTTTTGGTGGTAAGAAAGAAGCTAACGCTGTGTATGGTCAGAAAAGCCGAGCCAAGACCGACCGTGCTCAATCTGTGGGGGCAGTTGTGATCTCCAATCCTACATCAGTACAACCTCAACGAGACAACGCGCGTAGCCAGAACGCGCCACGAAGACATTTTATGAAGATCAACATGCAGTTGTCGCAAGCCTTGCAACACATGTTGAAAGCAGAGCTGATTACTTTGAAGGATCCTCCTCAGAGTGTCAATACTTCCTCTCCGAGATACAATCCTAATGCTAAGTGTGCTTCCCACTCCAATAGCCCAGGGCACGACACTGACAACTGTTGGGCTCTGAAGAACAAGATTCAAGGTATGATTGAAGCTAAGCAGATTGAGTTTGATCCTCTTGTTGAGACTCCGAATGTGATTAACGTGCCTATGCCTAACCATGACAAGAGTTCCAATGCTGTTGGCGAGGATACTTATGTATTCAACATAGATGACTTGACCATTCCTCTGATGACTATTAAGAAGAATCTGCTGCAAGCCAAGCCGGTGTCAATCCAGGATGCCCAGAGAATTGCCGTTGGTGCCCATCTGCACCTGATGGTTGTGCTTGGTTGAGAAGACGTGTTCAGTGCATGATGGATAACCGTGAAATACTATTTCTGAAACCACCTGTGGAGAGTCTATGTGAAGACATGTCTAAGAAACTGAAGATCGAAGATGTGAATGAAGCTATACCGTCTGTGTGGGACACCTTGGGGCAGCCAAGTGGAAAATATGATTACATGGTGAAGTACACTGTTCCTGAAAGCTACAAAATTCCTATTAAAGATGTTAAGGCGACCGGATGGGGTGACAATTTCCCAGAAGACTATGCTGATGTTAACACGATAAGGATTTCCTCTGCTGATTCTGTGCCTAGAGTGGCACCTCTCATCATTACTTCTCCAAGACCAGTCCCATATTCCTCTGACAAGGCTATCCCTTGGAATTATGGAGCTGATGCTTACTATCATGTCGTCAAGCAAGACCCTCAGACCATTGAAGACCTTACAGTTGAAACTACCATTTTTGACATTGACAACATCACCGGATCAAGTAAGGTGACCAGAACCGGAAGAGTGTTCTCTCCAGAAATCTCTCCTCCAAAAGACACTGCGACTCCAGCTCGCATTCCAACTATTCAATCCATTCCCCAAGCTAGAGGGAAAGAACCAGTGACTCATCCTGCTCAGACAGAAGTACCAAAGGAAGTTGCTGAAGACACCTCCAAACAAGAAATTGAGGAAATTCTGAAGATTATCAAGAAGAGTGACTACAATGTTGTGGAACAGTTTGGACAGACCCCGTCCAATATCTCCATGCTTGCTCTGCTCTTGTGCTCCGAGGCTCATGCTAACGCCTTGGTGAAGTTTCTAAAGAATGCTCATGTGCCGCAAGACACTACTACTGACCAGTTTGAAGTTTGTATTGCTAGCCTGGCTGCCAACAACGGCCTAGGCTTCTCTGATGCTGATTTGACTCATGCCGGGAAGAAACAAAATAAAGCCTTGCACATCTCTATTGAATGCAAGGGCATTACATTGTCTCATGTTTTGGTGGATACTGGTTCTGCTCTGAACATCCTACCGAAGACTGATTTTGACCGACTAGATGATGAAGGGTTGGTTCTGAAGCCCAGTGATATAATTGTGAGAGCTTTTGATGGTTCTAAACGAACATTGGAGAGCTCATTCTGCCTGTTAAAATCGGTTCCCAGACTTTTGACTCCACTTTCTTCGTCATGGACATCCGTCCAGCTTACTCTTGCCTACTTGAACGCCCTTGGATACATGGGGCAGGTGCTGCTACCTCTACCTTGCATCAGAAGCTGAAGTACCCGGTGAAAGGGAAGATTGTTACAGTATGTGGTGAAGAAGAATATATGGTCAGTCATCTACAGTCATTCAGATACCTCGAGGTGGAAGGTGAATTCTTTGAGACTCCCTGTCAAGCTTTCGAAACAATCCCCAGAGTCATGCCTGTCGACTCTCCCGTCACCCCTGAAGTTACGCAAGTTCCGCCTAGGATGGCTTCGTTGAAAGATGCTCAAGCCGCAGTTGAAGAAGGAGGTAGTTCTATTTGGGGTCAGCTCCCTAATCTTCCTTTCAAATCTGACAAGACTGGTTTAGGCTTCACCATCAGAGGTCAGAAGATGATATGCCGCGAACGTGCCGACCAACTTCCTTTCCGCATCAGCCAGAGTGGAATCCATGCTATAGAAGACGACGACAACGACTTCGACATCAGCAAGTGGATCTTCCCAACTCCTGACAACGGACTCAGCCATTGGAAGACTGAAGACGTCATACCAATCTCCTTTAGACAGGAGTAATTGCTCTTGTTTTGATTTGCTTTTCATATTTTCTATATTTTGAACGATGAACTCTAAAGCCTAGTGCCTTGCCCGGGGCATCATGGCTCGTTTGTGAGGGTTATTATATGTCATTTGCATATTTTCATTCAATAAAATCGTTGGACTTTTGCATTCTATTTTTGTTTTCTTTCTTTTACTTTATCACCCCTTCAAAAAGCTATGCTTACACACACCCACGTGATACCCGCAGAATCACTCGAATCTCGTTGATAACGCTATGCTATTGCTAAATATGACTTGATAATCCGATCTACCAAGTCAAGGCGAAAGTGAGGAAGATTGTGAAGTGCCGGAGAACTTGTCGATTGCTACAAGAAGAGCGAGTTATCTGACTACGAAGAGCAAGTTGAGGTTGTGAATTTGGAGTCGATAAAGACGAAAAGAGATCAAGATAGGAGCGGGTCTTGAGAACGATGTTAAAGAAAGTTTGGTAGATGCTACGAGACTATATTGAGGTTTTGCTTGGTCGCGAAGACATGCGGGTTTAGACATTGATATTGTGGTACACCGATTGCCAACAAAGAAGGTTTTCTCCAAAGGAAAGGTTGTCGCATGCGTCACGAGATGTCGAGAAAATCAAAGCAAGTCATGAAGCGTTCAACGCCGTTTTAGTTGTTACTTCTTATCCAAAATGGGTTGCAAATGTGGTACCCGTACCTAAGAAGGATGGCAAGGTACGAATGTGTGTGGATTACGAGATCTGAACAAAGCGAGTCCGAAAGCGATTTTCCGCTCCCTCATATTGATGTTCGGTTGACAACACTCGCCAAAGAGGTTTTCTCCTTTATGGATGGTTTCTCCAATCGATCAAAATGGCTCCTAAAGACATGGAGAAGACTACTTTCGTTACGGAGGCACTTCGCTACAAGGTTATGCCGTTCGGACTGAAGAACGCAGGCGCCACTTATGAGCGTGCTATGGTGACATTATTTCATGACATGATTCATCACGAGATAGAGGTCTATGTCGACGACATGGTAGATCGATCACAGACTAAGGAAGAACACCTTGATTATCTGCGGAAACTATTTGATAGACTGAAGAAGTACAGATTGAGACTTAATCCCAACAAGTGCACCTTTGGAGTCAGATCCGGAAAACTCCTAGGGTTTGTTGTTAGTGGAAAAGGTATTGAGGTTGACCCTGCCAAGGTTAAAGCTATTCAAGAGATGCCAGCTCCCCGTACCGAGAAGGAGGTCAGAGGTTTCTTGGGCCGTTTGAATTACATTTCCAGATTCATTGCACATCTAACCGCTACTTGTGAGCCAATCTTCAAGTTACTGAAGAAAGATCAAGTGGTAGAATGGAACGACGCCGGTCGCTTTTGACAAAATCAAGGAGTACCTATGAATCCTCCTATCCCGATGCCACGCCGAAGGAAGACCTCTTATCATGTACTTGACGGTGTTAGAGAACTCAATGGGGTGTGTGTTGGGGCAACATGGCGAGTCCAGTCGAAAAGAGTATGCAATATACTACCTTAGCAAAAGTTTACCGGTGAAACAAGATACTCACAGCTGAGAAAACTTGCGCTTTGGCTGGCTGCTCGCGACTAAGGCAGTATATGTTGACTCACACTACCTTGTTGATTTCAAGATGGATCCGATAAAATACATATTTGAGAAACCAGCTCTCTCCGGAAGAATAACAAGATGGCAAATGATCTTGACCGAATACGACATCCAGTACACTTCTCAGAAGGCGATCAAATTTCCAGACGAAGATGTTTTGTTAGTTACAGATTGTGAAAAACCAGGTGAAGCAACTCGTTTTTCAAAAAAATCATTTAAAATGAATTTTCAAAACAACAATGAAATCGCCACCTAATTTTATTTGTTCTAGAAAGAACGGGGAAATATAGATAAAACCCACGAGAGAAAAGGATAAGACGGTCTACAAAATTAAGAGATATAGGTTCGGGAGTTGGTTATGCAAGGGGAAGGTATTAGCACCCCTCACATCCATCGTACTCGATGGTACCCATTTAGTTCAAAGTGTAGTTGTGTGTTAGTGTGAAAAATTTTACGATCTTCTAAGTTTAAAAATGAGAAAGAAAGAGAGAAGAAATGTTTTTATTATTTTTGAGTTTGACACGGTTTTGAAACCGTGTGCCTACGTACTCCCTCGTGCAATGGGAAAGTCAAAACTCCGTAGTTCTTCTAGAAAATATTGTTTGTTGATTGATTTTAAATGAAAAGACAAGTCGTCGTTTTTTAAAGGAGAAGACTCGTCTAACGTCCACAAGGTGTGATAAAGAATAAATGACTACGCACCAACATGAGAGAGGGTTTGAGAACGCCTCTAGTACTCAAGTGGAGAAGTCGAAAACCTTGGGAATAGAGGGAGAAGCATCTCAATTATAAATGAATCATGTCTAATCTTGAAAAGGTTTTAAAGGTAAAAGGTGCTTAGAGCGCACAAAAGAAGTTTGAGTGAGTTGAAATTGATTTTAAATTGGGGATGACAAGTACCAAAACGTTGGGCTATCCTCTAACGATTCAATACTCGAGATTGGTGATTGAGGTCAACCGATCATCTCTCATCCAAAATCTTTATTATGAAAAGAGTGAGGTGAAACAAAGTTCACTTTTATTAAGTGTATGGAATAAAGTATTTAAGTCATTGGGTTACCCTCTAATGGCCCAAATACTTTACATTTTAATTAAATCGTCGGGATATCCTCTAACGGTTCAATTAAATACCATAGCACTATGTTTTTTGTAGAAATTCATTTTTGAAAATAACTCGACGTTGGATCGAGGTTTGAGAAGAAGACTCGACGTTGGGTCGAATTTTATTGAAAGTGTTTTAAATGCTTGGTGAATGGAAAAAGAATAGGATCGAGATAATTGTAAATCACATGTAAAATCAACAAAGCCCATACAAGGTGGCCAACCTAAATATAAAATAATTAAATTACATGTGTACTAGCAAAGTGGGCTAGTCTACTAAGACGACCAATTGGAACAATTGATCGAAATAGGCTCACTGTAAGAAGGCCCAGGATCAAGCGTACATGTGTGCATGTGTGGTCATCGCGACGCTTCGTAGCTTTGTCGACTTACGGGTTTAAAATGATTCACAGTTATTAGTTTAAAAAAAATGATTTTTTTGGTTTTTGTGTAAGTGAAAAATAAAATAAATGTGCACTAGATAATTATTACAAGAATTGTTTTTGGGAGAGGGATACATGAATTATAAATGGGGATTAAATGGTAAAATAAAATAGAAAGCGGTAAATTAATTACAACACAACAAGGGGATTGGGATACATTATTTTCCGAATGGGGATGACAAAAATAAATTACAAGTCCATACAAACGTAAAAGAAAAAAAAAATAAATTAAATTCATAAGAAAATAATTATTATTATAAAGTTAATATCACTAAATTAATCCTCATTAAAAAAAAAATTTAAAGATACTAAAGTAATTCTAAACCAACTACAAAGTCTAAGGTTATAAAAAATAATTTTAAACAAAATCTAATCTAGACTAAAATTCTAAACTTACTAAATTAAATCTAAACTAAAATCAAATAAAAAATTATAAAATTACTAAATTAAAATATAAAATATATAAAGATTCTAAAGTTAGTAAATTAAATCTTAATCCAATAAATATTCAAAAGTTTACTAAATTAAATCTAAACTAAATAAAATCCTAAATATACTTAATTGAATCTAAAATAAAATAAAATTCTAAAGTTAATAAATTAAATCTAAATAAAATAAAATCCTAAAATTTATTAAACTAAATCTAAATTAAATAAAAAAGGTTAAAACACTTAGAATTAAAAAATTCAAAATTTATTCTAAAAATAAAAAATAAAAATTACTTAGCAATAAAAAAATTAAATCTAAACTATATTATTATTTTGATATTATACTTTAGAAAAAATATTTTAGTAATTAAAACAAACTAAATGAAAGAATGAGACAAAAGGGGGTATTAAATCTAAACTATATTATTATTTTTGATATTATACTTTAGAAAAAAATATTTTAGTAATTAAAACAAACTAAATGAAAGAATGAGACAAAAGAGGGTATTAAATCTAAATGGTAGCGATAATGAGTAAGGGGGCGAAATAATTACAAGTTCATATAAAATGAATATTAAAATAAAATAATTTATTGAATGCTAAAAAAATTAAAAATAGAAAAGAGGGGTGTGAATTAACTATACATGTTGCACATAGAAGTGGGTCAAGGCCCAAAGTTTATATTTTATTCTAAAATCTATTTAATAATAAATAAAATAATAATAATAATAATAATATAAAAAATAAAAATAAACAAAATAAAATAAAAATGAATAGGTGTAACGTTGCCACCCTTAAATTTCTCAAAATTAATTTTATTTTTGTTTTTTTTATATTTAAGAAACTAACTAATTACTAAAAAATAGTAAACACAAAAAATGTGGAGAAAAATTGGGGAAACCTAAGGACTAGTGCATCAGCCGCTACACACTCTATTGTCATTATAATTATTACTTATATTTTTTTACCAAATAAATTAAAAGAAAAAAAACAAGTCTTCTCTCTCACATTGCTAACTGCACGCTCATCGCCTCCTCTCTGTTTCGCAAAAACCTTACCTTTCTGCCAAACCAAATCACGCTTCATCTATCTTCCTCTGTTCCGATCGAAGACAGCAACAACAACTCACGATTTCTCAAACTCTATCAAAAGTATGAACAGTAAACACAATCCCTAATCCCCAATTCTATGTTATGAGCGATGGTTCAGAGGAAAAAAAACCAGTGATTACAAATTTATTGAACAAAAATCAGAAGAAGATTTGAAAGAAATAAAAAGTTACGCTTGCTCTTCTTCTTTGTCTCCGAATTTCAGATCTGGATCTACAAGTTTTATTTTTGATTCCTGTGCGTATCTGCGTCTACCTTTCACACGAAAACAGGTACGTTTGAACTTCACTTCATCTCCGTTTCTTCTGCAAGCTCTAATTCTGATTCCTGTTCGGTGGTGTGGTTATCATGGTGGGGTTGTTAGAACAAAATAAGTTGAAGAGGATGGGTTTAGCGGTAATATGAAGGAAACGGCGGAGGTAGTGTTGTTAGTGTTCAGGTTGAATGAAGATTGGTTTTTTGGTGTATGAGATTGTGATGAGATAAGATAGAGTTGAAGTTTTTGATAGGTTGGTTTTGTTTAAAGAATGCAGGGAGTATCTTGTGAGGTGATGGTCACAGTGAGGTTTGCTTCAGACAGATGAAGGGTCTTTTTTTTTTGTCCTCCCAAGTTTATGATTTGAAACTTGTTTTATAGGTAGATTGAAGATAGCAAGGACATTTTGCTAGCTGTTAGTAGTGGAATGGTTTTTTTTTGCTGTGAAATTGTACACAAAGTTGGTGGATTTATGTGGAGCAGGGTAGTGGAGGAGTTGCACTGATTTTGTTTGTTGTAATTTTCTGCAGGTTGTACAAGAGGTGGAGGAATCCGATGGAACTTGTACAATTTTCTGATAATATCCCTTTTTGTATTTTTGCAAGTATTGAAATGGTTATGTACAAAGGATGGTGGAAGGTAGTGAAAAATAATAATTTTTGTATTTTTTGAATTAAATTTATACAATTATTATATTTTTTGTATTATGTGAGGTATGTAAATGTGTACTGATGTATAAAAGGCTTGGTTAATTGTAACAATGAGAAACTAATTTTGGATTTGACTAAAGAATAACAAAAAAGAATTAATGCAATTTTGAAATAAAAATATGAATTTAATTAACAATTAAACTTATTAATTAAAAGAAAATAAATTCAATTAATAATAAGAGTAATTATTATTAAAAAAAACAAATTTCACTTAATCAATCAAATAATAAAAACTACTTGTGGAATAGCTACAAATATGCAAAAATTGAATTAACTACCACATATTACTCTAATAATTATTCTAGAAGATTAATATAAATTGATTGAGAGGGAGAAAATAAAATAAATAAATAACAACTAAATCATGTTAATACAATTTTAATTCTTAGTCACACTTAATCATCATTTTTTTTTAAAAAGAAATGTATAATTATCCACAATAACAAAATAAAATGCAATCAAATATAAATATAAAAAAAAAGTGAATTAACTTGTCATTGACTAAAAAAATGTGAAAATGTAAATATCAAAATATGCCAAAAGTACAAATGATTGAAAATTTTATTAAAGATTAAAATGAGGTATGCATGATATCAAACAACTAACCTGGAAACGAAATGCTCTACGCATGATGCGTATGCACTGAGTGAATGCCTTTTTTTATTTAATATAAATACAATGTAAGTAGAAAAATAGCAGGGTAAAATTTGGGGTGCAATAGCTTTATTTAAATATCTTCAACCAGATGATATGAAGATGATCAAGCTTCATATTATCGCAGTTGGAGATAGTTAAATATCGAAAACCCAAAATTTTGCCCTGAGATGCAATAGGCGTGATGAACGACATATGAAGAGAATGCAATGAATGCGATATTTTTTATATATATATATATTTTTTTTAATGATGTATGATATGAGACAGACTCTGCGAAAATTGTTGGAAAGAAACTGGAAATTAGAAATTTGTGGTAAATTGACTGATACAACACGGAAGACAAAACATCCAATAATGGCTTTGGATGAAAAAAGACTCGACATCTAATAATGGATTTAGATGGAGGGACTCGATATCTAATAATGGCTTTAGATGGAGAAAGATCACAATATCCAATAATGGCTTTGAATAAGGTGATAAAGGCATAACACCCAATAATGGCTTTGGATGAAAAAAGACTCGACATCCAATAATGGCTTTAGATGGAGGGACTCCACATCTAATAATGGCTTTATATGGAGAAAGATCACAATACCTAATAATGGCTTTGAATAAAGTGAGAAAGATATATCATCCAATAATGGCTTGGGATGAAAAAAGACTCGACATCCAATAATGGCTTTAGATGGAGGGACTCCACGTCTAATAATGGCTTTAGATGAAGAAAGATCACAATACCCAATAATGGCTTTGAATAAAGTGAGAAAGATATATCATCCAATAATGGCTTGGGATGAAAAAAGACTCGACATCCAATAATGGCTTTAGATGGAGGGACTCCACATCTAATAATTGCTTTAGACGGAGAAAAATCACAATATCCAATAATGGCTTTGGATGAAGGAAGATCACAATATCCAATAATGGCTTTGAATAAAGTGAGAAAGGCATAACATCCAATAATGGCTTTGGATGAAAAAAGGACCGACATCTAATAATGGCTTTAGATGAAGGGTGAAACAAGGCATCCAGGAATGGCGTTGGAGTGACAAAGAGACAGACATCCAGGAATGGCACTGGAGTGGAAAATAGACAGACATCCAGGAATGGCACTGGAGTAAAAGATAGAGACATCCGTGAATGGCAGGTGAAAATAGACAGACATCCAGGAATGGCACTGGAGTGAAAAATAGACAGACATCCAGGAATGGCACTGGAGTGAAAAATAGACAGACATCCAGGAATGGCACTGGAGTGGAAAAATAGACAGACATCCAAGAATGGCACTGGAATGAAAAAGAGACAGACATCCAGGAATGACACTGGAGTGAAAACTAGACAGACATCCAGGAATGGCACTGGAGTGAAAAATAGGCAGACATCCAGGAATGGCACTGGAGTGGAAAAATAGACAGACATCCAAGAATGGCACTGGAATGGAAAAATAGATGACATCCGTGAATGGCAGGAGTGAAAAATAGATGACATCCGGAATGGCACTGAGTGGAAAAATAGGCACATCCGTGAATGGCACTGGAATGGAAAAATAGACAGACATCCAGGAATGGCACTGGAATGAAAAAGAGACAGACATCCAGGAATGGCACCGGAGTGGAAAGAGATAGACAGATTGACATCTGTTTTGGTAGGTACCAAGTAAGTTGGATTTTGACTGAAAGGTAAGATATTGACTGCAACAAGACCTCAGGAAATGCAAATGAGGATAAAACACTCTTGCTATGCATGATTTTGTGATGCATGATATATGAATGATCTATGCATGTAGTATGTAATGCAAGACATTTATGACAACGGAGATTGACTCTTTTATGGAGGTAAGATGGGAACTATGATTCCTCAACACGGGGAACACTGCCAACTCTGCTTAGAGAGAATACGTCTTGAGAAACACCTCTAACACACTTGTGAACTGTATTGAACAGATGATCCTTGGAGGAAGGACTGAAGTGCTGCTTGGGGATTGCCCCTGATTAGCTGATTGTTGAAGATAAATTGATAATGGCTTCAGCTGAACGTTGATGGAAATGAACTGAGGGAAAAGAGTGCCCCGGTATAAGTCTTGAAAAAGATCTTCTGATTAAAACAATTATGATAATGACTTGCACCGAGCAACAAATCTTGAACTGATTCACAACAGGATCTGAAAGATACTTGCCCCATATTAGGATCACTGACCAAGTTTCCTAACAGTTTGGACTTCCTTGATGAGGAGGAAAACTTGTTTACAAGCAAAAATTGTTTATTCAAGCATGGTAAATTTAATGCAAAGTTCATGCAAAAGTTTTGAAATAAAAATCATTTTTTTGAAATGATGTAATTGTTGTATAGAAAATGGATCGCTGGTTAAAACACAGTGGTTTAAAAATTTAAAAGTGAGAGAGAAAACAACAGTATGGATATACCAATACAATTGATTTGCAAAAGACCTTAGGAGTCATATTACGCAACCTTGTTGTAGTATGCTTTCAAGAGAAACCTGGCTTCAATTAGGTCTTTCGAGGGTTGTAACGTGGTCTGGTTCACGGTTTAAGAAATAAAGGATAAAGGCTCAAAATTTATTTGTACCCAACCCAATCTTCGTGATGTTCTTCAGTCCTACGCTCAGTTAAACTCAGATTGTGCATTTAGGTTCCAATAGATTTTGGACTTTACACTGATAGGAATGATGATGGCTCAGAAGTTGATATATTCTTGAGATAACAGTCACTTCTTTTTTGCAACATTTTGCTGTTTGAGGACTTTTGTCAACTCTTGTTTGAATTTCGTCATCCCTAACTTTTGCTGAACTGCCCGCTTTAGATTACGGTAAGCGGGATGCCCTAATTTTTTATATATATTTTTGGAAAGACAGTGACTGCTTGACTTTTATGATTACGGAGAACCATCATCATCACTTTTACTTGTATGACATCTTCGACACTTATTTGATGTGTGAAGGAAAGTTAATTGAATACATCCTTTATAGAAAGGCTCCTTGAATGAATGCACATCCGAATTAAACTGAGAAATACCCTGCCCCAGGTTAAAAATTATGGGTTTTTTCGTATAGAAAGAGGCTCCAACTTCTAGGCTCGAAGGGGTTGACAAGGGACTAACTTCCTTATTTCTCCAGTGTTTGGGAATTGAAACAATGCCTGTATATCATCAGCAAAGTTTTATTCGAAAGCATACCAACAACAATTATGGGTATCTTGTTTTTATCATCCTCCCTCCAATCTTTGCAAAAACAAAAGTTTGGTAAAGAAATTAAACGAGGAAACTATATATTTGAAAAGAAAGCAGCAAACAAATATTATTTGAATCAAAAGAGTGCAATGCTCATTTCATTAAAATTAACTTGAAATTACAAACAGGATTTGAAAGTAATAATTTAACATAAACTAGGGAAAATGCAAACAGAAAGAAACATGGCCTAGTGACTAATCAGTTACAAGGATGAGTTGTCCTGTCTGAAACACTGGCTTTAGGAGGTGACTTGGGATATTCTGACCCGTCTTCAGCCACTTTTTCCTGGCAACGGATTATTGATAACATTTGGTGGAGGATCTCCAAAATTTATCTCCTTGCTTCTGACTAGCTCTTGAACCCTAGCCTTCAACGCAGTTCCCAAATCGTGACCTCGATGGAATTCGCAATGAAGATCGACACGAATCCTTGGGAGAGGATCGGAGGAGTTAGAGATCTAGTTGTGATTAGACCTAGTTCAACCAAATGAGGATACAATTCGGTAAGTTATTGGGATAGGTCAAATTGACCCCTACTTGCATTACGATTCGATTTTGTCCAACAACTTGGCGTTGAGGAATCTGGATTGGTTGAACCTTGACTGCAGGAGTGACAGCATCTACTTGTGGTTGGTCATAGTATTGAGGCCTACGGCGAGGTCCTCCTCTTTCAATTCTGACAGCATTAGTTTCACCTTCCTTCTTCTTATGGAAGTTTCAAAGATCTCTTGGCACCACGGAGGGTTCACCAAAGACACTTTTCCTCTTTTAATTCTAGCCTTTGGCCAATAGTTACTAAATCGGAAGGGAGGACACACTACCAATCATTTTCTCCCAATAGAAAGGAGACAAAGTATCCATAAACAAACCAGTGAGCTCCTTCTCAGATAAAGGTGGTTCAACTTGTGAGGCCAACTCTCTCCACCGTTGAGCGTATTCCTTAAAAGATTCCTTATCATTCGAGACATGTTTTGCAATTGACGCGATCGAGCCATGTCAAGATTGTAGTGGTATTGTTTCATGAAAGCATTAATCGATCCTGAAGCATTGAATATGGTCTTTCTCAAGTCCCATATACCATTTCAATGAAGCTCCACCAGTGTCTTGGAAGCAGTGGATAAGAAGCTTGTCATTCCTCGTATAAGGACATTTTCACAAGTACATCAAGAAATGACTTTTGGACAAGTATGCCTTGTATTTCTCGAAATCGAGTTTTGAACTTATGAGGCATAACGGATCGAAACCAAACACATGTTCTCTGCAGAATACCAAAGACATCGTTGCCTTCCATAGCTCTCATCCTTCTTTCCAAAGTCGATATTGCTCGCGGACTTCTTCAAGTTCATCAAAATCTTCTCGACTCACACTTGTGGAGTGTCGACGGTAATCAAAGAGAGGATTCTCATAAGCAACTTGTGCGAGGGTTGATGCACAAAGGTCGATGAGGAGCAGATGCATGATCGGTTGAGGCTCGGCGGAGCTCGGAAAGCTGGTCGGGAAGACTCGCCAACCATTGGAGTAGTTGCAGGGTGGAGCGTAATTTCGGGTAACCCAAATTCGCCAAGTAATGGCGCATCTGAGAAGACTGAGGATCAACAACAGCAGCTGAGACTTCAGAAATTACAGTCCTTTGAGGTTGTTCACCTCTGGCGATTAGAACTTGCATCATTTCGGTAAGTCTAGTCATGCCTGACTTCAACTCATCGATTTCCATTTGGACTTCTGCATTATGTTGTTCTTGGTATTCCATTCTTCTCTTGACGTTGGCTCTAGTTCCGTGCTCGTGCAGAGGAATCAGCTTGACAGTAAATCAACAACTGAAGATGGAGACAGACGAAATGAGTCTTTTGACAACTTGGATGTATGAAACATGCAGATTATGCAATGTAATGTTATTAATGCAAAAGATGTGATGAAATGCAATGTCACATATATAAATGGAATGCAACATAATAACAGTAACAGGTTCACAGGGATGTGAAACAGGGATGGTACAGGTAATCAAACAACTTAATTAGGTGGGATCCTATGATAGGATGGCTTTAAGTTTTCTACCCAATAAACACTATTATCGAGAGGCCTACGTGGTAATAGTATTTGGAAAAGTATACCCGAATCTTAAATAAATAAAATTTGCGTTTGGTCTCAGTTAGGACAACATGAACAAACTTAGAGTTATAGGTCATTTGTCCAAGATTGATGTCTGCGCTATCGCGGCCAACAACCTCCTTAAAACAACCAACTCTAAGCGAGTCTTCGGGGCCAACAAGACAATGGAGTCAGGTGGACCTAGGCTACGCAACCCCTCTATTCTTAAAAAGGTGACCTAGAAGCCTGGGTAGTGGGCTTATCTATGCATCAAATGATCCCATCAAGAATTCCCACACAATGGATATATAAACAAGATAATAAATGAAGCATAGAAAAATAAATAACCGAAACATAAACATAAGATAAAGTACAAAGAAGAAAGTAAAATAAAACGATAAACACACAACCACACAAAGAACTAAACTAGGGTTAACTCGCTTGAGAAAATATCCCCAGTGAAGTCGCCAACTGAAGCAACTCGTTTTTCAAAAAAATCATTTAAAATGAATTTTCAAAACAACAATGAAATCGCCACCTAATTTTATTTGTTCTAGAAAGAACGGGGAAATATAGATAAAACCCACGAGAGAAAAGGATAAGACGGTCTACAAAATTAAGAGATATAGGTTCGGGAGTTGGTTATGCAAGGGGAAGGTATTAGCACCCCTCACATCCATCGTACTCGATGGTACCCATTTAGTTCAAAGTGTAGTTGTGTGTTAGTGTGAAAAAATTTTACGATCTTCTAAGTTTAAAAATGAGAAAGAAAGAGAGAAGAAATGTTTTTATTATTTTTGAGTTTGACACGGTTTTGAAACCGTGTGCCTACGTACTCCCTCGTGCAATGGGAAAGTCAAAACTCCGTAGTTCTTCTAGAAAATATTGTTTGTTGATTGATTTTAAATGAAAAGACAAGTCGTCGTTTTTTAAAGGAGAAGACTCGTCTAACGTCCACAAGGTGTGATAAAGAATAAATGACTACGCACCAACATGAGAGAGGGTTTGAGAACGCCTCTAGTACTCAAGTGGAGAAGTCGAAAACCTTGGGAATAGAGGGAGAAGCATCTCAATTATAAATGAATCATGTCTAATCTTGAAAAGGTTTTAAAGGTAAAAGGTGCTTAGAGCGCACAAAAGAAGTTTGAGTGAGTTGAAATTGATTTTAAATTGGGGATGACAAGTACCAAAACGTTGGGCTATCCTCTAACGATTCAATACTCGAGATTGGTGATTGAGGTCAACCGATCATCTCTCATCCAAAATCTTTATTATGAAAAGAGTGAGGTGAAACAAAGTTCACTTTTATTAAGTGTATGGAATAAAGTATTTAAGTCATTGGGTTACCCTCTAATGGCCCAAATACTTTACATTTTAATTAAATCGTCGGGATATCCTCTAACGGTTCAATTAAATACCATAGCACTATGTTTTTTGTAGAAATTCATTTTTGAAAATAACTCGACGTTGGATCGAGGTTTGAGAAGAAGACTCGACGTTGGGTCGAATTTTATTGAAAGTGTTTTAAATGCTTGGTGAATGGAAAAAGAATAGGATCGAGATAATTGTAAATCACATGTAAAATCAACAAAGCCCATACAAGGTGGCCAACCTAAATATAAAATAATTAAATTACATGTGTACTAGCAAAGTGGGCTAGTCTACTAAGACGACCAATTGGAACAATTGATCGAAATAGGCTCACTGTAAGAAGGCCCAGGATCAAGCGTACATGTGTGGTCATCGCGACGCTTCGTAGCTTTGTCGACTTACGGGTTTAAAATGATTCACAGTTATTAGTTTAAAAAAAATGATTTTTTTGGTTTTTGTGTAAGTGAAAAATAAAATAAATGTGCACTAGATAATTATTACAAGAATTGTTTTGGGAGAGGATACATGAATTATAAATGGGGATTAAATGGTAAAATAAAATAGAAAGCGGTAAATTAATTACAACACAACAAGGGGATTGTGATACATTATTTTCCGAATGGGGATGACAAAAATAAATTACAAGTCCATACAAACGTAAAAGAAAAAAAAAAAATTAAATTCATAAGAAAATAATTATTATTATAAAGTTAATATCACTAAATTAATCCTCATTAAAAAAAAAATTTAAAGATACTAAAGTAATTCTAAACCAACTACAAAGTCTAAGGTTATAAAAAATAATTTTAAACAAAATCTAATCTAGACTAAAATTCTAAACTTACTAAATTAAATCTAAACTAAAATCAAATAAAAAATTATAAAATTACTAAATTAAAATATAAAATATATAAAGATTCTAAAGTTAGTAAATTAAATCTTAATCCAATAAATATTCAAAAGTTTACTAAATTAAATCTAAACTAAATAAAATCCTAAATATACTTAATTGAATCTAAAATAAAATAAAATTCTAAAGTTAATAAATTAAATCTAAATAAAATAAAATCCTAAAATTTATTAAACTAAATCTAAATTAAATAAAAAAGGTTAAAACACTTAGAATTAAAAAAAATTCAAAATTTATTCTAAAAATAAAAAAATAAAAATTACTTAGCAATAAAAAAAATTAAATCTAAACTATATTATTATTTTTGATATTATACTTTAGAAAAAAATATTTTAGTAATTAAAACAAACTAAATGAAAGAATGAGACAAAAGGGGGTATTAAATCTAAACTATATTATTATTTTTGATATTATACTTTAGAAAAAAATATTTTAGTAATTAAAACAAACTAAATGAAAGAATGAGACAAAAGAGGGTATTAAATCTAAATGGTAGCGATAATGAGTAAGGGGGCGAAATAATTACAAGTTCATATAAAATGAATATTAAAATAAAATAATTTATTGAATGCTAAAAAAATTAAAAATAGAAAAGAGGGGTGTGAATTAACTATACATGTTGCACATAGAAGTGGGTCAAGGCCCAAAGTTTATATTTTATTCTAAAATCTATTTAATAATAAATAAAATAATAATAATAATAATAATAATATAAAAAATAAAAATAAACAAAATAAAATAAAAATGAATAGGTGTAACGTTGCCACCCTTAAATTTCTCAAAATTAATTTTATTTTTGTTTTTTTTATATTTAAGAAACTAACTAATTACTAAAAAATAGTAAACACAAAAAATGTGGAGAAAAATTGGGGAAACCTAAGGACTAGTGCATCAGCCGCTACACACTCTATTGTCATTATAATTATTACTTATATTTTTTTACCAAATAAATTAAAAGAAAAACAAGTCTTCTCTCACATTGCTAGCACGCTCATCGCCTCCTCTGCTTTCGCGAAAACCTTACCTTTCGCCAAACCAAATCACGCTTCATCTATCTTCCTCTGTTCGATCAAGACAGCAACAACAACTCACGATTTCTCAAACTCTATCAAAAGTATGAACAGAAACACAATCCCTAATCCCCAATTCTATGTTATGAGCGATGGTTCGAGGAAAAAAAAACCGGTGATTACAAATTTATTGAACAAAAATCAGAAGAAGATTTGAAAGAAATAAAAAGTTACGCTTGCTCTTCTTCTTTGTCTCCGAATTTCAGATCTGGATCTACAAGTTTTATTTTTGATTCCTGTGCGTATCTGCGTCTACCTTTCACACGAAAACAGGTACGTTTGAACTTCACTTCATCTCCGTTTCTTCTGCAAGCTCTAATTCTGATTCCTGTTCGGTGGTGTGGTTATCATGGTGGGGTTGTTAGAACAAAATAAGTTGAAGAGGATGGGTTTAGCGGTAATATGAAGGAAACGGCGGAGGTAGTGTTGTTAGTGTTCAGGTTGAATGAAGATTGGTTTTTTGGTGTATGAGATTGTGATGAGATAAGATAGAGTTGAAGTTTTTGATAGGTTGGTTTTGTTTAAAGAATGCAGGGAGTATCTTGTGAGGTGATGGTCACAGTGAGGTTTGCTTCAGACAGATGAAGGGTCTTTTTTTTTTGTCCTCCCAAGTTTATGATTTGAAACTTGTTTTATAGGTAGATTGAAGATAGCAAGGATATTTTGCTAGCTGTTAGTAGTGGAATGGTTTTTTTTGCTGTGACATTGTACACAAAGTTGGTGGATTTATGTGGAGCAGGGTAGTGGAGGAGTTGCACTGATTTTGTTTGTTGTAATTTTGCAGTTGTACAAGAGGTGGAGGAATCCGATGGAACTTGTACAATTTTCTGATAATATCCCTTTTTGTATTTTTGCAAGTATTGAAATGGTTATGTACAAAGGATGGTGGAAGGTAGTGAAAAATAATAATTTTTGTATTTTTTGAATTAAATTTATACAATTATTATATTTTTTGTATTATGTGAGGTATGTAAATGTGTACTGATGTATAAAAGGCTTGGTTAATTGTAACAATGAGAAACTAATTTTGGATTTGACTAAAGAATAACAAAAAAGAATTAATGCAATTTTGAAATAGAAATATGAATTTAATTAACAATTAAACTTATTAATTAAAAGAAAATAAATTCAATTAATAATAAGAGTAATTATTATTAAAAAAAACAAATTTCACTTAATCAATCAAATAATAAAAACTACTTGTGGAATAGCTACAAATATGCAAAAATTGAATTAACTACCACATATTACTCTAATAATTATTCTAGAAGATTAATATAAATTGATTGAGAGGGAGAAAATAAAATAAATAAATAACAACTAAATCATGTTAATACAATTTTAATTCTTAGTCACACTTAATCATCATTTTTTTTAAAAAGAAATGTATAATTATCCACAATAACAAAATAAAATGCAATCAAATATAAATATAAAAAAAAATGTGAATTAACTTGTCATTGACTAAAAAAATGTGAAAATGTAAATATCAAAATATGCCAAAAATACAAATGATTGAAAATTTTATTAAAGATTAAAATGAGGTATGCATGATATCAAACAACTAACCTGGAAACGAAATGCTCTACGCATGATGCGTATGCACTGAGTGAATGACTTTTTTTATTTAATATAAATACAATGTAAGTAGAAAAATAGCAGGGTAAAATTTGGGGTGCAACACCAGGCCCAGACGAAGGACCTGAACAAGGATCCCGATGTACCATGGTCTTTGATGGAGCCTCGAACGCACTTGGCAATGGCATAGGCGCCATCATTACCTCCCCTACAGGCGGACACACGCCTTTCACCGCCCGATTATGTTTCAGTTGCACCAACAACATGGCCGAATACGAAGCGTGCATCATGGGTATTAAAGCTGCTATTGACTTAAGAATCAAGTTCTTACAAGTGTATGGAGACTCAACGTTGGTGATCAGTCAGATTAAGGGAGAGTGGGATACGAAGCATCCGAATCTTATTCCATATTGAGAGCATGTTTTGAGTTTGATCCCCTACTTCGAAGAGATCACTTTTGATCACATTCCACGAGAAGAGAATCAGGTGGCAGACGCATTAGCTACTATGTCGTCTATGTTCAAGGTCAGATGGGACAACGAGGCTCCCTAGATCATCATTGAGAAGTTTGACGAACCAGCGTATTGTAATGAGCTTGATACAGAAGAGAAACCTCGGTACTACGACGTGAAGAGGTATCTTGAGACTCAGGAATATCCCGCAGGGGCATCTGTCAATGACAAGAAATTTTTGAGAAGGTTCGCATCCAAATTCTTCCTCAGCAACGACATCTTATACAAGCGCAATCACGACTTGTGTTTACTCCGCTGTGTAGACCGGAAAACAGCAGAATGTATCATGGAAGAGTTAAACGAAGGCGCATTTGGTACCCACTCCAGTGGTCATACGATGGCTAAGAAGATTTTGAGAACAGGTTACTATTGGTCCACCATGGAAGCTGATTGTCACCGCTACACTCGATCTTGTCACAAATGCCAGATTTATGCCGACAAAGTGCACGTACCTCCAGTACCTCTGAATGTTCTAACAGCTCCTTGGCCTTTTGCAATGTGGGGCATTGACATGATTGGAGAAATCAATCCCACCGCTTCCAACGGACATCGTTTCATCCTTGTGGCAATTGATTATTTCACCAAATGGGTAGAAGCAGCCTCATTCGCATCTGTTACCAAGAATGTTGTGGCTCGATTCATCAAGCATAATCTTATTTGTCGGTATGACACTCCCGAAAGGATTATCACAGACAATGGCTCCAATCTCAACAACAAGATGATCACCGAACTCTGCACGCAGTTCAAGATCAAACATCACAATTCTTCTCCTTATCGGCCTAAGATGAATGGCGCAGTGGAAGCCGCCAACAAGAACATTAAGAAGATTATACAGAAGATGACAGTGACTTACAAAGATTGGCATGAGATGTTACCATTTGCTCTTCATGGTTATCGCACTACAGTACGGACATCAACAGGGGCAACCCCCTTTTCTCTTGTATATGGTATGGAGGCAGTCCTACCAATTGAGGTTCAGATACCCTCAACCAGAGTCCTCCAGGACGCAGAGTTAGGTGAAGACGATTGGATCCAGACTCGCCTTGACCAGATTAACTTGATTGATGAGAAACGACTCGCATCCATTTGTCATGGACAAATCTATCACAAGCGAATGATCAGAGCATTCAACAAGAAGGTCAAGCACCGAGTTTACCAAGTCGGTGATCTAGTAGTCAAGCGCATCATCCTACCACAAGGTGATCCCAGGGGCAAATGGACTCCCACCTACGAGGGACCATTTGTAGTCAAGACAGTATTTTCCGGCGGAGCTATGATACTTAGCACCATGGATGGTGAAGACTTCCCACACCCTGTGGACGTGGACATAGTCAAAAAATACTACGCATAAAAGAGACCCGCTAGGTCGATTGGCCTAGGCAAAAATAAGGGCATCCTGGCAAACCAAAAGGGGTTCGGGCAAAAGTTAAGGATATATATACAAAAAATGTACACCCGGCAAGTCGAAAACCTGAAAAGGCGGCTTGGGCAAAAAGGGGTATCCCGGTAGACTGAAAACCCGAAAGGGCGGTCTAGGCAAAAGTTAGGGATTTAAGCGTATGACTATGTCTCGTCCCGATCACCCATTTCCAGACTACTATCAGCATTCAAGATTCAAATGGCGAAAATCAATTCACTCACTTTCTATTGACAGCAAGGAGATGAGATAGTTAAAATATATGAGTACTAGCATAGTTGGAACTTGACGAGATTGTTTCCGCATAGCTTTTTACCTTTTCTTGTGTATAAACTACTTGGCCATACGCCACATTTCAAATAAATACGAGTTCTTTCTCTTTTCAATTTTTTTTGTTTGCATAAAGTCCAACGTTTGCTTTGAATGATTATATGCATATAACAATAAAAATCTATTCACAAACATGCGAAAAGTGAACATGCGAAAGTAATTACTACAGGCTCTAGGAATTGAGATGACGACAAAGGTCACCAAAACACTCCCTTGCAGAGCATGATCCCCACAGAGGTGTTGCTCGCTATAAACCTTCCACAAAGGAGTATACGTTAGTCCCCGAGCAGTGATTCCACTCAACTAAATCATGTTACATCACTCTTCGAGCAATAATATGTCATCCCGAGCCGAGGTATTTGTCCCCAGCAGAATATCTCTCAACAATTCCCCTTTTCCCCGACAGCAGCAGTATCCAGACTTGAAACTTGGTCAGATAGTGCACCGGAGGAAACCTACATCTTTTATTCCCCAGTCAGAGATTACAATGGGCTCCAGATTCTTCTAACCCGGTCTCCCAACAACTACCAAAATACTCTCCAGCAAGGTTTACACACAAAATCCCCGGCAGAGTACCTCCAAGATTCTCCCCAACAGGGTCTACACACAAGATCCTCGCCAGCGTATCTTTACTATTCTCAACAATATCTGGACTCAAGACTTGGTCAGATAGTGCACCGGAGGAATCAAGGTTATCTTTATTCTCAGGATTTACATCCTCAAACAGAAGTCAGAAATCTCCAAGCAGAGCATCCGCATCTTCTTCAAGATGGATATGTTTTGAAATACCACAACATCTATCATTCATACATTACTCATAAAAGTCGTAATTTGTGCATATGTCGTTCATACACATCGTCATGCATCATACTTTGCATAAGACTAACAATATTCTATCAAAGTTTCCTTTGTTTTTCCCCAAGCAGGTGAAAATCACTTCTAAAAACAAACAGGTCCAAGATTAATGCCCGCCGACGGAAAACTATCGAACGACCGCCTAGTTGTCCTCGACAATGGTCTAGGATTAATGCCGAATCCGACGGAAAACTATCGACGACCGCCCTAGTTGTCCTCCGACAACTGGTCCAGGATTAATGCCCGAAGCCAGACGGGAAAACTATCTGAACGACCGCCCTAGTTGTCCTCCGACAACAGATCCAAGATTAATACTCGAATCCAGACGGGAAAACTATCTGAACGATCACAAGTTATCCTCCGATAACAGGCATTGGATCAATACCCGAAGCACAACAAGGAAGTTATCCACATTTTGCCGACTATTATCCTCTCAGAGCAATCAATACGAAGATTTGTTCTGACTCTCTCTTATTATCTACAGCAACTATAGAGTCTAGCGTACGACTCAGTTGTCTTGGTTGGCATCTTAAGCCCATCTCCGACTACTTGTCAACATTTCTCCACCTTCAGAATGCTACATATTTGGTTAAAAAACCAATACAAACCAATAACTTCATTCAAAGATGAGCACGAAGTCTAACGTATGACTCCCCTCCAGATGGCATCTTAAGCCCATCTCCATGCTCCTTTCACTTCAGGAAACATCTACAGAGCCTAGCGTACGGCTCACCCCCCAGCATCAATCTTTCCAGATGGCATCTTAAGCCCATCTTCGACGTCTCTCCTATTCAAACAACAATCTCGAGTCTAGCGTACGACTCATTCCCCGATGAAGTCTCCACCTTCTCCAAATGGCATCTGTAAGCCCATTCCCGCATCATCAGTTAACAGCGAGTGCAAATTTTCAGGTGTACTCGAGTGTTCAATCATCTTCTACCCCCAGGTCGCGAAAGGCAAACATACCAATCTAACCCTTCCAGTACAAGAACATTGAACAGGGGCAGCTGTCATACCCCAAAATTTGCCCTCCTATTCCTCAAGACATTTCATACATCTATGCTCAAGGATTCCTCAAGGGTTGATCAGACAAACCCTCTCCTAGACAATCAACCCAAACTAGGGTTTGGCAATTCTCATATCCAGATGGATTTCCAACATATCCAATGGTCATCATGCATCCTCATATGCTTCAAATATTCTCCATGTCAAGTTTCAAGCTCCACAAGTCAAGTTTCCTCAAACAATTGCTCAGATGGTTGAAAATCAATTGTATTGGACAAAAAGTCAATTATGGTCAACATACAGTCAAACTTCTTGGTTTTTGGTCAACATCCTCATTTTGAAGTTACATTCATCATTTGATCAAGGGTTGATCATGATTCATCAAGAAAACTCAAGATTTGCTCAAAAGTCAAACTTTCTAAATTAGGGTTTCTCAGTGAAAAGTCAACCAAACTTTGACTGAGCATAACTTCTTCATACTTTCTCAGAAATTTTTCCACCACCTCTTTTTTTTGAAGGAAATCCAATTCTCTACAACTTCATGTCTCACAAGAATGTTCAAAAAATGCTTCATTTGGAAGGTATGGATCAAAACATTACAGGTCCTTTTCAAAGTCAACAAAAAGTCAACATTTTGTTTTGAAGATATATTGAGCATGGAAACTCCAATTGAGATGAAACCAAAGAGTTTGGTTAGAGGAATCTTAGAGATTTCCAAAAAGTCTAAAAACACTAAAAAATGTGGAAAATTGAGCAAAATACACCATTCACAAGTTGAGCATTTTTGAACAATTGCACAAAAGGAGATATTTGTCAAAATGCAATTTTTTCCAAATGGGCCTATAATTTTATGATCTAAACTTGTTCATAATATTATTTGTGACCTATTGATGCTTTGCCATGACAATTTTCTATTTTATTGATTTATTTTTGAATTTTAAACCATTTAATTCAAAATTAAATTATATAAAATATGAAAATAAGATATTTTTCCAAAAGGAGTGAATTTATATCAAACTTGAGGTCCAAGATAGCCCATGGAACATACCAAATTCGTGCTAGCTCTCACATTGAAGAGAAAATCAAATTTTTTCCAAAATTTGATTTTATTTGAAAAGAATTTATTGCACATTCAAGATCAAATCTTTTTTCACTCTCTTTGCCCTCTCAATTCACTCTATAAATACTCAGCCTATTGCACATCAAAGAGGAGGAAACCCTAGCCCCATACACAACCCTTATTTTTCCAAAATTTTCCAAAAAAGTTGCAATTTTCGATTTCCAATCTCCAGCCAGATTCAAGGTGTTTTGAGCATTCTATTATGCTCCTGAGGTTCCCAGGGATCGATCCCAACTCGTACTTGAAGCCAAACCATCCAGAATCGTGCTCCCTAACACTCACCGGTTTGTTATTTTTCTTGAAATCGATTTCAAAAATCCATGCATTCTTGACTGTTTTTGTTTGTTTTTTGAGTTCAGGAGATCTATTAGAACGTGTTTGACGTATAACATGTGAGGTTTAACGCCAGGATGAAGGTTTGCCATTGTTAGGGCAGATTTTATCATCTTCTTCGAAACTCACGATACAACCGTTTTCAAGCCAAAATGATGGCACCATTGAACTCAGAAGGGTCGAATTAGGGGGAATAGGTCTTTCTTTTGCTTTGATTCCACGTGTTTTGCAGGTTTTGAAATTGGCATAGTCGGAGAAGACGACCGGAGCTAGGGCTCCGGCGTCGCTGAATGAGTTTGACTCCGGCGAGGCACGCGTGGCACAATCCAGCTTCCTGATTCGTTCTCTCGTTCCACCTGGGATCCACACGTCTGACTGGGTTTGAATTCAAATCAATGACACGTGAGCACTTATATTCAATTAATTCCAGCTTTCCAAACACCAAGTGCATGATGGCGCAGTGGTTAAGGCATTGGATGGAGGAGATTCTCTCAATGGTCATGGGTTCGAACCACACCAGCACCAGTTTCTTTTTCTTTTTACAAAACTTCAAAACTTAACTATTTTTCATATTTTTTCTATTTTCTTTAATATTTTCATTCATTTTATTTTATCTTTAATAATTTTTATCATGCATTTAAAAAATACCAAAAATATTTATTTTTTGCATACACACCATAAAAATGCTTATTTAATTTTTAAAATTAAAAATATTATTTTTGCATGCATATTTAATTTAATTTCTATTTTTGCATTTAAATAGCTTTTAATTGATTTTCAATTATTAAATTAACTCCAAAAAATCCCAAAAAATTATTTTAGCATATTAATGTTATTTCCAGCATGAAAACATTTTTCTCATTCAAAAATTATTATTTTTACTAACATTTTCATCTTATTCGATTTCTTCGTATTTCCCGATTTTTCATCTGTTCACAGGTTATCTCGTTTCGGACAATTTTTATCATTTTTCTTTTCATATTATGTAATTGCCTATGGGATGTAATAGTTTAATTATGACTTTTATTTTCCGCATCTTTAAATTATGTATCTGCCCCAAAGCCATGTAATAGCGTAAGATTTATCTTTCCGCACTTTACATTTCCGCAATTTACTTTCCGCACCCTATAAACTGCTAGTAATTAGGCGTGTATGGCAAGACTAAAATTGAACATAGCTCACTCTAAATCTTCAAGATAAAATACCTGAAATCAACACACTCTTTCACACATGCACCCCTTAGGGTAATTCTCTCCCGTTGCCTTTACGAATACAAATGGTCATGTCCCTCGAACATAGAGGTATTCTAGCACCGTTGCCTTCAAAACAAATCATCATAGTCCCTTCGATACAAAGATCATAGACCCACGATGTCGCCTACGAATACATGATCTTGACCCTCGATTGCCGCCTACGAAAAATGATGATAGTCCCTTCGAATGTGCTAGGATACTTCCTACAAGTTGCTTTCTATGACCATCCAATGTCCCTTCGAATGTCCCGCTTACATCCAACGAATAGGGTTACCTACCAACTAATGGTATGGATAGCGCTATTCTAAAGGAAAGTAAAAATAACACGAAAACGACCAATTCTGAGTAGGTAATAAGACTTTTAGTTGCTTGCTCTATCAAAATACTTTTCACACCTTACACTTTGTCAAAGTTCAAACTCTTTTCAAAAAAACGAAACATTTCCGAACACTTTGTATACATTCCTACATGAATCATTACAAAGTCAAAGCGAAATGCCTTTTCAAAACATTTTTTTGTCAAACACACAGAAAGCACATTTTTTTAAAGTGATCTAAGAGCAACTAAGAGCCCGTAGATAACTACGGATGGAAATGGGTGCTAATACCTTCCCTTTTCATAACCTTCTCCCTTACTCAATCTAACGAAGGTCTTTTTACTTTTACCTTCCCTTAATTGGATAAAAGAAAAGTCGGTGGCGACTCTTGCTATCCGCACATCTGCGATACAAAAAATCTCAAAGTCAGTTCACCGTATTACAGTGTCTAACAAAGAAGCTGAAGGAAATTATTCCTTTTGAGAAGTGGACTAGAGATAATCAAAGTGTGATTCATTTCAGAGTATTTGGTTCAGATTGTTACAAATATTCTAGGTGCTACTGGAAAGAATATGGGTGAATAAGAGCAAAGTAATGTTATTGATTGTGTACCACAACACATGAGCTTATAAGTTTTATTGTACAGTCACTAACAAGGTTGAAGCCAGTAGAGGCGTCATTGTGAAAGAATCATAAGCATGGGATTGGAACAAGTCTCAATCCGTTAGTACAATGTTAACACCTAAGATAACTTCTAAAGGAGATTTTGCCTATAAAGATGAGTTAAAGTCTAAAGGTAACTCTAAAGATAAAAGAGACTCTGAAGACGAGTCTGACTCTAAAGGTGAATCTAATTCTGATCTAGATTCTAATGATGATCCAGACTCTATTGGTAATCCAACTTCTGACGGTGGTCGGGCTTCTAAAGGCGGTCCAGCTTTTGAAGGTGGTGTAGCATCTGAAACTAACATCTAAAGAATATTTTAAACAAGTTCAAAGGTCACAAAAAATCATATAAATATCAAAAAGATTTATAAAGGTTCACATGTTGCAAGATACTGAGATAGACTCTAAAGGGGAAGCATTCAGTGTGTCATGTTAATAGACTCTGAACCAGTTAGTACAGAAGAAACTCTCAAAAAGAAAGTGTGATTGAAAGACATAAAATAAGAATTTAAGACTATAGAAAGAAAAAAACAAGTTAAGAGTATACTGTTAAATTTTTTTTAAATAATCATTAATGTTTAGATTATCCATTCCCATCCTATTAAGTTGTGCCACGTGGATAGCTTCAATCAACTACTAATATTTTTTCAAAATTCAAATTTTCACTTCACTAATATTTCTATATATTTTCATTTTACAGTTTCATTCACTTTCATTTTAGTCACATATTTTCTTCATTTTAATCATGTACTTACTTTATATTCTCTCTTCTTCTAATCTTTATGCATTTTTTATGATTTACAGAAAATTTGGATGTTATATATTTTCCAATAAAATAGAAAACACATGTATGAATCATATATTTTTTTAAAGATATTTCTCTTCTTCATTCTTATATACATTTTGGTTTATTATCATATTATACTAGTTTTTTTCAAAGGTATGCAGACATTTTTTTCCTTCGGCTCCTTTTACATCATTTGTTAATATTAACATCACTTTAAAATTATGAAGCTAAAGGATGGAGAGAAAAATAGGATAAGAGACACCATAAAATCGTATAGTTATTATTCACAATTATCTTTTGATAATATTTATTTACATTATTGTCAATTCATTTATTTATAATTATTATAACAAATATAGGTTTGACTTTTGTTGTTCAATAACATAAAAATTTATAAAATAATTTTTTTTCTTCTAATTTTTTCATATAAAAATTATGTAGATTATAAATATTTAACAAAGCATATGTAAATTAATAAATATTATGTTAGTTGTAATTTATGTTTTGTCGAAATGCATAATTTGAGGTGTCAAATTAGTCAATAGAGAAGTTATAGAAGTGAGTTGTATTTGATGTTGAGAGAGTTTTATTGTTTTAATAATCGGATCGGATATCAAATCGGTGAAGATATTTTGGTTCACTGGTTTATTGGTCAAACTACGGGTCACTGATCGAACCACATGATTAAACCGGATAGCTCGGTTCAATAAATCGTTCATTATAACAAAACTATATAGATATAAAACTTGACAAACCGGATGATTCAGTCTCTACAAAATATTATTAAAAATTAATTTTTTTTAAAATATCATATCATAAATAAATTCACACGTTCATAATTTAAATTCAAATTTTAAACATATGTATCACATATAACAAAATAGTACAAAATTACAAAGTCTAATTGCAACAAAATCAAATTGAATAGTTTATAACAAAATAACTCAATTGTCTACTATATTTAGTTTCAAGAAGAAAATATTATTTCAATGTTAAGATCTCCTTCTTCAATACCAAAATAATATGCAACAAAATCAATCGTATGTGCAACATGTTTCCCGTCAATGATATCATTATTTTATTTTATTTTTAATTTTTTATTAAAATAACCAAAACGATGTCGTTTTGATTTTTTTAAATAATTAAAATTAAAATTTAAAATATTTACAAAAATAAAAATAAAAATAAAAAATTGCAATTAAACCACCAGTTTTTACCGGTTCGCACCGATTTGATGACAAATCTGATCCAACTATTGAATCAAACTAGTTATCTGACCGGTTCCCGGTTCGACCGGCCGGTCCGATCCAGTTTTTAAAACACGGGAGAATTTACTAAAGAACATATATATATAGTGTAGGATTAGACACTTTTGTGAGAGACACACCACTTATCCACCTAAAACTTTAAGGTGATATGTGAGTGGGTTCTTCCACCTATAACAAGTAAGTAAGAAACAAGGTAGACTTATCAAACTTGGTACAAGTTCAAATAGTCCTAACTCGACTTGTAACGTCTTTCGAGTGTTTTTCAACAACCTTCCATAATCTTGATTAATATTATTGTCATTATCAAATTCTACACACAAAAAAAGTAGTGGTTAAAAAATATACATTATTTATAGTATAAGTGAATAGCTTGCAACATTATAAATCTATGATACATTTGTGAAAAGTTAGCAAGTTTACCTTCAAAAAAGATATAACCAACAATATGTGCACGTGAAAGCTGAAACTAATTCCTCTTTCACTGAACTTTTATACTTGTTTAAAATTTGAGAGTCAATGCTAAAAGGAGACTCATATGCCACTGTGTTTGTTAACATGCTCAATATATCATAAGTTATTCTTACAAAATTGGGACATCAACAACTTTTTCTTCCAATAAGCCAAAATATCAAAACCAATCGATGAAGACAACCTTTGCTCATCTAAATAAGAATCAATATCATATTTTTCAGTATCGTTACTTCCCTGACTTTCATGCTCTTCAAATTCTTAAAAATTATACATAAAAACAATGATAAAAATTTAAATTCTAAAATTAAATCAATCAAAGGAAATAATAATAAATTTCATTTGTAAGAGAGAAACTATAATTTGCACTTACTTCACAAATATATAATGAAGATGTCAAATATTTATTTTCTTTTTCAAAAGTAGGTAGCACTTGTGAAAAGTTAGGATTATAAGAAATTTCATGTTTGATATGTTAAAAATAATTCATATTCAGAAGTTGTTGTTAGAGTTAGAAGCTTTTGAGGTTGTTTTTCATAAGAATTAGTTAGTTAGAAGTTTGTCTAGAAGTTGTGTTGTTCAGAAGCTACATGATTCAAAACCTTGTTCAGTTTAGTTGAGAAGTTGCTTGTTTAAAACTTTGTTATGAATTTTATTAGCATAGTTATTTTTGCTTACCCGACATTTGAATTTTGTGTATTTAAACAAGTTTATTACAATGAAATTATAATTGAATCGTTCACCATTGAAAGTTTGTTATGCTTTTTCTCTTTTCTCTCTTCTTCCATCTTCATCTTCATATTCAATCTTGTGCTCTAACAATTGGTATCTAAAGCTCTGCTTTGATTCATGTGGAGATTCACAGGGAAACACGAGTGTACATGAGGTGTGTATTATTGATTCATTTATTGAATTCACATTGAATTTGCGATCTGAATCGTAAGAGAATTACATTTCTTGATTTTGTGGGATCGGGAAACTCCATATTTTATGACAACTGAGAAACCTTTTTTGACCATTTGTCCATCACTTAGCAAGTTTCACTTTATTCCAGGTACATAGATTACATCTTTGATCATAGCTTTCCCTCCATTACTCAATTGAAAAATTATGTTATCAGTACTTTCTTCTTGCAACGAGATATTATCGACAAGTTTTACCTTGCTCTTCTTCGACTCGTAGAGATTTACTAACCACACCTTTTGATCAATCATGTGATTCAAGAAGCTTGAGTCGCGAGTAACCAGATCTTGGTTCAGCATGGTTATGTGCAACTATAGCCATAACCACCATACCTTCAAAATCATCTGAATCTTGGTGTGCAAGGTTCGCTTATTCGTTATGGCCTGTCGATCCCTTGTCTTTCTTGTACCAATAATGCTTGGCCAAGTGACTCCACTTTTAACAATTATAGCATTGAACTTTTTTTTTCTTTTTTGTCCTTTTGATAGTTTCCTTCTCCTCTTCTCGAGGATTCAAAAGCCCAATCATCGACCTTATTCTTGTGGAGATTCGACAAAGACTTTTTGTCCTAAGTTTTTTCGAACTTTCTTTTGAATTTGTTGGAACCACCATTCTTTTTCCATGATTGGGCTTACAAAGCTTGTATCGAGTCTTGAACTCTTTTTCTTTCGACAATTCTAATCTTATGCCCTTTCAACAAACTAACCAAATCTTAAAGTTTTAGGGTTTCAAATTGATTGAATTCTTGAATAACTATGATAACATGATCAAAGTGAGAGGTCAATGTACACATTAATTTATCAACTATAATCTTATCAGTTAGGGCTTCACCACAACCCTTTATTATATGGAGGATTTTTTGAACCTTTGACACATAGACTGCAATCTTTTCATCTTCTTCCGTCGACAATAATCCATATTATCGACGCAAGGTTTGCAAATTGACAACATTGACTTTCTTACCTATCTTGTAGTACTTGACAAGAATATCCCATGCCTCTTTTGCCAATTCAACATGAGATATCATGTCGAAGTTCGTCGTAGCCAACGCAAGAACCCTTGTAGTCTTTCTCTTGGCTTTGTTGTGAGCAATATTTTATGTGTCAATTGCATCTGTAGCCAACGCAAGAACACTATTAGTAACCACTTATAGGATTCAATGAAAGCCAAACTGAAATTGCATCTATTTTCTCCATCGAATCCAATTATTATCGTTAAGACTTTGAAGAGAAATTAGAATGTCATTAGCACAATTCATCTCCACAATGATTGATTGACAACAACCCACAATCCTTGAAATACGATCTCTGACGTGTGATTCTTGAAAGCACTATCAAGAGTATAATCGGGGATCTATATACCAATTTGTTAGTGCGTGAGACACTTTTAGTAAAAAGAGACTAAAGGAAATAAGCCTTTTATTATGAATTGAATTGTTACAAATAATGATACAAACTATGACTATTTATATACGCCTAATTTATACACTAAGTAGGCTAACAAACCCTAATGGGGCTTGGCCTTAAGTTACACAACTTGGACTAGGTCTAATATCTCAACATTCAACAAAGTCGAATACAACATTTAAGATGTGTGTCGAATACAAGGTCGGGCCATTTTGTCATGATAAATGGAAAATTGTTGGTTCTGAGATTCAAACCTTTTCACTCCAGGTACATTTAACTACGGTTGCTAATTGTGACCATAATGAAATGTCTTTTAGTACATATCGAAAAAAGCTCCAAAAAATGAGTAATTACCACTGTTAGTAGAAAACCGTTGTAATATTGTGTTACGAAGAGTATATTTTGCAATAGTGCAGGGAGTTATACTAATGAGATAAACAAGTTCAAGAAAGTGTTGATGAATGTGTTTGATATGACTGCCCTTGGAAACATGGTATATTTATTAGGGATGGCGATTTTATGCTCTGACAAGGGAATTATTGTGCACCAACTGAATTACAAGGTTGAACTGTTGAAGAGATTTGAGCTGATGAATTGCAAATCTACAATCGCACCTACTAAATCAAACCATAAACTGAATTCTGATGCAAGTGGTGATGATGTAGATGCTACAACCTTCAAATAGTTAGTTGGCTCATTGAGATATTTGTATAACAACAGGTCTGACATTTGTTATGTAGTTGAAATTGTTAGTAAGTTCGTGAATAAACCAAAGTGGTCGCACAATTATTTTTTTTACCTACGGAGGTTTATAGAGACAGTCAATAAGGCCGTAGGTATAGCTCTTATATACCTACCATAAGAGAAAATTACCGTTGGTATATGTTTTACATATAAACATGAATAAAAACCACGTCCATTCATTTGTTAATAGAAATAATTCACATAGAGAAAAATTGAAAATTTTCCGGCGCGAGTTTTCTCTCTAAATTCCTCTAATATTTTGCACACTAAACAAAATCACTTTTATTTTTACAAAAAAAGTCTACGAGATTTAATTCATATTCCTAGTTTCCATAGTTCTGAAATTGCTCCCTCTCTTTAAGCTTTATTGCATGTCTTCATCCCTCATCCTAGACAACACATTTGGTATCCTCTCTTGGGAACCCTAATTCTCTCGTTTCACATCCTTATGTAGCGACAATGTTATGTTATGCCTTAGTCCATGCCGACCACTATCTCAGGTCGCTTCTCCACCTCTATTCTTTGGTTTGTATCAACAAATATCTTATAGTTGCTTTAGGTTTTACCTAATTTTAGATTTAGATTTAGATTTTGGATATATTTTGATTTTGATTGGATGAGAGTGTAACCTTTTAACTCTTTTGAAAAGAGGAAAAAAAGGATATGCGTGTAAAATAATCTTTACACGGTCAATCAATCACAATTTTGATATTTGAAAAGTATTAAATCATATGATTATTTTTAAATAAATTATATGACATGACAAAATAATAAATTTTAATTAGTTTACGATATAAAACTTTACATTATCGATGCACTACCTTTTAATTCTTTTGGAAATCCATTAAGTGTAGAATGTTCACATGTGTCGCATTTCAACCTTCTTCAATCTGTCATATAATGAGTTTACGTCAGTACATGCTCTCTATTTTTTTGGGGGTAAAAACAGTAGTTAGCATTTGGTGTATTGCGGTTTTTTACTATTCAGTAGAAGAATGCGTCGGCATGATAAGTTCATTAAGCTGCTTTGTTCATAAATGTAGTATTACTTTGAACTAACATGAGAACTTTGGCTACTTATAAAAGTCATAATCAAAATTTGTTGCAGGGACTAGTTTTCTATGTGAAATTCACAACCAAGCATTAGCTAAGATAGAAAAACAAAAACATTCAGACTATATGAAGAATTTGAAGAGCCATTCCATACTAAAAAGGTACACATTTTAAAAAATTAGACAATAAGTGTGAGATATTGGGTCGAACTCTATTGTGTCGAAGGATGCTAGAATTGTTAGCATCGAATTGGGCCTGTTTGTTATGTCCAATTGGTTAAGTTAGCTTGTACTCTAAGTTAGCTTGTAATGGGTATTTGTGATAAAAGCCCATTAGTTTAGTATGTTAGGTTTATTATAAATAGCATACTAGTCTCTCATCATTGCATACTGCAAATCCTAATTTAGGGTGAGAGGGTTATTTGTTATTCTTGTATGCTTGTAATCTTGTTTTGAAGATAAAGGAAAGAATAGCAGTTAATAACCAATCCTTGTGTTCATCTTGTTCTTAATTCTTTTTCCCTACCTTGCAACAAGCTTATATATATTTGTTTCAAGGCATCCGATAAACAACAAATTGGTGCGGTGAGCGTGGAGAAGATGTCTTCGACAAAGTATGAGATTGAAAAGTTCACCGGGGTGAACGATTTCAGTCTGTGGCGCTTGAAGATGAAAGCCCTACTGGTTCAGCAGGGTTGTTTGGAAGCGTTGAAGGAGAGTCGACCATGAGCGAAGAGTTGGCGGTGAGAAGAAGGCAATGATAGAAAGCCCACATCGCAATTTTGTTGAGCCTTGGTGATAAGGTTCTTGACGGTATCAAAGAAGCGACGGTAGGGTTATGGGTGAAACTTGAAAGTTTGTACATGACTAAATCGTTGGTGAATCGACTCACAAGCAAGCTTTGTATTCATTCAAGATGATTGAAGACAAAGTGTTGGTGCGATTGGATATGTTCAACAAGTGATTCTTGATCTTGAAAATATTAATGTGAAGATCGATGATGAAGATCAAGCGCTGTTGTTGTTGTGCGTGTTGCCCAGATCACATGCCCACTTCAAAGAAACTCTCTTGTATGGAAGGGAGTCCCTGACCTTTGAAGAGGTTCAATCAGCCTTGTATTCAAAGGACTTGAATGAACGAAAGGACCATAAACCTTCGACGGTTGGTGAAGGTTTGACCGTTAAAGGAAAGTTCTTGCGAAAGGATAATAAGTTCGACAAGAAGAAAGGTAAAAGTCAGCAGAAGTTTTACAGGGGTGAAACATCTAGTATTCGATGCTATCATTGTAAGAAGGAGGGTCACACAAGAAAAGTGTGCCCTGAACGCTTGAAAAATCATGGAGGAAAGGATAATGGAAATGCAGCTATTGTTCAAGATGATTTCGACTCATCTGATGTTCTTGTGGTTTGACAGAACTCGTCGAAGGAATGGGTTATGGATTACGGGTGCACTTGGCACATGACTCCAAACAAAGACTTGTTCGAGAATTATGTGATCAAGATGGTGGATCTGTATTCTGGAAACAACAAAGCTTGCAAGATTGCGGTGTGGGATCTGAGATTCAAACCCATGATGAGTCAATAAGGTTATTGGTGAAGTCGGTATGTACGATTTGAAGAGAAATTTGATTTCTCTTGGTGAATTCGACAAGAAAGGATATGTTTTCAAGGAGAGAAAAGTATTCTAAGAGTCATGAAGGGTCGAAGGAAGTCTTGAGGCGTGAAGAAACAAGGCTTGTATACCCTTGTGGTGAAGTTGTAAGTGGTTCGACAAATGTTGCATCCACGAAACCTTTGTCGAAGACAGAAATCTGGCACATGAGATTAGGCCATGTCAGTGAAAGGGGTCTGGTCGAATTGGGGAAACAAAATTTGCTTGGTGGAGACAAAGTCGAAAAGTTAAAGTTTTATGAACCCTGTTGTCATACCCCAAAATTTTCCCTCCTACTTCTCAAGACATTCCATACATCCATACTCAAGGATCCCTCAAGGGTTGATCAAACAAACCCTCTCCTAGACAATCAACCCAAACTAGGGTTTGGCAATTCTCAGATCCAGATGGACTTCTAACATCTCCCATGTTCATCATGCCTCCTCATATGCTTCAAAGATTCCCCATGTCAAGTTTCAAGCCTCACAAGTCAAATTTCCTCAGACAATTGCTCAGATGGTTGAAAATCAGTTGTATTGGACAAAAAGTCAACTGTGGTCAACATACAGTCAAACTTCATGATATGTTTATTGACTTGACTGAAGTCAGGTATGTACCTGATTTGAAGAGAAATTTGATTTCTCTTGGTGAATTCGACAAGAAAGGATATGTTTTTCAAGGAGAGAAAAGTATTCTAAGAGTCATGAAGGGGTCGAAGGAAGTCTTGAGAGGCGTGAAGAAACAAGGCTTGTATACCCTTGTGGCTGAAGTTGTAAGTGGTTCGACAAATGTTGCATCCACGAAACCTTTGTCGAAGACAGAAATCTGGCACATGAGATTAGGCCATGTCAGTGAAAGGGGTCTGGTCGAATTGGGGAAACAAAATTTGCTTGGTGGAGACAAAGTCGAAAAGTTAAAGTTTTATGAACCCTGTTGTCATACCCCAAAATTTTCCCTCCTACTTCTCAAGACATTCCATACATCCATACTCAAGGATCCCTCAAGGGTTGATCAAACAAACCCTCTCCTAGACAATCAACCCAAACTAGGGTTTGGCAATTCTCAGATCCAGATGGACTTCTAACATCTCCCATGTTCATCATGCCTCCTCATATGCTTCAAAGATTCCCCATGTCAAGTTTCAAGCCTCACAAGTCAAATTTCCTCAGACAATTGCTCAGATGGTTGAAAATCAGTTGTATTGGACAAAAAGTCAACTGTGGTCAACATACAGTCAAACTTCATAATTTTTGGTCAACATCCTCATTTTGAAGTCACATTCATCATTTGATCAAGGGTTGATCATGATTCATCAAGAAAACTCAAGATTTGCTCAAAAGCCAAACTTTCTAAATTAGGGTTTCTTAGAGAAAAGTCAACTGAACTTTGACTGAGCATAACTTCTTCATACTTTCTCAGAAATTTTTCCACTACCTCTTGTTTTGAAGGAAATTCAATTATCTACAACTTCATGTCTCACAAGAATGTTCAAAAAATGCTTCATTTGGAAGGTATGGATCAAAACATTATAGGTCCTTTTCAAAGTCAACAAAAAGTCAACTTTATGTTTTGAATATATATTGAGCATGGAAACTCCAATTGAGATGAAACCAAAGAGGGTGATTAGAGGACTCTTATAGCTTTCCAAAAAGTCCAAGACCACTAAACAATGTGGAAAATTGAGCAAAATACACCTTGTGCAAGTTGGGCAATTTTGAAGAAGTGCACAAAGAGAGATACTTGTAAAAATTAAATTTTTTGCAAATGGGCCTAGTTTTTCTTCATTCAAACTTGTTCCTTATACAATTAGGAACATCCAAGCCCAATGCCACGAATTTTAATTTTATTTTTCTATTTAATTTGGATTTTATTCATTTAAATACAAATTAAATTAAAAAATAAGGTATAAAAACAAAATTAATTGCAAAATTGATTTTTCTCTCATCCTTGAGATCCAAGTAACCCAAGAAAGCTGGCAAATTTCGAAATTTGATTTGATTTGGCAAGAAATTGAAGAAATTGGATCAAATAAGGAAGATTTGATTTTGTACAAAATCAAATATTTTTCACATTGATTAACCATTATTTGTTCCTCAAATCAGCTCAATTTCCATCCACTATAAATATACAATGTATATCACACAAGAAAGAACAGAAAAATTGCTTCAAAAACCCTAACCTAAAAGTCAAAAAACCGTGCCTTTCAAGTAACTAGCAGCCCTTGTTCCAGCTTGTTTCAATTGGTTAAGAGGATCCAAACACGTTCCTTGACATCCCTTGAAGCGTTCCAGACCTTTACATTGTCTAAAAACATCAAGAATCACAAGAACACGATTTCGGTTTGTCACACTTTTACCAAAATCGATTTTCAATTCTCATGCATTATTAACATGTTTTGTTGTTGTTTTTGTGTTTAGAACGAAGCTTGGAAGCTTTCTGGGCAGTTTGATTGAAGTTCCATGGCCTAAAACACGAATTACCATTGCTAGGGTTTTTGGTTTCGAATTAGGGTTTCCTTAAAACGGAAAAATTGGACCAAAAGACCACCACCATCGTGTTCAGAACGATGTTTCCAATCGAACCATGCCCTTGAATGTCATTTATATTGCTTGTGTTTGATTTTGGAAAATGTAGGGACTATAGCGTCGCACTGAGGCCGACGCTATCTTTTCAAAAATTCAAAACGAGAACGATGAAGTTCTTGGCGCGTGATTGGTGCAATCAGGGGGTGACACTCGTTTACAAACCATTCGCTCCGTTTCCACAACACGTGTACACGCTGGCTCAGTTGGCGAGGCTGCGCGCTTTTCACCCAGGGGACCTGAGTTCGAATCCCAGCCATGGCAAAGCATTTTCTACAAGTTTGCATATTTTTACTATTTTCATATTTTCTTTTAATATTTTCATACAATTTAATTTATCTTTCATAATTTTTATCATGCATTTAAAAAATACCAAAAATATTTATTTTTTGCATACACATCAGAAAAATGTTTATTTAAATTATAAAATTAAAAATATTATTTTTGCATGCATATTTAATTTAATTTCTATTTTATCATTTAAATCACTTTTAATTGATTTTTAATTATTAAATTAACTCCAAAAATTCCCAAAAAATTATTTTAGCATATTAATGTTATTTCTAGCATGAAAACTTTTTCTCATTCAAAAAATTATTATTTTTACTAACATTTTCCTCTTATTCGATTTCCTCGTATTTCCCAATTTCTCATCTTTTCACAGGTTATATCGTTTCGGACAATTTTTATCGCTTTCTTTTCATATTATGTAATTGCCTATGAGATGTAATAGTTTAATTAGGACTTTTATTTTCCGCAGTTTAAATTATGTATCTGCCCCAAAGCCATGTAATAGCGTAGGATTTATCTTTCCGCATCTTTACTTTCCGCAATTTAATTTCCCCACCCTATAAACTGCTAGTAATTAGGTGTGTATGGCAAGACTAAAATTGAACATAGCTCACTCATAATTCCAAGATAAAAATATCTGAATTGACACACTCTTTTCACACACGCACCCCTTAGGGTAATTCTCTCTCGATGCCTTCCGATTTCAAATGGTCATGTCCCTCGAACGTAGAGGTATTCTAGCACCGTTGCCTTCAAACAAATCATCATAGTCCCTTCTATACAAAGATCATAGACCCACGATGTCACCTCCGAATACATGATCTTGACCCTCGATTGTCGCCTACGAAAAATGATGATAGTCCCTTCGAATGTGCTAGGATACTTCCTACAAGTTGCTTTCTATGACCATCCGATGTCCCTTCGAATGTCCCGCTTACATCCAACGAATAGGGTTACCTACCAACTAATGGTATGGATAGCGCTATTCTAAAGGAACGTAAAATAACACGAAAACGACCATTCTGAGTAGGTAATAAGACTTTTAGTTGCTTGCTCTATCAAAATACTTTTCACACCACACACTTTTTGTCAAAATTCAAATTCTTTTTAAAACGAAACATTTCCGAACACTTTGTATACATTCCTACATGAATCATTACAAAGTCAAAGCGAAATGCCTTTTCAAAAACATTTTTGTCAAACACACAGAAAACAATTTTAAAATGATCTAGAAGCAACTAAGAGCCCGTAGATAACTACGGATGGAAAGGGGTGCTAATACCTTCCCTTTTCATAACCTTCTCCCTTAATCAGAATCTAACGAAGGTCTTTTCCTGTTCTTTTCACCTTCCGTTAATTGGATAAAAGAAAAGTCAGTGGCGACTCTTTCTATCCGCACATTTGCGATACAAAATTCTACAAAGTCAGTTAACCGTATTACAGTACTGGCGACTTCACTGGGGACACACCTTAAAGAGAGAATACCTTAGGGATTTCTAGATCACCTTTATTGCTTTCTGTTTGACTTGCTTGCTTTATCTTTAAGGGTTTCTTGGGTATTATATTTGTGGGGGATCCTACACCCGGATCCGGGTTTCCTTTTAGGTAAGTAGCAATAAATCGTCGCGACCGTTAGACGTATATCAAAACGGTCAACATGATGGCTACGTTAGTGTGACACTTTGGATGTCCTGATACTCTTCATTTCCAAGTTGAGGATAGTATTTGGCTTCTGCGTGGTGTCATCAAGCACTAACTAAACTTTTAGAACCTTAATTGACCCATCTTGGCCATTAGAAGGTAGTGAGATGCCCGACTTTGGTGCAGACTAAGGTTGGCTGATACTCGATGCTACGCTCATTAAGATAAGACTTTTGGGATATTTTCGGTCGACCACTTGGTAGTCATATTGAAATAAACGCCTACGAGAAAGATTAATGATGTGATATTCCTAGAACCCGGTTACTATTATAGGACAGGATGAACCAACTCAAACTTTTGGTGGGGTAATCACCTATACCTCATGCAAGCCTTAAACCTAGGCTCATTGTGTGAATTGTTTGTGTGTGCTAAACATGACATCATGACATCATCGCATTGCATATCATTTCTAACTATTTCAAGGACCTAGGGATTTATCTTTACTCTGTTTTGTAGGGATTATGGCTTCTAGAAAGACTATCCGAATCAACTTCATGGGTATACCTTCTCAGCTCAAAGAATTGGTTTTAGAGATTCCCGACCATGCTCAGTTCATCAAAAGACATGGTTATCTACTTGATTTGGTTATCTCCGGTTTTGAAGAAGATATGATGCACGTCCTATTCAGTTCTTCGATCCGAAACACCATTGCTTTACATTCCCAGATTATCAGTTAGTTCCTACCTTGGAAGAGTTCTCTAAGCTACTTGGGATACCTATTCTGGATCAAATGCCATTCACCGGTTTAGAAAAGGTTCCTAAGTACGAAGACATCGCACCCGCCTTACACCTAAAGCGCTCAGACATTGAAGCCAATTGGGAAACCAGAAGTGAAGTTAAGGGTTTACTTGCCAAGTTTCTGATTAAGAAAGCTCGAGAATTCCTCAAAGCTATGAGTTTCCATTCATTCGAAGATATTGTGGCCTTGCTAATCTATGGTTTGGTTCTATTCCCTAACTCGGATCAATTCATAGATGTCAACGCCATCAAGTTGTTTCTTACCCGCAATCCTGTGCCTACCTTACTTGGAGATATCCTGCATTCTCTCCACACTCGTACTACTAAGAGACAAGGAACTCTCATGTGTTGTATACCGTTACTTTCCAGGTGGTTTATTTCGCACCTTCCTCCATCGTTGAAGAACGAACAAAGGTTGAGATGGTCTCAAAGACTAATGTCACTCTCTCATTCAGATATCCGTTGGAGTCTTTTCTCTCAAAAGGACTTCACATTCATTGAGCGTTGTGGAGAATTCCCTAATGTACCACTCCTTGGTATAAGGGGAGGTATTACTTACAACCCTTCTCTAGCTCTACGTCAGTTCGGTTTTGCTCGAAGAGATGGTCAACATGATATGCTTCTCCAAGATATTGTGTTCGACTACAACCACGATCTCGAATTAAGCGAAGGTTCATACACTTGGGGCATGGTAAAGAAGGCGATACCAAGACTTTGGGGCACCAGAACTCCATTCCTTGGGAACCTTACCTCAAATGGGTGCGAGCTCGAGCTCAAAACCTCATGATGCCATTCACGTCTGTTTTACCAGTAATTATGGAACCTATAGGTGACGAATCCTATACTGTTCTCCATCCTGACATGCCTACTGATTTTGAAGACTTGAAGAGATCCTGGATTCAGCTTAAAGAAGAAAGGGATATATTCGAAGCTCAGTGCTATACAAGCGAGAAGAAGGTATTAGAGTTGACCAAGCTACTTCACGAGGAGCGAAACATCAACGCCTACCTCGACACCAAGAGGAAGCGCCCATGGGAGGCTTAGAGCTTTAGGATTTATATGCTTTTCTTTTATTGTTTTGAACTATCTTTTGTACTTAAAAACAAAAAGAATAAAAAGAGAACTAATAAATGTTTGTTCGTGCTTGTTTAACAAATTTAAATCTCTAAGGTCCTTGAAAACATTGCATTACATCTGCATAAACATTGCATATCATGGCATAACATCTCATAACAGGTACATTGAAGATTGGTTTTCTCATTCTCTCGCTATTTATTTTAGCAGAAATGGCTCTTGAATCATCAAAGATCTCCGGCTCGAATGCTCGGTTCAACAGATGTTCACCAGCTTGGTCCAAGGCCAAGAAGATCTGAAGAAGCTCATCAACAGAAAGAAGAAGGTTGTTGGTGTTCTCAACATGGGTAGACGCTACAAAGGTGGTCCTAAAGTGGTCAGTCGCATAGAGATCTCTGAAGGAAGTGTCAAGAATGAGGGGAGTGTCAAGGGTGATGACGAAGGCAACCAGAGTCCGAGAAGAGAGGAAGATCGCTATGATCATGACCGATTTAATGAAGATGACAAGTACAAGCAACTTGAAGACCGTCTGAATGCTGTGGAAAACCTGAAGATGTCAGGGCTGAATTTTGATGATCTGAGTCTTGTTCCTGGTGTGGTGATTCCTCCCAAGTTCAAAGTTCCTACTTTTGCCAAGTATGATGGCGTTTCTTGTCCAAAGCTACACTTGAAGTCCTATGTTCAGAAGATCAACCCCCACACTGATGACAGAAAGTTGTGGATGCACTATTTTCAAGAGAGTTTGTCCGGAACTCAATTGGAGTGGTATTATCAGAGAATGACCGTATCCGTACTTGGAGTGACTTAGCGATGCTTTCTCGATATGAGTACAATCTTGAATTGACACCCACTCGCATGCAACTACAGAGTATGTCTATGGGTCGTGATGAGAAGTTCAAAGAGTATGCTCGAAATGGAGAGATCTAGCGGTGAGTTCAACCACCCTTGTCCAATAGGGAGTTGGTTGATATGTTTATGGAACACCGACAGCCCGTTCTTTAATCATCGATTGGAAACTCTTCACCGGATTCACCGTGATATTGACAGAGAGCGTATTGAAGCCGATATCAAGAGTGGGAAGATTCATGTAGAGTCATCTTCAAATCTCAAGAGATCTTTTGGTGGTAAGAAAGAAACTAATCTTGTGTATGGTTAGAAAAGCCGAGCCAAGACCGACCGTGCTCAGGGGCGGTTGTGATCTCGATCTGCATCGGACAACCTCGGTGAGACAACGCGTAGCGAGCGCCACGAAGCAGTTCGAAGATCAATATGCCATTGTCGCAAGCCTTGCAACACATGTTGAAAGCGAGTGATTACTTTGAAGGATCCTCCTCGAGTGTCAATACCTCCTCTCAAGATACAATCCTAATGCTAAGCGCTTACCACTCCAATAGCCGGGCACGACACGACAACCCTGGGCTCAAGAACAAGATTCAAGATATGATTGAAGCTAAGCATTGAGTTTGATCCACACGAGACTCGAATGTGATCAATGCGCCTATGCCTAACCATGACAATATTTCCAATCTGTTGGCGAGGATACTTATGTTTTCAACATAGATGGCTTGACTATTCCTCGATGATTATTAAGAAGAATTTGCTACAAGCGGTGTCAATCCAGGATGCCCGAGAATTGTCGTTGGTGCCCATCTTTGATGGTTGTGCTTGGTTGAGAAGGCGTGTTCGATGCATGATGGATAACCGTGAGATACTATTCGAAACCACACGTGGAGCTTGTGAAGACATGTCTAAGCGAAGATCGAAGATGTGAATGAAACATGTCATCTGCATGGGATTCCTTGGGGCAGCCAAGTGGAAAATATGATTACATGGTGAAGTACACTGTTCCTGAAAGCTACAAGATTCCTATTGAAGATGTTAAGGTGACCGGATGGGGTGACGATTTCCCAGAAGACTATGCTGATGTTAACACTATAAGGATTTCCTTTGCTGATTCTATGCCTAGAGTAGCACCTCTCATCATTAATTCTCCCAGACCAGTCCCATACTCCTCTGACAAAGCTATTCCTTGGAATTATGGATCTGATGTCTACTATCGTGGCGTCAAGCAAGACCCTCTGACCATTGAAGATCTTACAGTTGAAGCTACCATTCCCAACATTGACAACATCACCGGATCAAGTAAGGTGACCGAGCAGGAAGGTATTCTCTCAATCTCTCCTCCAAAAGACACTGCGACTCAACTCGCATTCCGTATTCAATCCATTCCCAAGCTAGAGGAAAGAACTGACTCATCCCTTTCGGCCGGAGTACCAAAGGAAGTTCTCAAGACACCTCCAAACGAAAATGGAGGAAATTCTGAAGATTATCAAGAAGAGTGACTACAATGTTGTGGAACAATTGGGACAGACTCCGTCCAAGATCTCCATGCTTGCTCTACTCTTGTGCTCCGAGGCTCATGCTAACGCCTTGGTGAAGTTTCTAAAGAATGCTCACGTACCGCAAGACACTACTACTGACCAGTTTAAAGTGTGTATTGATATCCTGGATGCCAACAACGGCCTAGGCTTCTCTGATGCTGATTTGACTCCTTCCGGAAATAAACACAACAAAGCCTTGCACGTCTCTATTGAATGCAAGGGCATTACATTGTCTCATGTTTTGGTGGATACCGGTTCTACTTTGAACATCTTACCGAAGACTGCTTTTGATTGACTTGATGTTGAAGGGTTGGTTCTGAAACCCAGTGATATAATTGTGAGAGCTTTTGATGGTTCTAAGAGAACAGTACTTGGAGAGCTCATTTTGCCTATTAATGTCGGTTCCCAGACTTTTGATTCCACTTTCTTTGTGATGGACATCCGTCCAGCTTATTCTTGCTTACTTGGACGCCCTTGGATACATAGGGCAGGCGCCGTTACCTCTACCTTACATCAGAAGCTGAAGTACCCAGTGAAAGGGAAGGTTGTTACAGTATGTGGTGAAGAAGAATATATGGTCAGTCATCTACAGTCATTCCGATACCTCGAGATAGAGGGTGAATTCTTTGAGACTCCCTGTCAAGATTTTGAAACAATCCCCAGAGTCATGCCTGTTGACTCTCCCGTCATTCCTGAAGTTACACAAGTTCCTCCTAGGATGGCCTCGCTGAAAGATGCTCAAGCCGCTGTTGAAGAAGGAGGTAGAGCTATTTGGGGTCAGATCCCTGATCTTCCTTTCAAATTTGACAAGACTGGTTTAGGCTTCACCATCAAAGGTCAGAAGATGATACGCCGCGAACGTGCCGGCCAATTTCCTTTCCGCATCGGCCAGTGGAATCCATGCTATAGAAGACGACGACAAAGACTTCGACATCAGCAAGTGGATCTTCCCAACTCCAGACAAAGGACTCAGCAATTGGAAGACTGAAGACGTCATACCAATCTCCTTTAGACAGGAGTAATTGCTCTTGTTTTGTTTCGCTTTTCGTATTTTCTATATTTTGAACGATAAACTCTAAAGCCTAGTGCCTTGCGGGGCATCATGGCTCGTTGTGAGGTTATTATCATCATTTGCATATTTTCATTCAATAAAATCGTTGGACTTTTGCATTATTTGTTGCTTTCTTTTTTTACTTAATCACCCTTCAAAAGCAATGTGTTTCTTACACACACCACGTGATACAACTGCAGAATCACTCGAATCTCGTTGATAACACTATGCTATTGCTAAATATGACTTCGATAATCCGATCTACCAAGCCGAAGACGAAAGTGAGGAAGATTGTGAAGTGCCGGAGAACTTTTCGGCTACTGCAAGAAGAAGCGAGTTATCTGACCACCACGAAGAGCAAGTTGAGGTTGTGAATTTGGGTACTGATGAAGACAGAAAAGAGATCAAGATAGGAGCGGGTCTTGAGAATAGTGTTAAAGAAATATTGATTCAGATTCTACGAGACTATATTGAGGTTTTTGCTTGGTCATACGAAGACATGCCGGGTTTGGACATTGATATTGTGGTAAACCGACTACCGACAAACGAAGGTTTTCTCCCAGTGAAGCAGAAGGTTCGTCGTATGCGTCCTGAGATGTCAGAGAAAATCAAAGCCGAGGTTATGAAGCAGTTCAACGCCGGTTTGTTAGCTATTACTTCTTAACCACAGTGGGTTGCAAATGTGGTACCCGTACCCAAGAAGGACGGCAAGGTACGAATGTGTGTGGATTACAAAGATCTGAACAAAGCAAGTCCGAAAGACGATTTTCCACTTCCTCATATTGATGTTCTGGTTGACAACACTCGCATAAGGTTTTCTCCTTCATGGATGGTTTCTCCGGTTACAATCAGATCAAAATGGCTCCTGAAGACATGGAGAAAACTACTTTTGTTACACAGTGGGGCACTTTCTGCTACAAACTTATGCCGTTCGGACTGAAGAACGCAGGCGCCACTTATCAGCGTGCTATGGTGACATTGTTTCATGACATGATTCATCACGAGATAGAGGTCTCGACATGATAGCTCGATCACGGACTAAAGAAGAACATCTTGATCATTTGCGTAAACTTTGATAGGTTGAAGAAATGCAGATGAGACTTAATCCTAACAAGTGCACCTTTGGAGTCGGATCCGGTAAACTCCTAGGGTTTGTTGTCGATGATAAAGGTATTGAGGTTGACCCGCCAAGGTTAAAGCTATTCAAGAGATGCCACTCCCGCACCGAGAAGGAAGTCGAGGTTTCTTGGGCGATTGAATTACATTGCCGATTCATTGCACATCTAGCGCTACTTGTGAGCCAATCTTCAAGTTCTTTGAAGAAGGATCAAGTGGTAGAATGGAGCGCGATTGCGGATCGCTTTTGACAAAATCAAGGAGTACCTACGAATCCTCCTATCCGATGCCGCTTGGAAGAAGACCGCTTATCATGTACTTGACGGTTAGAGAATTCAATGGGGTGTGTGTTGGGGCAACATGGCGAGTGCAGTCGAAAAGAGTATGCAATATACTACCTTAGCAAAAGTTTACCGACTATGAAACAAGATACTCACTCGAGAAAACTTGCGCGCTTTGGCTTGGGTGCTCGTCGACTAAGGCAGTATATGTTGACTCACTACCTTGTTGATTTCAAGATGGATCCGATAAAATACATATTTGAGAAACCACTCTCGGAAGAATAGCAAGATGGCAAATGATCTTGACCAATCGACATCAGTACACTTCGAGAAAGAGATCAAAGGAAGTGTAGTAGCCGATCATTTGGCTCATCAAGCCGTAGATGACTATCAGTCTATGCAGTTCAAATTTCCAGATGAAGATGTTTTGCTAGTTATAGATTGTGAAGAACCAGGACCAGACGAAGGACCTGAACAAGGATCCCGATGGACCATGGTCTTTGATTGGAGCCTCAAACGCACTTGGCAATGGCATTGGCGCCATCATTACATCCCTACTGAAACACCGCCTTTCACCCCAGATTATGTTTGAGTTGCACTAACAACATGGTCGAATACGAAGCGTGCATCATGGGTATTAAAGCTGCTATTGACTTAAGAATCAAGTTCTTACAAGTGTATGGAGACTCAGCTTTAGTGATCGGTCAGATTAAGGGCGAATGGGATACGAAGCATCCGAATCTCATTCCGTATCGAGAGCATGTTTTGAGTTTGATCCCCTACTTCAAAGAGATCACTTTCAATCACATTCCACGAGAAGAGAATCAGTTGGCAGACGCATTGGCTACTATGTCTTCTATGTTCAAGGTCAGATGGGACAACGAGGCTCCCCAGATCATCATTGAGAAGTTTGACGAACCAGCATATTGTTATGAGCTTGATACAGAACAGAAACCTTGGTACTATGACGTGAAGAGGTATCTTGAAACTCAAGAATATCCAGGGCATCATCAACGATAAGTTCTTGAGAAGATTTGCATCCAAATTCTTCCTCAGCAACGACATCTTATACAAGCGCAATCACGACTTGTGCTTACTCCGCTGTATAGACCGGAAAACAGCGGAACGCCTCATGGAAGAGTTACACGAAGGCGCATTTGGTACCCACTCCAGTGGACACACCATGGCTAAGAAGATTTTGAGGACAGGTTACTATTGGTCCACCATGGAAGCTGATTGTCACCGCTCGCTCGATCTTGTCACAAATGCGGTTATGCCGACAAAGTGCACGTACCTCCAGTACCTCTGAATGTTCTAACAGCTCCTTGGCCTTTTGCAATGTGGGACATTGACATGATTGGAGAAATCAAGCCCACAGCTTCCAACGGACATTGTTTCATCCTTTTGGCAATTGATTATTTCACCAAGTGGGTAGAAGCAGCCTCGTTCGCATCTGTTACCAAGAATGTCGTGGCTCGATTCATTAAACAAAATCTTATCTATCGGTATGGCACTCCGAAAGGATTATCACGGATAACGGCTCTAATCTCAACAATAAGATGATCACCGAACTACGCAGATTCAAGATCAAGCATCACAACTCTTCTCCTTATCGGCCTAAGATGAATGGCGATGGAAGCCGCCAACAAGAACATTAAGAAGATTATACGAGAAGATGACGGTGACTTACAAAGATTGGCATGAGATGTTACCATTTTCTCTTCATGGTTATCTTTCTGATACGGTCATCAGAGGGCAACCCTTTCTCTATGCGATACGGAGCGATTCTACCCATCGAGGTTCGGATACCTCAACGAGTCCTCCAGACGCAGAGTTAGGCGAAGCGATTGGATCCAAACTCGCCTTGACGGATCAACTTGATTGACGAGCGAGTCGCGTCCATCTGCCATGGTGTGTCTGATGGACTTTGTAGGTTTTTGTATCGCAAATGTGCGGATAGCAAGAGTCGCCACCGACTTTTCTTTTATCCAATTAAGGGAAGGTGAAAAGAACAGGAAAAGACCTTCGTTAAATTCTGAGTAAGGGAGAAGGTTATTAAAAGGGAAGGTATTAGCACCCCTTTCCATCCGTAGTTATCTACGGGCTCTTAGTTGCTCTTAGATCACTTTAAAAATGTGCTTTCTGTGTGTTTGAAAAATGTTTTGAAAAGGAATTTCGCTTTGACTTTGTAATGATTCATGTAGGAATGTATACAAAGTGTTCGGAAATGTTTCGTTTTGAAAAGAGTTTGAACTTTGACAAAAGTGTGAGGTGTGAAAAGCATTTGATTTGAGCAAGCAACTAAAAGTCTTATTACCTACTCAGAATTGGTCGTTTTCGTGTTGTTTTACGTTCCTTTAGAATAGTGCTATCCATACCATTAGTTGGTAGGTAACCCTATTCGTTGGATGTAAGCGGGACATTCGAAGGGACATCGTATGGTCATAGAAGGCAACTTGTAGGAAGTATCCTAGCACATTCGAAGGGACTATCATCATTTTTCGTAGGCGACAATCGAGGGTCAAGATCATGTATTCGGAGGCGACATCGTGGGTCTTATGATCTTTGTATCGAAGGGACTATGATGATTTGTTTTGAAGGCAACGGTGCTAGAATACCTCTACGTTCGAGGGACATGACCATTTGAATTCGTAAAGGCAACGAGAGAGAATTACCCTAAGGGGTGCATGTGTGAGAGAGTGTGTTGATTTCAGATATTTTTGTCTTGAAATTATGAGTGATCTATGTCCAATTTTTATCTTGCCATACACGCCTAATTACTAACAGTTTATAGGGTGCGGAAATTAAATTGCGGAAATGTAAAGTGCGGAAAAATAAATCCTACGCTATTACATGGCTTTGGGGCAAATACATAATTGAAAAGTGCGGAAAATAAAAGTCCTAATTAAACTATTACATCCCATAGGCAATTACATAATATGAAAAAATAAAGCGATAAAAATCGTCCGAAATGGAATAACCTGTGAACAGATGAAAAATTGGGAAATACGAGAAAATCATATAAGAGGAAAATGTTAGTAAAATAATAATTTTTGAATGAGAAAAATGTTTTCATGCTGGAAATAACATTAATATGCTAAAATAATTTTTTGGAGTTAATTTAATAATTAAAAAACAATTAAAAGCTATTTAAATGATAAAATTGAAATTAAATTAAATATGCATGCAAAAATAATATTTTTAATTTTAAAAATTAAATAAACATTTTTATGATGAGTATGTAAAAAATAAATATTTTTGGTATTTTTTAAATGCATGATAAAAATTATGAAAGATAAATTAAATTAACATGAAAATATTAAAGAAAATAAGAAAATAGGAAAAATTTCAAAACATGTAAAAATCACTTTGCCATGGCTTGGATTCGAACTCAGGACCTTGCCTTCACAACCCCCACGCCTTGACCAACTGAGCTGGCTTGCACATGTGTTTGAAAAACGGAGCGAATGGATTTTGGACAGACGTCGCTCCCTGATGGTCCAGATCACGCGCCAAGCTTCATCTTCTTCGTTTTGAATTTTTGAAAAGATAGCGTCGGCCTCAGTGCGACGCTATAGTCCCAACAAATCTCAAAATCAAACACAGGCAATATAAATGACATTCAAGGGCATGGATCGATTGGAAACATCTCCCTGAACACAATGGTGGTGGTCTTTTGGTCCAATTTATCCGTTTTAAGGAAACCCTAATTCGAAACCGAAAACCCTAGCAATGGTAAATCGTGTTTTAGGCCATGGAAATTCAATCAAACTGCCCAGAAAGCTTCCAAGCTTCGTTCTAAACACAAAAACAACAACAAAACATGTTAATAATGCATGAGAATTGAAAATCGATTTTGGAAAAGTGTGACAAACCGAAATCGTGTTCTTGTGATTCTTGATGTTTTTGGACAATGTAAAGGTCTGGAATGCTTCAAGGGATGTCAAGGAACGTGTTTGGATCCTCAAAACCAATTGAAACAAGCTGGAACAAGGGCTGCTAGTTACTTGAAAGACACAGTTTTTTTGAATTAGGTTAGGGTTCCTCCAACCAATTTTTCTGTCCTCTCTTGTGTGATGTGCATTGTATATTTATAATGGATGAATATTGAGCTGATTTGAGGAACAAATAATGGTTAATCAATGCAAAGATTATTTGATTTTGTACAAAATCAAATCTTATCTTTTTTGATCAATTTCAATCAAATTCTTGCCAAATCTAGACCAATTTCGAAATTGACAGCTTTTGGTGAGTTACTGGGACCTCAAGGATGAGAGAAAAAATCAATTTGCAATTAATTTTGATTTTATACCTTATTTTTTAATTTAATTTGTATTTAAATGAATAAAATCCAAATTAAATAGAAAAATAAAGTTAAAATTCGTGGCATTGGGCTTGGATGTTCCAAATTGTATAAGGAACAAGTTTGAATGAAGAAAAACTAGGCCCATTTGCAAAATTTTTGATTTTTACAAGTATCTCTCTTTGTGCACTTCTTCAAAATTGCCCAACTTGTGAATGGTGTATTTTGCTCAATTTTCCACATTATTGAGTATTCTTGGACTTTTTGGAAAGCTCTAAGAGTCCTCTAACCAACCTCTTTGGTTTCATCTCAATTGGAGTTTCCATGCTCAATATATCTTCAAAACAAAAGTTGACTTTTGTTGACTTTGAAAAGGACCTGTAATGTTTTGACCCATACCTTCCAAATGAAGCATTTTTTGGACATTCTTGTGAGACATGAAGTTGTAGAGAATTGAATTTCCTTCAAAACAAGAGGTGGTGGAAAACTTTCTGAGAAAGTATGAAGAAGTTATGCTCAGTCAAAGTTCAGTTGACTTTTCTCTGAGAAACCCTAATTTAGAAAGTTTGACTTTTGAGCAAATCTTGAGTTTTCTTGATGAATCTTGATCAACCCTTGATCAAATGATGAATGTAACTTCAAAATGAGGATGTTGACCAAAAATCATGAAGTTTGTTGTATGTTGACCACATTGACTTTTGTCCATTACAATTTTTCAACCATCGAGCAATTGTCGAGGAAACTTGACTTGTGAGCTTGAAACTTGACATGGAGAATATTTGAAGCATATGAGGAGGCATGATGAACATTGGAGATGTTGGAAGTCCATTTTGATCTGAGAATCACCAAACCCTAATTTGGGTTGATTGTCTAGGAAAGGGTTTGTCTGATCAACCCTTGAGGAATCTTTGAGTATGGGTGTATGAAATGTCTTAAGAAGTATGGGGGCAAATTTTGGGGTATGACAGCTGCCCCTGTTCAATATTCTTGTACTGGAAGGGTTAGATTGGCGTGTTTGCCTTTCGTGACCTGGAGGTAGAAGATGATTGAACACTCGAGTACACCTGAAAATTTGCACTCATTGTGGTGATGATGCGGAATGGGCTTACAGATGCCATTTGGAGACTTCGCTGGGGAATGAGTCGTACGCTAGACTCGAGACGTCGTCTGAATAGGAGAATTGTCGGAGATGGGCTTAAGATGCCATCTGGAAAGATCGATGCTGGGGAGTGAGCCGTACGCTAGGCTCTATAGATGAAAGGAGACACGGAGACGGGCTCAAGATGCCATCCGGAGGGAGTCGTACGTTAGACTTCGTGCTAATCTTTGAATGAAGTTATTGGTTTGTATTGGTTTTTTAACCAAATATGCAGCATTCTGAAGGTGGAGAAATGTTGACAAGTAGTCGGAGATGGGCTTAAGATGCCATCCAAGGCAACTGAGTCGTACGCTAGACTAAGTAGTTGCTGTTGACAATAAGAGAGCGTCAGAACAAATCTTCGTGTTGATTGCTCTGAGGGGATAATTGTTGGCAAAATGTGGATATCTTCCCTGTTGTGCTTCGGGTATTGATCCAATGGTTGTCATTGGAGGATAACTTGTGATCGTTCAGATAGTTTTCCCGTCTGGCTTCGGGTATTAATCCTGGATCTGTTGTCGGGGGACAACAAGGGCGGTCGTTCAGATAGTTTTCCTGTCTGGTTTCGGGCATTAATCCTGGACCTGTTGTCGGAGGACAACTAGGGTGGTCGTTCAGATAGTTTTCCCGTCTGGCTTCGGGCATTAATCTTGGACCAGTTGTCGGAGGACAACTAGGGTGGTCGTTCAGATAGTTTTCCCGTCTGGCTTCGGGCATTAATCCTGGACCTGTTTGTTTTAGAAGTGACTTTCACCTGCTTTGGAAAAAACAAGAGAAACTTTGACAGAATATTGTTAGTCTTATGCAAAGTATGATGCATGACGATGTGTATGAATGACATATGCATATATTATGACTTTATGAGAAATGTATGAATGATAGATGTTGTGGTATTTCAAAACATATCCATCTTGAAGAAGATGCAGATGTTCTGCTTGAGGATTTCTGACTTCTGTTTGAGCATGGAAATCCTGAGAAGAAAGATAAACTTGATTCCTCCGGTGCAATATCTGACCAAGTCTTGAGCCCAAATATCGTTGAGGATGGTAGAGATCGAGAAACACGATGCTGAGGATCTTGTGTGTAGACCCTGTTGGGGGGAATCTTGGAGGTACTCTGCCGGGGATTTTGTGTGTAAATCTTGATGGAGAGTATTTTGGTAGTTGTTGGGAGACCGGGTTAGAAGAATCCGGAGCGCATTGCAATTCTCTGACTAGGGAATAAAAGATGTAGGTTTCCTCCGGTGCACTATCTGACCAAGTTTCAAGTCTGGATACTGCTGCTGTCGGGAAAAGGGGGATTGTTGAGAGATATTATGCTGGGGACAAATACCTCGGCTGAGGATGACATATTATCGCTCGAAGACTGATGTAACATGATCGAGTGGAATCACTGCTCGGGGACTAACGTATACTCCTATGGGGAAGGTTTGTTGTGAGTGACACCTCCGTGGGGATCATGCTCTACGGGGGAATGCATTGGTGACCTTCGTCGTCATCTCAATTCCTAGAGCCTGTAGTAATTATCCTTGCATGTTCACTTTTCGCATATTTGTAAATAGATATTTATTGTCAGATGCATATAATCATTCAAAGCAAACGTTGGACTTTATGCAAACAATCAACAGTGAAAATTGTAAAGAGAAAGAACTTGTATTTATTCGAAAGGTGGCGTATGGCCAAGTAGTTTGTACATAAGAAAAGGTAAAAAGTTATGCGGAAACAATCTCGTTAAGTTCCAACTATGCTAGTACTCATATATTTCGACTATCTCATCCCCTTGCCGTCAGTAGAAAGTGAGTAGGCTGATTATCGCCATTTGAATCTCGAATGCTGATTGTAGTCTGGAAGTAGGTGATCTGGACGAGACATAGTAAATGCGCTTAAATCTAACTTTTGCCTAGGCCGCCCTTCGGGTTTCGATCTACAGGATACCCTTTTGCCCGCCTTTTCGGTTTTCGACTTGCGGGTGTACATGTTTTGTATATATCCTTAACTTTTGCCCGAACTCTTTTGGTTCGCCAGGATGCCTTATTTTTCCTAGGTCGATCGACCTAGCGGGTCTCTTTGCGTAGTATTTTTGACTATATCTGCGTTCACGAGGTGTGGGAAGTCTTCCGTCCATGGTGCTAAGTATCATAGCTCTGCCGGAAAATACTGTCTTGACTACAAATGGTCCCTCATAGATGGGAGTCCATTTTCCCCTGGGATCACCTTGTGGAAGAATGATGCGCTTGACTACTAGATCATCGACTTGGTAGACTCGGTGTTTGACCTTCTTGTTAAATGCTCGATCATTCGCTCGATAGATTTGTCCATGGCGGATGGGCGCGAGTCGTTCTCATCAATCAAGTTAATCGGTCAAGGCGATCGGACCCATCGTCTTGCTAACTCTGCGTCTGGAGGACTACGGTTGAGGTATCTGAACCTCGATGGGTAGGACGCCTCCATACCGTACACAAGAGAAGGGGTTGCCCTGTTGATGTCCGTCTTGTGCGATAACCATGAAGAGCAAATGGTAACATATCATACCAACCTTTGTAAGTCACATCATCTTACGTATAATCTTCTTAATGTTCTTGTTGGCGGCTTCCTGCGCCATTCATCTTAGGCCGATAAGGAGAAGAGTTGTGATGCTTGATCTTGAGCTGCGTGCGAGTTTGGTGATCATCTTATTGTTGAGGTTAGAGCCATTATCTGATAATCCTTTCGGAGTGCCATATCGACGAGATAAGATTATGTTTGATGAATCGAGCCACAACATTCTTGGTAACAGATGCAAACGAGGCTGCTTCTACCCACTTGGTGAAATAGTCAATTGCCACAAGGATGAAACGATGTCCGTTGGAAGCTGTGGGCTTGATTTCTCTAATCATGTCAATGCCCCACATTGCAAAAGGCCAAGGAGTTAGAACATTGAAAAGTGCGTGCACTTTGCGCATAAATCTGGCATTTGTGACAAGATCGAGCATAGCGATGACAATCAACTTCCATGGTGGACCAATAGTAACCCGTTCTCAGAATCTTCTTAGCCATCGTATGTCCACTGGAATGAGTACCAAATGTGCCTTCGTGCAACTCTTACATGATACGTTCCGCTGCTGTCCGGTCTACACAGCGGAGTAAGCACAAGTCGTGGTTGCGCTTGTATAAGATGTCGTTGCTGAGGAAGAATTTGGATGCGAACCTTCTTAAGAACTTATTATCGTTGACAGATATCCCTGCGGGATATTCCTGAGTCTCAAGATACCTCTTCACGTTATAGTACCAAGGTTTCTCTTCTGTATCAAGCTCATAACAATATCTTTGGTTCGTCGAACTTCTCAATGATGATGCGGGAGCCTCGTTGTCCCATCGACCTTGAACATAGGCGACATAGTAGCTAATCGTGCGATTCTCTTCTCGTGTGATCGAAAGTGATCTCTTATAGGGGATCAAACTCAAAACATGCTCGATATGGAATGAGATTCGGATGCTTTGTATCCCACTCGCCTTGGTGATCACCAGAGTCTCCATACACTTGTAAGAACTTGATTCTTAAGTCAATAGCGACTTTGATACCCATAATGCACGCTTCGTGTTCGTGGTTGGTTGAAACATAATCGGGCGGTGAAAGTGTGTCACTGGGGATGTAATGATGGCGCCAATGCCATTGCCAAGTGCGTTGAGGCTCCATCAAAACCATGGTCCATCGGATCCTTGTTCGAGTCCTTGGTGGGCTGGTTCTTCACAATCGATGACTAGTAAAACATCTTAATGGAAATTGAGCATGGGCGATAGTCATCTCGACGATGAGCCAAATGATCGGCTATTACACTTCCTGATCGCTTTACGGGAGTATCTTGGATGTCGTACTCGGTCAAGATCATTTGCCATCTTGCTATTCTTCGGAGAGCTGGTTTCTCAAATATGTATTTTATCGGATCCATCTTGGAAATCAACAAGGTAGTGTGAGTCAACATATCTTGTCTTAGTCGTAGCAAACAGCCAAGTTTTCTCAGTGTATCTTGTTTCACAATCGGTAAACTTTTGCTAAGGTAGTATATTGCATACTCTTTTCGACTCCGGACTGTTGCCACACATTGAATTCTCTAACAACCAAGTACATGCGGTCTTCTTTCGGCATCGGGATAGGAGGATTACAGGTACTCCTTGATTTTGTCAAAAGCGATCGGCAATCGTCATTCCATTCCACTACTTGATCTTTCTTCATCAACGAAGATTGGCTCACAGTAGCGATTAAATGTGCAATGAATATGGCAATGTAGTTCAATCGGTCTAAGAAACCTCGACTTCCTTCTCGGTGCGGGGGCTGGCATCTCTTGAATAGCTTTAACCTTGGCGGTCAACCTCAACCTTTACCACGACAACAAACCCTAGGAGTTTTCGGATCGACTCCAAAGTGCACTTGTTGGGGTTAAGTCTCGATCTGTTACAACTATCAAGTTTAGTAGATGATCAAGATGTTCTTCTTGATGTGATCGAGCTATCATGTAAATCGACACAATCTATCTCGTGATGAATCATGTCATGAAATAATGTTACCATAATGCGATAAGTGGCGCCGCGTTCTTGATCCGAGCATAACCTTGTAACAAAAAGTGCCCCGCGTAACAAAGTTGTCTTCTCCATGTCTTGAGGAGCCATTTTAATCGATTGTAGGAGAAACCATCTATGAATGAGAAAACCTTATTATGGCGGTGTTGTCAACGAACATCAATGTGAGGGCGAAAAATTGTCTTCGGACTCGCTTTGTTCGGATCTACGTAATCCACATATATTCGTACTTTACCATCCTTCTTAGGCACGGGTACCACATTTGCAACCCATGGGATAAGTAACAACTAAAACGGTGTTGAGCGCTTCGGCTTTGATTTTCTCGACATCTCGGACGCGACGAACCTTCTTTGGGAGAAAACCTTCTTTGGCGGTGGTGTACCACAATATCAATGTCGAAACTGGCATGTCTTCGTATGACCAAGCAAAAACCTCAATATAGTCTCAGCTGAACCAACCTTTCTTTAACACTTTTCTCAGACCGCTCTATCTTGATCTCTTTTACTCATTCTGACCTCCACTTGCTCTTGTGTGGGTGTATAACTCGCTCTTCAGCGATCGTTCTTGGCACTTCACAATCTTCCTCACTTTCGTCTTGGTAGATCGGATTATCGAAGTCATATTTAGCAATAGCATGTTATCAATGAGATTCGTGTGATTACGTGTATCACGTGGGTGTGTGTAAGAAACACATAGCTTTTGAAGGGGTGATAAAGTAAAATAAAACAAACAACAATTGAATGCAAAAGTCCAACGATTTTATTGAATGAAAATATGCAAATGACGATAATAACCCTCACAAGCGAGCCACGATGCCGGGCAAGGCACTAGGCTTTAGAGTTTATTGTTCAAAACATAAAAATACGAAAACAAAACAAAACAAGAGCAATTACTCTGTCTAAAGGAGATGGGTATAGCGTCTTGGTCTTCCAATTCTTTGAGCCCTTTATGCAGGTTGGGAAGATCCACTTGCGATGTCGGTCGTTGTGCGTCTTCTATAGCATGGATTCCGCTCGGCGAAAGGAAGTTGGCTGCGCGTTCACGACGTATCATCTTGACCCTTGATGGTGAATCCTAAACCGGTCTTGTCGGTTGATAGGAAGATTAGGGCTATCCCGAATAGTATTACCTCCCTCTTCAGCGGCGACTTCATCTTCGGTGAGACCATCCTAGGCGGAGCTTGTGTAGTTCGGGGTGGCGGAGAGTCAGCATGACTCGGGTATTGTTTCAAAAGCTTGACGAGTCTCAAAGAATTCACCCTCCACCTCGAGGTGCGGAATGACGTGATGACCATATATTCTTCACCACTTCTGTAACAACCTTCTCTTTCACGGATATTTCAACCGATGTAAGGTAGAGTAACAGCCCCATGTATCAAGGCCGTCCAAGAAGGCAAGTAGGTGGACGGATGTCCATGACAAAGAAAGTGGAGTTGAAAGTCGGGAACCGACTTTAGGGAGAATGAGCTCTCAATCTTGTTCTTAGAACCATCAAAAGCTCTCACAATTATGTCACTAGGTTTCAAAACCAACCCTTCAACATCGAGTCAATCAAAAGCAGTCTTCGGTAGGATGTTCAAAGCAGAACTGGTATCCACCAAAACATGAGACAATGTAATGCCCTTGCATTCAATAGAGACGTGCAAGGCTTTGTTGTGTTTCTTTCCGGCAGGAGTCATATCAGCATCAGAGAAGCCTAAGCCATTGTTGGCAGCCAGGCTAGCAATACACACTTCAAGCGGTCGATGTAGTGTCTTGCGGTACGTGAGCATTCTTTAGAAACTTCACCAAGGCGTTAGCATGAGCCTTAGAGCACAAGAGCAGAGCAAGCATGGAGATCTTGGACGGAGTCTGTCCCAATTGTTCCACAATATTGTAATCACTCTTTTTGATGATCTTCATAATCTCCTCCATTTCTTGTTTGGAGGTGTCTTCAGCAACTTCCTTTGGCACTTCTGTCTGAGCAGGATGAGTCACTGGTTCTTTCCCTCTAGCTTGGGGAATGGATTGAATAACTGGAATGCGAGATGGAGTCGCGGTGTCTTTTGGAGGAGAGATTTCTGGAGAGAAAACCCTTCCGGTTCTGGTCACCTTACTTGATCCGGTGATGTTGTCTATATTAGGAATGGTAGCTTCAACAGTAAGATCTTCAATGGTCAGAGGGTCTTGCTTGACGCCATGATAGTAAACATCAGCTCCATAATTCCAAGGAATAGCTTTGTCGGAGGAATATGGCACTGGTCTTGGAGAATTAATGATGAGAGGTGCCACTCTAGGCACAAAATCAGCAGAGGAAATCCTTATGGTGTTAACATCAGCATAGTCTTCTGGGAAATCGTCACCCCATCCGGTCACCTTAACATCTTCAATAGGAATCTTGTAGATCTCAGGAACAGTATACTTCACCATGTAATCATACTTTCCACTTGGTTGCCCCAGGTATCCCACGACGGTACAACTTCATTCACATCTTCGATCTTCATTTTCTTAGACATGTCTTCACATAAACTCTCCACAGGTGGTTTCAGAAATAGTATCTCACGGTTATCCATCATGCACTGAACACGTCTTCTCAACCAAGCACAACCATCAGGTGCAGATGGGCACCAACGACAATTCTTTGGGCATCCTGGATTGACAGGCGAGCAAATTCTTCTTAACAGTCATTAGAGGAATAGTCAAGTCATCTATGTTGAAAACATAAGTATCCTCGCCAACAGCATTGGAACTCTTGTCATGGTTAGACATAGGCGCATTGATCACATTCAGAGTCTCGACAGGAGGATCAAACTCAATCTGCTTAGCTTTAATCATATCTTGAATATTGTTCTTGAGCCCAGCGATTATCGTGGCTATTGGAGTGGCACACTTAGCATTAGGATTATATCTCGGAGAGGAAGTGTTGACACTCTGAGGAGGATCCTTCAAAGTAATCAGATCTGCTTTCAACATGTGTTGCAAGGCCTGCGACAAAGGCATGTTGATCTTTATGCTTGTCTCTCGTGGCGCGTTACAGCGTTGTCTCGGCGAGGTTGTCTTGATGTAGGATTGGAGATCCAACCCTTGCAGTTTGTCGGTCGGCTTGGCTTTTCGACCATACGGCATTAGCTTCTTACTTACCGAAAGATCTCTTGCGACATTCGAAGATGACTTTTCCACTCTTCATACCAGCTTCAATACACTCGCCTGTCAATATCAGCTCGGTGAATCCGGCTAAAGAGTTTCCAATCAAATGATTGAAGAATGGGCACATTAGTGTTCCCATAAACATATCAACCAACTCCTATTGGACAAGGGTGGTTGAACTCACTGCTAGATCCTCCATTTACGGCGTACTCTTTGAACTTCTCATCACGACCCATAGACATGCTCTGTAGTTGCATGCGAGTGGGTGTCAATTCAACATTGTACTCATCATTGCAGAAAGCATCGCTAAGTCACTCCAATACGGATACGGTCATTCTCTGGTGATAATACCATTCCAACTGAGTTCCGGACAAACTCTCTTGAAAATAATGCATCCATAAATTTCTGTCATCAGTGTGGGGGTTGATCTTCTGAACATAGGACTTCAAATGCAGCTTCGGACAAGAAATGCCATCATACTTGGCAAAAGTTGGAACTTTGAATTTGGGAGGAATCGCCACACCAGGGACCAGACTCAGATCATCAAAATTCAGCCTGGACATCTTCAGGTTTTCTACAACATTCAGACGGTCTTCAAGTTGCTTGTACTTGTCATCCTCATTGGAGTACTGGTCATGATCATAACGATCTTCCCTCTCCTTCTCAGACTCACGCTGGCTGCCTTCGTCATCACCCTTGACACTCCTCGTTCTTGACACTTCCCTCGAGAGCTCATCACGTGACCACTTTAGGACCACCTTTGTAGCGTCGCCCATGTTGAGAACACAACAACCTTCTTCTTCGGTTGATGAGCTTCGGATCTTCTTGTCCTTGGACCAAGCTGGTGAACATCTGTTGGGCCCAGCATTACGAGCACGGAGATCTTTGATCGTTCAAGAGCCACCGCTAAAATAAATAGCGAGAGAATGAAAACCAATCTTCAATGTACACAATGTTATGCTATGATATGCGATGTTTATGCGAATGCAATGCAATGTTTTCAAGGACCTTAGAGATTTAAATTTGTTAAACAAGCACGAACAAACATTTATTAGTTCTCTTTTTATTCTTTTTCTTTTTAAGTACAAAAGATAGTTTAAAACAATAAAAGAAAAGCATAAAATCCGCTCTAAGTCTCCCAGGCTTCCTCTTGATGCCGAGGTAGACGTTGATGTTTCGCTCCTCATGAAGTAGCTTGGTCAACTCTAGCACTTTCTTCTCGCTTGTATAGCACTGAGCTTCAAATGTATCCCTTTCTTCTTTAAGCTGAATCCAGGATCTCTTCAAGTCTTCAAAATCAGAAGGCATGTCGGGATGGAGAGCAGTATAGGTCGTCACCTATAGCAGGAGTTCCATAATTCTTGGTAAAGCAGTGTGAGCGGCATCATGAGGTTTTGAGCTCGAGCTCTCACCATTTGAGGTAAGGTTCCCAAGGAATGGAGTTTTGGTGCCCCAAAGTCTTGGTATTAGTCTTCTTTACCATGCCCCAGCATGTATGAACCTTAGTCGGTAATGCGGAGATCGTGGTTGTGGTCGAACACAATATCTTGGAGAAGCATATCATGTGGACCATCTCTTCAAGCAAAACCAAGCGGCGTAGAGCTAGAGAAGGGTTGTAAGTAATACCTCCCCTTATACCAAGTAGTGGCACATTAGGGAAATCTCCAAAACGCTCAATGAAGGTGAAATCCTTTTGAGAGAAAAGATTCCAACGGATATCTGAATGAGAGAGTGGCATTAACCTTTGAGACCACTTCAACCTTTGTTCATTCTTCAAAACGATGGAGGAAGGTGCGAAATAAACCACCTGGAAAGTAACGGTATACAACACATGAGAGTTCCTTGTCTCTTAGTAGTACGAGTGCGGAGAGAATGTAGGATGTCTCCAAGTAAAGTAGGCACTGGATTGCGGGTAAGGAATAACTTGATGGCATTGACATCTATGAATTGATCCGTGTAAGGGAATAGAACCAAACCATAGATTAGAAAGGCCATAATATCCTCGAATGCATGGAAACTCATAACTTTGAGGAACTCTCGGGTTTTCTTAATCAAGAACTTAGCAAGTAAACCCTTAACTCCGCTTCTAGTTTCCCAATTGGCTTCAATGCCTGAGCGCTTAAGATGTAAAACGGATGCGATGTCTTCGTACCTAGGAACCTTTTCTAGACCGATGAATGGCATTTGGTCAAGAATATGTATCCCAAGTAGTTTAGAGAACTCTTCCAAGGTAGGAACTAACTGATAATCTGGGAATGTAAAGCAATGGTGTTTCGGATCAAAGAACTGGAATAGGACATGCATCATATCTTCTTCAAAACCGGAGATAACCAAGTCAAGTAGATAACCATGTCTTTTAATGGCGGCATGGTGGGAAAACCAATTCTTTGGTGAGAAGGTATACCCGTGAAGTTGATTCGGATAATCTTTCTAGAAGCCATAATCCCTACAAAAGAGCAAAGATAAATCCTAGGTCCTTGAAATAGTTAGAAATGATATGCAGCGATGATTTCATGATGTCATGTTTAGCACACACAAATAATTCACATAATGAGCCTAGGTTTAAGGCTCGCATGAGGTATAGGTGATTACCCACCAAAAGTTTGAGTTGGTTCATCTGTCCTATAATAGTAACTTCTAGGAATCTCATATCATTGATCTTTCTCGTGGCGTTTATTTCAATCGACTACCAAGTGGTCGAGAAAATATCCCAAAAGTCAGTCTTAATGGCGTAGCATCGGTATCGACCAACCTTAGTATCTCACTACCTTCTAATGGCCAAGATGGGTCAATTAAGGTTCTAAAAGTTTAGTTAGTTCTTGATGACACTCTGCGAAGCCAAATACTATCCTCAACTTGGGAATGAAGAGTATCGGGACATCAAAGTGTCACACTAACGTAGCCATCATGTTGACCGTTTCGATATCGTCTAGCAGTCGCGACGATTTATTGCTACTTACCTAAAACCGGATCCGGTGTAGGATCCCCAGTATAATACCCAAGCAACCCTTAAAGATAAAGCAAGCAAGTCAAGCGAGAAAGCAATAAAGGTGATCTAGAAATCCTAAGGTATTCTCTCTTTAAGATTCTCCCAGTGTCGCCGATTAATGTCGGTGAAGACTTTGTAGGTTTTGTATAAATGTGCGGATAGCAAGAGTCGCCACCGACTTTTCTTTTATCCAATTAAGGGAAGGTGAAAAGAACGAGACAAGACCTTCGTTAGATTACGAGTAAGGGAGAAGGTTATGAAAAGGGAAGGTATTAGCACCCTTTCCATTCCGTAGTTATCTACGGGCTCTTAGTTACTCTTAGATCACTTTAAAATGTGCTTTACGTGTGTTTGAAAAATGTTTTGGAAAGGCATTTCACTTTGACTTTGTAATGATTCATGTAGGAATGTATACAAAGTGTTAGGAAATGTTTCGTTTTGAAAAGAGTTTGAACTTTGACAAAAGTGTGAGGTGTGAAAAGTATTTTGATAGGGCAACTAAAAGTCTTATTACCTACTCGAATTGGTCGTTTCGTGTTGTTTCGTTCCTTTAGAATAGTGCTATCCATACCATTAGTTGGTAGGTAACCTATTAGTTGGATGTAGCGAGACATTCGAAGGGACATCGTATGGTCATAGAAGGCAACTTGTAGGAAGTATCCTAGCACATTCGAAGGGACTATCATCATTTTCGTAGGCGACAATCGGGTCAAGATCATGTATTCGGAGGCGATCGTGGGTCTTATGATCTTTGTATCGAAGGGAATATGATGATTTGTTTTGAAGGCAACGGTGCTAGAATACCTCTACGTTCGAGGGACATGACCATTTGAATTCGTAAAGGCAACGGGAGAGAATTACCCTAAGGGGTGCATGTGTGAGAGAGTGTGTTGATTTCAGATATTTTTGTCTTGAAATTATGAGTGATCTATGTCCAATTTTTATCTTGCCATACACGCCTAATTACTAACAGTTTATAGGGTGCGGAAATTAAATTGCGGAAATGTAAAGTGCGGAAAAATAAATCCTACGCTATTACATGGCATTGGGGCAGATACATAATTGAAAAGTGCGGAAAATAAAAGTCCTAATTAAACTATTACATCCCATAGGCAATTACATAATATGAAAAAATAAAGTGATAAAAATCGTCAGAAACAGAATAACCTGTGAACAGATGAAAAATCGGGAAATACGAGAAAATTGAATAAGAGGAAAATGTTAGTAAAATAATAATTTTTGAATGAGAAAAATGTTTTCATGCTGGAAATAACATTCATATGCTAAAATAATTTTTTGGGATTTTTTGGAGTTAATTTAATAATTAAAAAACAATTAAAAGCTATTTAAATGATAAAATGGAAATTAAATTAACTATGCATGCAGAAATAATATTTTTAATTTTAAAAATTAAATAAACATTTTTATGATGAGTATGCAAAAAATAAATATTTTTGGTTTTTTTTAAATGCATGATAAATATTATGAAAGATAAATTAAATTAACATGAAAATATTAAAGAAAATAAGAAAATAGGAAAAATTGCAAAACATGTAAAAATCACTTTGCCATGGCTGGGATTCGAACTCAGGACCTTGCCTTCACAACCCCCACGCCTTGACCAACTGAGCTGGCTTGCACACGTGTTTGAAAAACGGAGCGAATGGATTTTGGACAGACGTCGCTCCCTGATGGTCCAGATCACGCGCCATGCTTCATCTTCTTCGTTTTCAATTTTTGAAAAGATAGCGTCGACCTCAGTGCGACGCTATAGTCCCTGCAAATCTCAAAATCAAACACAGGCAATATAAATGACATTCAAGGGCATGGATCGATTGGAAACATCGCCCTGAACACGATGGTGGTGGTCTTTTGGTCCAATTTATCCGTTTTAAGGAAACCCTAATTCGAAACCGAAAACCCTAGCAATGGTAAATCGTGTTTTAGGCCATGGAAATTCAATCAAACTGCCCAGAAAGCTTCCAAGCTTCGTTCTAAACACAAAAACAACAACAAAACATGTTAATAATGCATGAGAATTGAAAATCGATTTTGGAAAAAGTGTGACAAACCGAAATCGTGTTCTTGTGATTCTTGATGTTTTTGGACAATGTAAAGGTCTGGAATGCTTCAAGGGATGTCAAGGAACGTGTTTGGATCCTCAAAACCAATTGAAACAAGCTGGAACAAGGGCTTCTAGTTACTTGAAAGACACGATTTTTTTGAATTAGGTTAGGGTTCCTCCAACCAATTTTTCTGTCCTCTCTTATGTGATGTGCATTGTATATTTATAATGGATGAATATTGAGCTGATTTGAGGAACAAATAATGGTTAATCAATGCAAAGATTATTTGATTTTGTACAAAATCAAATCTTATCTTTTTTGATAAATTTCAATCAAATCTTGCCAAATCTAGACCAATTTCGAAATTGACAGCTTTTGGTGAGTTACTGGGACCTCAAGGATGAGAGAAAAAATCAATTTGCAATTAATTTTGATTTTATACCTTATTTTTTAATTGAATTTGTATTTAAATGAATAAAATCCAAATTAAATAGAAAAATAAAGTTAAAATTCGTGGCATTGGGCTTGGATGTTCCAAATTGTATAAGGAACAAGTTTGAATGAAGAAAAACTAGGCCCATTTGTAAAAATTTTGATTTTTACAAGTATCTCTCTTTGTGCACTTCTTCAAAATTGCCCAACTTGTGAATGGTGTATTTTGCTCAATTTTCCACATTTCTGAGTGTTCTTGGACTCTTTGGAAAGCTCTAAGAGTCCTCTAACCAACATCTTTGGTTTCTTCATAATTGGAGTTTCCATGCTCAATATATCTTCAAAACAAAAAGTTGACTTTTTGTTGACTTTGAAAAGGACCTGTAATGTTTTG